>VZTY01012571.1:1047313-1139221 GCA_013400935.1 Turnix velox | reverse complement strand
CACTGAGCAGCCTGATCTAGTGGGAGGTGTCCCTGCCTATGTTAGGGGGTTGGAACTTGATGATCTTTAAGGACCCTTCCAACTTGAGCTATTCTATGATTCTATGATTTTTTGAATGAAAATTAATTACCAAAAACAGGATTATGACTTCACCAGAGGACAATGAAGTATAAGGCTAGATGAAGTACGAGAAAGAGACAAAAGAGCTCTGTCTCATCTGGTTAGAAGGAAGATTCCCATCAGATGATGGCAAAGAATCAGGGCTCATCAGCCACATCTCGAAGGTCAAAAACAGTTCTGCAAAACCCCTTGCTAAACTACAGGCCTCATTTACTTCTGAGAATGTCTCTATGCAAAGGACAAAACCTTGCTACTATCATCACTGCCAGTGGTCATATCAGATATGACAGATTTCTTCAGTGGTCTAAAAGGTTTCAGTTCAGCTAATTACAGGGGTAAGATATAAGTCTTAATTGATTATAAATATCAAGGTATTATGTCCAAGGAATTATGAGACCTAGAAAAGTCAGACATAAGGTTGATCCATGTGAAGCTGAGGTCTCCATGCATGAGCAACCTTATTTGAACCCCATTTTTTGTGACTCAGTGTAGTCAGGAGATCAGAGAAGATTACAAGAAGTTCTGTGGTTAAAGCAGCCTTGGAGAACTAGATTAAACCTTGCATCTTGTCATACAGGTCCTTAATGAGGCTAGATTAGTCATTACAGCCAAAGTTACTCATTGTATACTGTTATAGGCCTCCAATTGGAAAAATGATGATTATTCACACCTACATTGCAAAGAGAGTGGGTGTAGCACAGATGAACTACCAAGTCTCTGAAGTTGCCATCAACATGAAAAAGGATGATATTTTCACAGCTCCCTCCTGCTGTCTTTTGCTGACCAGTCTTAATACCCTCTCTGAAGCTCCACTATGTAGGAAGGAGTAGAGTTGAGAGCAAAGATGAAATTCATGCTCTTACATCAATGGTTGGGTGGCCTTCCAACATGTTTCTGTGAATAAAGAGTCAGCCTACAATTCTAGCATTAGTGTTTCTACATCTCCTATTCAAGGGGAGAAAAAAAGCAGAAATAGCTACACTCTGTTTTTCTACATTGTGTTTTTTGATACTGTTTGCTACATATCTTTTTCTTACAGTGATGACAAGGATACAGCATCACAGAACTACCATTTCTCTCTCATGGGCAGGTTTAGACAACACTTAGTAAACACATCATGAGCCTTCATTAAGTGAACAAATGTGAAAACACAGAGGGACCAATGTTTTTGCTGATGTCCATCCAACAGGAGAGTTGAATCACAGAAAACAGGATATGATCATGTAATTCAAGACTACAACACACTCTGCAAAGCAGAGGACTAATCTTCAGTGTTTTAATATTTGAAAGCATGACAGTGAACTTCATGTTCTCCTAATTGTGGCTTTTTTGTACCTCTTGGAGTCTAGGGAGAAAATATAGTGAGCAGCTGATAATATGAAAGAAGATGAAATGTTCAAATAACAAAAGCTACTCTACAGGGATCAATTTGTTAATGTCAGATTTACAGATTTATTCTTGTATAAATCCAGCATGGCTGCAGTGAGATCAAAATACCCTTAATTTACATAGGTGTCACTTGTAGTTCAGTTTTGTCCTTAATCTTGCTCTTCTCTTTAGTCGTTGTAATTTTACAGAAGCGTGTCACAAGTCAGAGGGAAATTTTCAGAGAATCACCCACCAAAATGGTGTTTACATATGCACTGGAAGATTTAAAATAAATATGAAGAAGTAATTAATCTGAAAATTCCTGTAGCATAATTAAAAGACAACAGACAGGAAAGACTGAAGGAAAGCAGGAAAAGGATGTGTTAGTGCAGCATTTTACAGGCACAGAAAGATGAAGGGATTTGAATTTGCAAGAAATAATTAAAAAAAAAAGAATCTTATCATAGGCAAAATGAGGAATACCTCTTGCATTCTCACTGTTACAGACAGATGTCCAAGCTGACTGTTTTCCTGAATCAACTTTACTGAACACCTGTGAGCATGTGATTAATTTAACCAGAGTACACAGTGTACTTCTCTTTCAGTGAAAAAAAAAAAAATGTTGACCTCTGGTATTGTGAAAGAAAGACAATCAGCTAATCTAATAGGCCCTTTATTTGCTAATCAAACCTCTCATTAACAATTAATTGGATCAAAAGTTCGCTGGCCATTATTGCTGTGTCAGTTCGACTCTGAGGGCCTCAGAGGATGAAACTAAATGAGCTGGTCAGGTTATAAATAATTTCCAATGGCTACTCCTCTTACCTCGGGCTGTGCAGGTAGAGGTCAATGTCCTGCCTACTGCAAGCAGAAAAGACTGTTGCTGTGACAAGCAAGAGACATTCTTGCTTTTGTAAGACACTCATTTAGGCTCAGTAATTTAAACCTTTGTAAAAAGCCACAGTATAAAAAGCGTCGCTCTACTGCAGTGTTTCTGCATGTACTTGCTTATCATGGCTGAATCAAAGCAACATTTCAGGTTGCTTAAATCCTTTCAAAAATAAAAGAAGCCAGGAATTGCTTTAATCAGGAAAACTGCTTCTTAAAGAAACCCTGCAGAGACACCTTTATGGCAATATAATTATTTGTTTCTTTTCTTAACCTAATAATGCAGGTAGTGACTGACAGAGTTCAAATACTGCTCATCAGGTAACATGAAAGGACCTGTTATAAGCGAATACAGGTACAAATGAGAATAAAGTGAACAGGGTTTGGTCCAAAATATATGCAATGTCACATTTAACATTTTGCATTAAAAATACAAATATTCATCTTTCTGGCCTGCCTTTAGACAAAAAGCAACTTGCATGCTCATATTGTCAGTCAGTTTTAAGAAGGAAAGCAATAAGGGCAGGGCCAGCTCTCAAAAATCCTGTATGGTGGACTCCAATACTTCAGTACAGGACCACTTGCATTAATTGGAATTTGAATTAAATGAGCAAAGTGAAGGAGGAAGTGTTCTCTATCTAAGGTCATGGTATTTTAAAAAAGGAAAAAAAAATAGTAAGCTATTTAAGGGAAGAGTCTTAAGAAGTGATGAGTGAATTTAATAGGGTCTTATTTATACAGTAAAGTTATCCAGACCAAATAAGAGAGCTGAATGTATAAAGATGCTTAGCAGTTCACAAAAACAACACTTAACAGCTCAAGCTGTCACCTAGAATAGAAGAAAAATCTAAAAAGACAGCAACAGAGGAAAGGACAGCAGAAGAGAAGTGGTCATTCAACAATTATAAGTGACAGTAACTCCAGATACTGCATAAAACTATGTGTACATGGGAGTTTTTAAAGGCAAATGTAATAATCTCCTGACCAGCCAGAAGGCATGTAGATGTGGTTAGGTCAGCATGACATTAACATATTTATACAGCTTTGGCAAGGCTTGGGAACAAAAGCCCAGCTCTCATCTGCTTGGAGTGTAGACAGAGAGAGGTCAAAAAAGATGGATAGCTCTTGGTAGCTGAGACTTGGAAACTTCTAGTGCATAATAATATTCTTGGGGAACTTTAGAGACTGGAAATTGTAGTTCAACTACTGTTGCACACTCCTGCTGCTGCAACAGGTTATGTCCACAGAAAATCTTCAGTTCATAACCCCTCTATCAGAAAAAAACCCAATAACCAACCAAACCTGTATGTGCCTTCAGACACAGGGATGCCAAATTACTGACTGAGCTACATTGCATCACCTCAACTGGCTTTAACAGAAATAAAGAGGTACAGGGAGAAGAGGGTGACTCAGTACCTTGAGAATGGGAACCCAGACCTGGAGAAGTGCCAGGAGAAGGAAACACTGACCCCAGAGTCACCCCTCCTTATGAATTTTGCAGTTTAGTGAAAGATGCACTGGTCAGGCAGGATTTGGCTAACTCTGACAGGATTAAATATACATGATTCCATTTCAGTGACAGGCTGCTTGTTGTCAGGCATATGTATCAAATATGACGTAGCTGTATTTGGAGATATTTTATCCATTTAGTAATGCATATTATTATATACATCCCTATTTCCCCCTTGATTACTTATTTTCAAGACATTAGCAAAGATGTTTCCCGAAGGTCTCAAAAGGGGGCCTGGGAACCGGATAAGACCATTCTCCAGGCTTAAATTTTTAATATTAAAATGCATTGAGATTTGCTATACACTTGCTCAAGATGTATTGCCCCAAGCAAAACAGTGTTTTATAGATGGACATGCAATTTTGTTGCTTTCAGCTGAGAGTCACATTTGTTTTAGTGGCTTTGGAATGTGCAAAATAATGAATGGCAAGTATAAATCAGCGTTTTATGTTTGCAATTAAAAAAAATAAAAAATTGGAATTGAAGACTTTTTTTATACAGGTGCATATGCACTTGTATCCATTCCTTTATGCTGAAACAGATTGCAAGGAAACATTATTCAGGTAAAAAGAAATACTATATTGTTATTTTTAGTATCTAAGACTGCATCTTAGATATTCTGGGTGAACTCAGTCACTTTCTTTCCACTGCCAAAGCGCAATATTCTTAACTTAAATCATGCCAACAGTAAGCCTTAACCTTCCTACTCTCCTACAAAGAATAGACATCTGTTTCAGTTGGAGCATAGCTGAAATGAGTGTAAGGGGAAGTTGCATTAGATCACTTCTGTCTTTCTAATTTTAAATGACACCAGGATTTGAACCATAATTCATTAAATATTTCCAAACACATTCTGTCTCTACAACTCACTTTCATCAAGAGATGCAGGAAAACTCATGTGAAAATCTTTCTCTTTGAATACATAGTGCAAGATGGCTAATCAGGCATAATCACATATATTGATTTTGCATTATTCCTAAAGACAAAATAAAAGATTACTAGAGTTCTGGTAGACTCATAAACATCTTAGCTAAGGTTATGCTGTGATTAGTGTAAAATCAACTTGATTCGCATTAAACTGCTTTTCTATCTCACAAAACTCCATTAAAAAAAAAGCAAACAAAAGTATTTCAGTGATGTAATAGAACATTTGTTTTAGTGTGAAAATTACTTCTTTGTGGTTTTTAAGAAAAACCTTTCAAACTTGAGTATCCAGACAGGAAGAAAATTTTGAAACCAAAGAGTAAGAATTTATCCAAAATCAGCATCCTAATTGCAGACTGTGTCAAGATTATGTGGCGTTAGACTTTAATTCATGTTGGTTGCATTAACAGGGAAGCAGGGGAATACATGTATGTTCACTATCTAGTGCAACTGTTTGTTTAATCTGGTGTTTTCTGCTCCAAAACATACGGAAAAATTACAAGAACAAAAAATAAGAGACAGTAGATTAAAATTGAATATATTTTTTTTGCTTCTGAGACCGGAAACAATGCAAGCATTTCACAATGTTGTGAAGGTAAATGAAAAATTCAATTAATGATGTAGATGATAGTTTCTAATCTACTTACTTGATACAAAATAAAAATTAAGATTTAGAAAGTTTTAAATAACTACCTTAAAGAAGAAACAATTTCTTCTCCATGACAGGGATGCACCCTATTGCATACATTAATATGTTAGTGCAAGTTCTCCTTTGATGAGTTATTGCCTTGAGCTGGACTTAGTTAGAATATGTGATTGCTGAGAAAGTATAAATGAAAAAAGGCATCTGCACATGAGTTAGTTTCAGAACTAATTTGGAGCAAGAGTTAGAGCAAGTGCAGGTGCACTGTCTGACCTTTATCCAATGTCAATAATTCTGGTGAAGGCAGAATCTGGAATTTTTGTTCACTTGCCTCCTTTTACTTGATCACACTCAGTGCTCTGATAATCAGGTGGAATGATACAGATTTTGCAACAGTAGATACAGACTGTAGCACTTGGCAGTTCAGAGATACTTCCTCAAATGATGCAAATCAGTAAAGTTTAAGCAAAGGCAAGTGATCCATACCCATGTAGAGATGTAGATGTCAGTTTGCAAGGTTAATATTAGGCTTCTCTTCTAAATCACAGACAAGGAAATATTTTTTCAATGTAGGTGAGAACTTTAAGCATCTTAAGTGTTAAGAAGTTATAACTTGATGCTTTCCCCCATTTTTTTTCTATTTTCTAGCTGAAATGCTTGTTGTAACATTCTTTGTTAGCATTAACACTGATGTAAATGTTATTAATCAAAATATTCTCAACCCAAAAAAAAATAATTAAAGCTTGAAAAATAGAAAATTTTAACCAGTTTCTGTAGTTTGTTTTTGTTTATATTTTGACTTCTTCAGTCTAGTGATGAATAGGTCCCTAACAGGAAAATACAACTATTTATGTAAAAATCAGTTGTCATTTCTTCTGGAACACAGTGCTTTGACAAGGTGTGCTCCAGTTTCAGCACACACATATAACATAGGCAGGTATGTTCACTAGCATTCACCTTCTTCAATCACCATAAACACATTTCAACTTATCTATATGTCTTTCTATCAGTCCTGTTAATAACAAAATGGCAGTAGCTTGCTCTAGGGAAATATTTACACTGTGGAAGCAATGTATTAATGAACAAGGTCTATATTAAAGACAAATAAGAACTCCTACCAAATCTCTCAGACTACATTACAAGAGGTGAAATGGAGCAAACCTCTCAGTCCTGTTTGGCCCTGTCATTCTAGAAACCTGCAACATCTCCTGATTAGTCATTCACTAGCTGCAGAAGGGAGAGGTGAGTCAGAACTGTAATTTAAGAAGAGTGCTTTTTAATTAATTCATATCTATTTTCTATCTTGCTGTGGTTTATTGTTCTTTTTCCCCCTTCAAATGGTGACATAATTAATAGTGTTAGATATGTAAGTAAGCCTGAGGACAAGGCTTTAAGTTGAGGGTCACTTTAAGATATCCTTTCATCTATCTTCTGCTTTAAAACTGATCTTTTTTCATTGGTGTTTTCTCTTATGCAGGAGGGAAAGAGGGGAAGAGGAGGATTTCTAAGCACTTCTCAGTGCACATCAAGTAAAATTTCCTTGATATCATCAGACAGCTAAAGCATTAGGAAACCCTGCTGGAAGGGGAAAAAATGAACACATTTACAAAATTCAGGATCACATCAATGGTAAATGTTTTGGAACTTATTTCTAAGCAGAAACATTTGGGGTACTCGTGCCCAGAGGCTTCCTTAAGTCAAGACATATACAACGAGCAGTCTTGGATACCTGCCCAAGCAGACTGTGCCAAAGTCATCTCTGGCAGCCCTTACTGTGGAGATTGCAGTTAAATGAGAACTGATTCACATTACTTTCTGTTTTACAGTTCTGACAGATGGAAATGGATACCAAGGAAGAGTTCAAATCTCTCCACATGTTGATCCATCTCACTCATCGTGCTCTATATAATGCATTTAAAGTGGAGAACAGACAGCAATTTAGGTAATCTTTTATGCTAGGAAGGAAACAAAATCAAGTAGAGACAAGAAGATGCTGCCAGTGATATCTGTACTCTGTTCTTGATCTAGTGTAAAGGACAAGATGTAAATCTGGAATTCCTTACAAGTCAGCTCATTCAGAGCAAGTTGAAGGAAAGTTAAATTAGTGCAATGGGTTGTTCAGTTAGACATGGCCTTCAGGAGGATTCTATATCAAAAAATTGAGTGCAGCCATCTCTAGTGGGGGTCTTGGAATGTGGTGCCTTCTGCATTTTTTATGCGGAGACTGTTTCAGCACCAGAGATCTGCCACATGGAGACAAATCCAACCAGAGTTCTGCTACTGATAGACACTACTGATGAATGAGTGGACCCTGAAACACTTAACAATGTGTCATTTGTATTCACGAACCAGCTTCTTATTTCATTCTGTGCCTAAACAAAGCATTGTTAGGGTTTATCAGGTCTAGAAAAAAGGACAAGAATATGGCATTAGCATGACAAAGATTTTTTTTTCTGGAGAGGTTCTATTCAAAACCAACACACAAATTACAAGGTCTCTTAATATCTAGAAACCAGAAATAACTCAGGTGAGAAAAAAGGAGCTGAAGATTAAGAATATGAGGTTTTTCACACTGTCTTCTTAAGAAGTTAAAGCTTGTGTGTGATCATTATGATCTGCTTGCCTTCCACCATTATCTGTTTTAATCAGTGAGAAACAGGTAAGTGTCTCAGAGATACTGTGTTCAAATAAATGTCATGAAATCACTAAACCTAGGGAAAAGGCTCAAGGGAGGGTTCTAACATAGGTAAGGCTGAATCCTGACCCGCAGATTTACCTGTTCTTTGGCCAGCTGTCAGCCAGGATGCACAAACAGGTGGGTACCCACAGTTTGCCACCAGTCAGGATATGTGCTACCGCTTTTCCAACCAGGGATCATCACCAAGGTGGGAGACCTAGGGTTTCAGTGCAGGGTTTGAGGAAAGGTGGGAGGGGGTGTCAGTGGATGAGAAACACAACATGAGCCACCAGTGTGTGCTTGCAGCCCAGAAGGCCAACAAAATCCTGGGCTGCATCAAGAGAAGTGTGACCAGCAGGTCAAGAGAGGTGATTTGGCCCCTCTACTCAGCTCTGGTGAGGCCTCACCTACAGTATTGTGTCCAGTTCTGGAATCCTCAACATAAGAAGGACATTGAGCTGTTGAAGTGGGTCCAGAGGAAAGCCACGAAGAGGATCAAAGGGCTGGAGCAATTCCCTTATGAGGACAGGCTGAAGGACTTGGGGTTGTTCAGCCTGGAGAAGGATTAAGGGAGACCTCATAGAACTTCATCAATACCTGAAAGGGGTCTACAGAATGGCTGAGGTAGGACTTTTTAATAGGGTATGTGATGGCAGGACTAGGAATAGCAGATGTAAATTGGAAGAGGGGAGATTCAGGATAGATATAAGAAAGAAATTCTTTACAGTGAGGGTGGTGAAACACTGGAACCAGAAAGGTTGTGGATGCCCTCTTCCTGGAGGTGTTTAGACCATGCTGGACAAGGCACTGAGCAACCTGGTCTATTGGGAAGTATCCCTGCCCATTGCTGTGGGGTTGGAACTAGACGATCTTTAAGTTCCCTTCCAACCCAAACCATTCCATGATTCTCAGAGAGTTGGAATAGGCAGTGTACAACAGAAACTGGGAAACTGAGACTTTACTGCTTCTGTTGTTCAAGGAACTATATATGTCAGCAAAAGGTAAAGAAGGAATTTTATGTCAATAGTACTATGATAACCTGCACAATTTTGACACTGTGGTGGGGGAAAAGACTCTTTCCAATATGAAAGTATTCTTTCAATAACTGGAAGAAATATATTAGAAAGCACTGTTCAAATTACTTAAAAGCAGTGTACAGTCTTGAAAAGCATACTGTTAATTTTACTTTGAAACTCAAAAATAAGGCAGAAGTATATATTCAAACACATGGGCTGTGCTATCTGTGATCTTAGTTTTAATAGCACTTACTTGAAGCTCTCAGGAGTTGTTTTCCATGAGGAATGAGAAATTCAGAAATAAGGCAGTGGCTGACAAATACTTTGTTCACAAACAATGCTCTTAAACAGTGGCAGTAGTAATCATGTTAAGTGTTTCAAATCTGGAGACTCTAGAGAACTGTCTGCTACAAGAGAGAGCTTTTCAGTCTGTGAATCAGGCAGATGATGGAGAGACCAAGAGAGATTACGATCAGTATATCAAAGAGGGCAAAACCTGGCTGGAGAGACCTGTGCTGTTTAATCAACTGTCATCAAAATTTCAAGACAAGCCTAAATGATAGGAATGGAGATAAGAAAGGACATGCAGCTTGTAGTTGTTCTCCTGTAATCTGAATGCTGCACCAGCTGTGTAGATGTGAGCAGTACCATAGTAATATATTCATGTGTGTGGATTGCACAGATGCAAAAGCTGTTCTCAGAAATGATGATTGAAATGCAGCTTTTAAAAAATGGAAACTGAAACTGAAGGCCTCTACTGCAAAACAGTGCAGATTTTTATTTTGCTTATTAGTTTTCTTATGTTTGCTTTGAAGGAGAAATGAAAAAGAAGTAATTTTACATCAAGATCAAATTTATACTTACTGAGCTTCTAAGGTCAGCTGGTCATTAAATTATTGTTAATTTTTTTAATATATCTTCAGTATGAAAGCTTGAAAGGGTGGGGAAAAAGCCAAATTCAAAATGAAATGTCTAAGATATTTCGTCTTTTATTGTATCCAGCAGAACTACTCTATATTTTGACTACAAGTCATGAACATTTTGATTTCTGACAACTCAAATTTTTTAACAGTTAGTCCCCTAAGGGATATTTGGACACTTTGGTATACCATAACACAAGGCTACCCTGTCAGATTAACCCATTACTCTTAGGTTATGATGATGTTTCTAAAATTATGTCTCTCCATAACCAGATGTCTTATGATTTATACCTCTCCACAAGACTATTTGCAGTAGGAGATAAATGGAATGCTAATGTTCCATATGTGGCTAATATAAAAATAAATAATGCAGCTAAGGGAACAGAAAGCTATGCAGGTTCTCTTAACACATGAGATTGGTCAAGAAATGCACTATAAAATGCAAAAAAAAAAAAATTGGAAGCTCAAATTGTGAGAAACACTTGTTATAATGAGGGGTTGTAATTAAGGGTAGATAAAGATTTTTGGAAGCATGTAAAAAAATACAATATCAAATGTTTGATGCCATCATTAATTACACCAGAAGGAAATGATCCTTTACTAATAGACATAGGTTAATTTAACAAGGTAATACTGGAGATGGAGCACAGTACACCATGTGTTAGAGCTCTTGGTCTCACGGAGAAATACCAAGTATAATCTTGATAGACTGATAGTGTTGAGTACAATGAAAAAAACCCACAAACTACAAGTAAAATTATATTAAAAAAAGTTTGAGAGAGATTTTTTTTAATATGGTAACACTTCTTAAAAGAATTCCTTCAGAAGAATAGTGGGAGAGCTTCCTCCAGTAGAAGCAAAGCCTGCTCATTGTACCAGTTGTGTGAGTGATGATTACTGACAGATATTATTTTAAAACAGATAATTTCTCAAAGCCAGAAACTCATTACATATCTTTTAAATCAATATAAATTCTAAAAAATTTTTAAATTGCCTTCTTATCATGAACCAGCATTAAAAAGAGTTTGCAAAGGATTTTTCATGACACATGTAGTTGAGTCTGAAAGACAACAAAAATAGTGTAACTAGAGAGCTTACCATACTCCTAGGAAAAATGGCTCTAGTTTTTCGAGTATGTTTGAGAGCTGTTATTCAGGTCTTACAGTTAGTCTTTGTTGTGAGATTTTAAAAACCCAGATTTTGAACGGATGAAGGGATACGTCAGTAGTAAAAGGAGAAAATGCATTTTAACTTTCACAGAACCATTGTGCAATTGAATAAGTAAAGGCTTGAAGAAACCATTACAAGTTGAATCTTGAAAAACAGAATCTAAGAAAAAAAAATAATTTTTGCTTCATTTTAAGGATGTATGGATGATTTAGTGGTGAAGTTTGCTTTTGTACTAAATTTTTTATATATTTTCTTGCTCAAAAATTTAAAAATAATTTCAAAACCTGGACTTAAAATAATAGATTTTATTGTTTTAATTAATCTTCACACAATTCAGACAATCCAAAACTAACTTATATAAAACACAAAGCAGAAGTAATACATGTAAGGTACAATTGCTAAATAGCAAAATATATTAAAAAGCCTTAGTTCAGTGTTCCATGTGTTGGAGATGGGGGATTTTATCCTTCCCAGCCACCTATTTGAGGAAAAGCCAAAACTGGTAGTGCTTCTGAAGCTAGTCATGGAAATCACAGATAAAAGACAAAAAGGTATCATGAGTAGAAGAAAGTCTGAATTAAGAAGTCCATCTTTTCAGACAGAAGATCCCAAATATCTTAAGAAAAAGCATGAGACCTAACTGCCACCTTTCTTTTGAGTAGCCAGGCAGCTATCACCTCTCCACCACTGTCTCAGTTTCATGAACTGTGAAACAAAAGACTGTGTGTGTGAATCAGATCTTGCATCTGGAGATGCAGCTGTTCTTCCTTGAGCTGCAAGTTCTGGGGGTACGGGTCCATATTGCAGAGACTTGATAGGAAACTTGTCAGGAAACAAAGCAGGAGGGAACAGGTCACAGACTCACTGAATAATCCTATCAGGCAATGTACAGCCCACAGGTCACTGACTGGCCATCCTTGTTCTAAACTACTGAAAATAAAAGTACTGTCTTCAGTAACTTCACAAGGGGTGAGAAGTACAGAATAAGGTCAGCCATCCACAACAGACCCTCCAAGTGCCATTAGAAATGCAGATATGAAAAGCAACTTTTAGGCAGGTAAAGGTCAACACTGACAAACATGGCTCTTCAAGTTTCTCCCAAAATATGCCCAAGTCAAAATCAGTTAAACTTTGTCTTGATTTTGCTTCATTTATGCTGATCTTAGTCCTCATCAGTTACTGGATGTGATATCAAATTCAGTCATGTTGACCACTGTTATCATGAATTCAGGTTTCAAAGACCTGGTATCCTTGCCTCTGCTGCTCATAGAGATCTGCTATAACTTTTCATCACCAAATTTTGACAATAGCTTATGCAATACAAGAAGAGAATCTAAACAGTCCTTTGATTTCAAATAATTTGTTTGCTGAGTTGCCTCACGTAATTCTGTCAAGTGGCTGAAAGTTCTGCCATAATTACCTTCTGACACATGTAAGTGTGATGATACCTGCTCTGAAGAGACTTTGTGAAGCAGGCTGAATTACTGTGTGTTTTATTGGGAAGCAATCTAACTTTTGAGGAATTTTCTTACCAAAAAAACCTGTGAACATTCTGAAGGCAATATAATCAAATGCTTACGTTTTCAATCTTGAGTCCACTGGAGAAAGCTGTAAAGAATAGTCTCACCACTTCTTCAAAGTGGCTTTAGTTTCTCTATTCTGTTGTAGGCACTTATGAAACAGTTTAGTAGGCATTTATGAAACAGTTTAGAGGAAAAAAGTGTGTGGCTACTCTTGCTGTTTGTGAAGGGTATAGTGACAAACTGGCCTAATCAGAGATTCATACACGTCTCAGACCAGAAGTCAATTTCACCTTCACAGTTATCTCCCAGTGCCTTGGTCACTCCAATAAACAGCTCTGGCACTGCCTTTTTGGCAAAGAAAAGCTAAATCAGCATCATTCACCTTGGAACAGCCGTAAACTCCTTGAACCTCATGTGTTTTTTTCTCCGAAACAAAGGGAGCAGGTCCACTGGCAGGACACAGACTATGATCAATAACAGTATGCCATCACTTCTCTGTGCCTTCAGCTGTGATATAGTCAGTGCTGAAAATGGGGTGACCTTGCAAACTGTCCATTTGTTCTTTGTCTCACACTGCTGTCATCACACAAGTTTGTGACAGCTGTCCCACCCATGTATCTTCAAGCCTAATATTTCTAAGGTTGTTGTTTCTGTAGTTTTAACAACTCATCACTCCTGAAGGGGGTAATTCACATTCCTCCTTCTCATGTCCCTTGTTCCCAGTTATAAACTTCAGCATCATAACTGATGCCAGGATCTGTTAAAATTATTTATTAACCAATTTGACCCATTAAACTCCAGAAAACAAACTCAACAGAAAATGGAATGATTTTTGCCATTTTAGTGGACTAAGCCAGCACGCAGACAGGGACAGTAAGCACAAGGAAAAGGCTAGGTCCACACAGATAGCAGGAGCATAGTAAAGAGGGAAGAAAGGGACAGGAAAGGGCAGAAAAGGACAGGAAAGGAAGGGAAAAGGAGAATGAGTGAAGAAATATTTTGCCTGTTGAAGTGGCAGCAATTAATTGGAAACACCCAACTTCCCCCTATCTCCATGTGCAGGTTGTAACAGAAGCTGTTCTCAACTTTAGGGGGAAGATTTAGGCTTGACATAAGAAAGAAATTCTTTACAGTGAGGGTGGTGAAGCACTGGAACAGGTTGCCCAGAGAGTTTGTGGATGCCCCCTCTCTGGAGGTGTTCAAGACCAGGCTGGACAAGGCACTGAGCAGCCTGGTCTAGTGGGAGGTGTCCCTGCCTATGGCAGGGGGGTTGGAACTCAATGATCTTTAAGGTCCCTTCCAACCCAAACTATTCTATGATTCTGTGATTCCAGTGCTGTCACTACTCCTTTCAGGTGAGCAGCAGACCCAGAGAACTGAATGAACTAGAATGGTAGTGGGGCAGATAGAACTCAGACAGAACCTCCATCTCCAGTGAAAGCTGGTATCTCAGAGCAGTTCCTCATCAGGGGGAAAAGTTACACACAATTTTTTTCACTTCTGTGGCAGAGACAAGACCCTTTCTCTTGCAAGTCTTCATATAGGCTACTGAATTGCTAGTGCAGCTGCCCAGCATCCCTCTCCCACCTACATTGGAGTAGGAGAACAGAAGCAGGACATGGATAGGACTGTCATTCCAAACTAAGTGAAGGTCAGGGACAGCTGCAATGGAAACAATGCTGTGTCAGGATGCAAAGAAGGCAGAGTGGTGCAAGTGAATCTCAAATCACTGGGCATGCAAGTTAGGGGAGGCAGCTGTATCTTCTGTACCTCCTTCCATGGAGACATACTGCCATTTACAGAGCAGTTTGGGAACACAGTATAGGATGGAAAGTCACAGTGGTAGCTTCACAGCATGACCTTGTGGGATAACTTATGTGGGAGCAATGGAAAATTACAACAGACTTGAGCTTGCTGTCAAGGCTGGATACAGGAGGGGCACAATGTTTGGGAGAGTCTTGAGTGTATTCCTCAGGAAAATAGATGGCTATTGAATTTGGTAGTGAGTGTGTCACTGGGAAACAGTATAATTACTCACATATCTATCCTCTGTGGATCTAGTGAGATAAGACAGAGTTTTCCTTTTACTCACAGGTATCTTTCTCTAAATGTTTGTAGCTTTCCTGTTGCCCACTGCACATCTAACTTCGTTGTACAAAAAGTGAGTGGGCCTTCAAGCTGCAGAATAGACATAGTGTTTGTTGCAATAAATTTTCAAAATACCAGTAGAATGACTTTGTGAAAGCATGAAAATGCTCACAGCACACAAAGATTTCAACACGGCCTCAGTACTTGCAGGAAAGAAATTCATTTTAGAAGCATTCCAACAATGATAAAATGAATCTATTGAGAAATAAAGCATACATATTCTTAACAAAGGCATGACACTTCTAATGTTCCCACAGAAATTAAATTGCCCAGAATTGAGAGTATTTCATCAAAGAGGGTTTTATCTACTATAAAGAAAGAGGCAACAACATTAATAAAGAGGGCTTGTTTATGGGAACTATTCAAGAGAAACCATGTCCATTGACTGTAATACTACATTAAACAGAAATGAAACATGTACTAAATCTGAATTGGACATGGGTGCACAAATGAATCTGAGATCTGAGACTATAGCAAATGGTTTGAAGAGAAAAATCTAGTGAAAAGGAACATAGACAGAAAATCTTATCTCTCATTTCTGTAAGGTAATTCCTAATGGGGTATACATAAACTATATATAAAGATAAAACAAAAAATCCTGACACGTTAATTATTGGAATTATGTCAGAAACAAGATATCTATATTGAAATAAAAACATAATAGATTGCAAGTTCCATTGAAAAAACTGATATTGTAGAACAACAAAACATGGAAATGGAAAGAAAAAACATACCAAAAGATGTGTGGAAGTGTCAAAGGAATATCAAAATCATAATAGGCATCCAAATGCCACATAGGAAATTGTAAGTGAAATAATACGGATACAGTTAATAATGTGGGCATTTAAAAATAAATAGACAACAGAAAGAAATATGTTGTGACATATTAAGTAAAAAAAGAATATTCACAGGACTCTGATGATATGCTTATAAATATGCATAGACCATTTTCTCATACAGAGAAAAATTATGTATTCATTAATGAAATTATCCAGAAAGGGCACTATTAGACATAAGGACTGTGAAGTCTGTAATTGAACATGCAAACTGATATTTTCTTGACATTGTACCATGACTGAGGCAAACCATGAACCATAATGTGATTAATAAAAGTTAAAAATTATAATATGTAAAACAATGCTAGAATCATGTAAAAATGTGACAATATGGCCAACCAGACAAACAGGAAACATCCACACAAGTAACAAAAAATGAAATGTGATGTGGTGTAAATTTCAGGAATTATTCAACCCTATTCAAAAGTCTCCAATTAAACTTACAGAGCCATGTTAACCCACATTGGCAGTGCTGGGGTGCTAACCACCTGCCAAAGAATCCACAGTACAAAGAGTCATCCTGAGTCAACTTTCTTCACAGACACCCCACAAATCTAAGATACCTTCTCAGATAATGCAGATCTCTTTCACCTGAATACCAGTCAGGCAATAATGTACTAATATTTCCAGAGTTTAAAGGTCTCACCTCAAGTGACATCTGCAATTGACTTTAGACTGTGAATACAACTTCTTCCCTGTGTGGCTGGTGAGGTGTAGTCCTGAACAGCCATAGACACACGCATTCAAAACAGCCAGGACTCAATTCAGAGAACAAAAGGTTTCTTCTTCACACACATTGCAAGAAATGCATGAGAGATGTACCCACTTTATCATCAGTCTGACTAAATTTATAGAGGGGATAAGGAAAAAACATCTGCAAGGTCATCTGGGTGATGCAGAAACTATATATTTGAGACTGCACAGACTTAGGTCACCTTGTTGAGTAGAAGCAGCTTTAGTGTTTTGTTAGATGATTGCCACCTGCCATTGCATAGGTGTGCAAGATATCCACTCTCATAATCTGAACTGATCAGCTTCATTAGCAGGAGATAACGGGGCCTTTCCTTGAAGAGCTGCTGAGGGCAAGCTGAATGAATAAGAAGGATTTACTTTCTTCTTGGTAGCACATACACAAAATAGTTATGGGAAGACACTCCTCCATGACTCGGTCTCTCAGTTATCAATCCCACATTCTTTCTCCACATCTATTCAGTATCTGCCTTGCAGCAGCAAGAAATGGCAGACACCACAGGTCCTAAAGGAGTAGTACTTGCACGAAGCAAACTTTGCCTTTCCCTTCGATGCTTACAATGGTCTACTATTTGGAAAGTATCAGCTCGTGAACCAAGAACAGCCCACTGAAGCTAAACTCAAATGAAATGCAGATAGCATGGATGGTCAGGGAAAAAACAGTTTGAGAACTGGTATTTATCACACAGCTCCCTTTGGCTGAATATGTGTAATGTAGTCTTCCTTGGTGCAATCTGTAACTTCATCCATGCTGAGAGTTCCATGTTACCAAAGGTCTAAGGGTAGTTCTCTAGAAACACATAATGTACCTGTACATAACTTTATTTGTCATCAACACCGGCTTTCATAAAAGTACAAACCAGCATAAATGCCACCATGTGTACAAGGTGAATTTGTCTTATATTATATTGGTGATGACAAGGTTTGGATACCTTTCCAAAGCAAACCAGACTTGGTGGAGATTAGTCATGTGCTAGAAAGTCCTCTCTGTAACAGTAGCAGTTGAATAGAGTCAAGCATTTGATATCCACCGCAAACTTCAAAATAATTCCAATTTTGTGTAAATAAAATATCTTCATTCTGCCTCCAGTTCAGCCCTTAAATAGAAGGAATGATTATATTATAATGCCATAAAGAATCAAGCCATGAGCTCAAACACTCAAAACAATAAGTATTCAGATTTTGCATGTATTATTCAAGACTGAAAAAAGGTGTAAGAATAGTAGAGAAGTTTGTATTTCTTTCTCTGCATACATAAAAATTGATTTTATTTCTATGTGACTTAATAAATCTTTATAGTAAAAAGTTTATGTGCCTTTTTATTGCTCAATGTTTTACTTTCCAGATTATTTGGTCAGTGGCTGATTAGCACAATTATATAAAGAGCTACTAAATCAGCTGTTCAGTAAGGTTTAAGAATTTTATTAGTCTCCTCAGTATTAAAACATTTGCTTAAGTTTAAAGGCATGATGACTTCCAACATCTAAGCAGCAGGTAAGCTACTCAGTCTTGGGAGACAAGAAATATGGTAGCTGAGTGATCCACTAATACATGAACATCATTGCTAGGCAAACAGCATGAGAAAGGAAAAGTATCAAATAAGCTTTCTGCATCATGGAGGAAACACTTAAATAGTGTTAAGTTAGCTCTGCTGAAAGAAAATTAGGAACTAGCAGAGAAAAATATAGCAAGAATTCCCTAAAGTACAAAACAGTATAAAATTCACCTCATTCTTTATCTCTGACACAGAACAGTAACACAGAACAGAAGCTGACCACATCTTAGCTTTGGCATATATTTTTGCTGTTAATGTAATAAAAGTAGCTGTGTTTTAATATCTCTTTTTCATGTATTCCCTTCAATGCACCACTGGTGGGCAGCAGCCAAGTACAGTGTGTGTGAGAGGGATTGCAAGATAATATTGAAACTTCAACAATCAGCACAAAAACTTATGTAAACCACAAAGATGATGTTGCAAGGTACATGGTTATTGCTCTCTGATGTTCTGCTTCAAAAATCTGGGCTGCTGCTTTCTAAAAGTCAGACTGGTCACAAAGTAATTCAGAAGTTTGTATCACCGAAGTCAGAAAAAGACAGTGAAGCAATAAAATTCTAAGTAAAACTAAAAATTTTAGTCTTCTCAGATGGCACAGTGGCTTTGACATTTAAAGTAATTTTTTGTAAATGTAGATGTCATGCATGGCAGCAAATTGTCACAGTAGCAGTCTGAGCTTGTTGTCAATTCAAAATTTAGGGGTCTAGAAGTCAGGAAAGAAAAACTATTTTGAAGTTTTATATATGTGAGTTCAAAGGAAAATGGTAAGAGAAAAAAATCACTGGAAGACCAGGCGTTGCTCTCAAGAAAGTTGAGAAAAGCTCTCCTTGTTGTGTTGTTAAAGTGATGTACTATGCCATGGAAGCATTTGTCCTGCATATTTAGATTGAAAGCTCTCTGTGACCTTGAAAGTCCAGCATAAAGAGGTCCTTTACTTTTAAAAAGCACTGCTAAGCACCATTGGCCAAAAAGCCAATTGTAGCAACTACATTATCTACTTCATATCTAATTATCACCTATCACTATTAAGTAGTTCTTTTTAACTCACAGTTAATGTTTTTATTGTTGTTGATTGGGGTAGAATTCTACTTGGAAGGGAAGAAGCTTTCTTCTTTTCATCCATTCCCAAATAATAAAAATGCATTCCTCCCACTGCCCTCTTCTCCCCAGGCACAAATTGTCTCCAAATTTCTCTACTTTCTCCCCTTGAGCAGTGCAGGGGGACAGGGAATGGGGACTGAAGTCAGTTTATCACACATTATCTCTGCTGCTCTCTCCTTCCCAGGGGGAGGACTTCTCACACTCTTTCCCTGCTTCAGCATGGAGCCTCAGTCACTGGGAGACAGTCTTCCATAAACTTCTCCTAAGTGAGACTTTCCCACAGACTGCAATTATCCACAAACTGCACTAGTGTGGATCCCTTCCACAAGGGACAGTCCTTCAGAACAGATTTCTCCAGTCAGTGCCACCCATGATGTCACAAATCCTGTCAGTAAACTTTCTCCGGCATAGGCTCCTCTCTTTGCAGATCCATAGGTCCTACTAGCAGCCTGCTCCAGAACAGGTTCTCCATGAGATCAAAGCCTTCTTCAGACATCCACCTGCTCCAGCATGCAATCCTCCATGAACTGCAGCTGGGCATCTGCTTCACCATGGACTTCCACAGGTCATCACCATAGGCTGTGGTGGAATCTCTGCACTGGTATCTGGAACTCCTCCTCTCCATCCTTCACTGACCTTGGTGTCTGCAGAGCTGTAGCTCGTATATTCTTGATCCTCTCTCTGCAATTATGGTTGTGCGAGTGTTAGGTATTTTTCCACCCTTCTTAACTATGTTCTCACAGGGGCATTACCACCATGGAATAGCGGTGGATCCATCTTGGAGAAAGCTGGTGTTGGATCTGTCAAACATGATAGAAGATTCTAGCAGTTTCTCACACAAACCACTCCAGTAGATTCCTCCCCACAACCTTGCCATGTAAAGTCTTTACAGTATGTTTTCATGGCAATAGCTTTTCTCTTAAACATGGCCATCTAGAAGAATACAGACATTCAAGAGCAGAGTCTATCTGAATTCTTATATTTGCATTTTTATGCAGAAAATGCACTGTAGGGCACTCCAGATGCACTGTAGGGCACTTATTCCTAGTGCATATCATACTAGCAAGTTATTAATGTGATCAAATATTATCCTTAAAAAGTTACTCTTTGCTACTATTCCCAACTGGTGAATTACAATTTTATAGAAATTCTTTCCTAAAAGAATTAATTTTCTTCCTCTAATATTATCTAATATTTCTGTAATAATATTTCCTTCCATTTCCATTTCTTTCAGTCTCAAAGTACTTCAACTGTATGCCAGTTTAATCCTTCATCATGTTGACAGCACCTTTTGACATCAGCATATTTTATTTCAACTTTATTTCATAATAGAAACATTCAGTAAGATCTGTGCTTAAAGAATCTCCCTCCACCCTCAAAGGTTCTTCTCTTTTTATTCTCTGTACCCACTGCAGTGAGTCAATTCATCTCAAATCTGCTCAAAGACTTACTTTTTGGTGTCAGTAAAGAGCTTTAGTGCCTCTCATTTTGCTGTCCTTCTGTCACTGAAATAAGTGATTTTTTTCTTGCCAGTTCTTCAGGAAGTCTCCTTTTACTTCAGGGCTTAAAACTGTCCCACCTGTATTAGGTCAGTGAGTTGATAATATTTTCAAGGGTTCACTATTTCTCTCCTCAATTTCTATTTGGTTTTGTTAAAAGACTCAGCCTCTGGCCCTCATGGTTGTGAGAAAAGACATGAACTGAATGCTGAGGTATCTGAGTCTGAAATCATGAAACAAAAGCTTGAATTATCTTCTCCTTTGAGTTCAGTAGTCCAGTATTTCGCTATGATGATTAAAATACCAGCATTGTTAAAATCACAAAATTACCTCTGGTGAAAGTACAGAGAATAAAATAGATCATAATACAAAGGTGTCATATTATGTGTGTTGTTCAGCCTGGTGGCACTTGTGGATGATGCTTAGAAGAATATCAGCACCTGTTCCTTCTCCTCATCCCTAAGAAAAGGCTAGAGGAAGTAAAAGCCATGGGGAACACTCAGCAGAGCTGACTGCACATATGATTTTCCCCCAAATCAGCATTATACAAGTGACATTCCCACACAGAAAGCAGTCATTACTGAGTATCTTTTCATAATTTTACAGTGACTTTGGAATTAGCCTTCCTTGCAAATTTCACAGGGCTTTAATTTCAGAGACCTTCAGTATCTGTGTCCTGTACTCATATCCGGAACAGTATTTCCTAGGTGGGAACAAGTTTCAGAAGCTTAGCAAAGTACATGCTGAACTGCTGATGCCTACTTTGAAGCCCCACCAGTGACATTTGCAGAACCATGACCATGCAACCTGGTCTAGTGGGAGATGATGTTGGAACTAGATGATCTAGAAGGTTCATTCCAACCCAAATAATTCTATGATTGTACATACTGCCCATGGCAGGGGGGGTTGGAACTAGATGATCTAGAAGGTTCCTTCCAACCAAAACCATTCTGTGATTCTACATATTATCATATTTCTAACATCAGTAACTAGTGACCACAGTAAACCTGACAGAGATTATGACATCATGAGTATACAACATATAATTACTATTTTCTGTCCTGCAAATATATTTTCATTTAGGTCCAGTGAATTTTCTAGCGACTAAACTTCAATATATTGAAGTTTAAACTTCAATATATTTCTTCAGGTAAAATAAATTGAATTATTCTCAAATTTAATGCAAATATTCTACCATGGTGTTACAAAATTTCATAGTAAACCACTTCATGCCCAATTGCCCCTTTTGCTCAAAATATGTGATTTTTAACACCTAATTAAATAACATTGCTTAGATTAACAAAAGACTAATACCAAGAACATCTTGCAAAAGATTTCTTATGATAAGGAAATCTGAAAGTGATTAATTTAGAGGCATGCATAAATATTTCCAGTTTATCATGAACTATCATATTTCTGGAAACAGATTAAGAAAATTATACTGAATTTGCATTACAAGAGCAATCATGTATATCTTAGCTGTTACATGTTCAGTTTTTCTAGGGTGTGAGAAAAGAGTTACTACAGCTTTTATTTTGGCAATATCTGCCTCGACATTTATGCATAATCCCACTAAAACTTTTGTTACATTTTATTAAACCAAATCAGTGGAACAGCTGAAGTAGAATAAGTCAAATTTCCACATTAATACAGAAAGAAAAGATACATATACCTTTTTTCAGAGGTTGCATTTTGAATACATATTACAAGCTTTCTTTGTACATAATGTATAAAATTCTGCACAATCTAATGAAGCTGTTGCAGCACAGAATGCTGTGTATGTTTTATGTCTCAGTACTATCTATTTTCAAGCTTGATATAAAGAAACACATAGGCTTGGAAATGTTTTTATTCTCTAGTTTCCAGATCATCTAGGTACTTATATGTCCTAATTATCTAAGTCTTGCCTTAGAGACTACTATAGTAGCAGAGAGTGCAGTGTTGTAAGTGCAGACCTGCAGAACAGAAGAATCTGTGCTGCGGACACACTGTGTGTCATCTACAGACATATTGGGGTCATTCCTTCATTTGCATTCCATGACTCAATGAGTATTAGTGTTTGCAGCTTGTGAGGTACACTCCTGTTGTGCACCTTCTGGTTTACTTTCCAACATTTAGTCCACATGCTTTGAGATACGTGACAAAGCATAATAAGTAATTACAATGTCAGGTTTGACTTCAAATCCACAGAAGAACTTTATTTTGATGTAAGTTAAGTGATAAAAATACTTAAGTGAAAATAAATACAAGTGTAAAATACCAAGTTTGAAGCACAGAATAATGAAGCTACAGACATCTGAGTAGGGACAGGACTCTGTGAGTCTCCAGAACTGCTTTCCTCTTGAAATGCAACAACCAGCAACATAGCAGGACAGCTGTAGCTTTGCTCAACTAAGTTTTATAAACTTCTCAGGAGAGAGCCTCCAGAGCTGCTCAGGATACAATGCCAACATGGGTGGTGTGATCCCATCTCTGCTAGCACTCTGAAAGGTCACTATCTCTGACTGCTTTTGCCTATCTGCACAGTATCTTCAACTGTATCAATTACATATTAATTCTCCACCCCCCTCTCTTTATTATTCCTCATATTGCATTACCTACTGCATTGTTGCTTCCCTGAAGCTGGTGTTTGGTCTCCTACCTCAAAGGTGATGAGAGAAACCCATTTGATGCAGTTGGATCTACTACTGCAAATACTGAACCATGGACAGGATTCTGGGAACATGCTTTAGAGACCTGAAGTAATTGAATACTGCTACAGATTAAGGAGAGCTACTTAAGCAGTTAATTACCTTCAGTATATTAAAAAAAAAAGTACATCTTTTATTTGTCTGTTTCAACTTCTAATGACTGTGACTTGTTACGCATTTTTCACACAGGTTAAAGAATTGAAAATCTTCCTTGTATGCATGTCCCGAGGTTACCTCCCATGTCTGTCTCTGAAAGAACACAACAGATTAAGATCTTTCTACTCCCTTTTTTAAGGCAATATTCCCAGTTCTCAGGTCATTTTCCAGGCATAGACATAGCCCATTGCAAAGCAACTACATTTTCTAACATTCCCCTCACTATCCTCTTGTTGAAAGCATAGAGTTAACAGTGATTGATATGCCTATGACTAGTCTCAACATTCAGAGCTTTAGATTAACAAGAAGTCTTTGTAAATAATGCAAAAAAATGTTTATAAAATACTCTTCTATTAGGAAAACAAAGATGACTGCTCCTTTGTTCAGTAGGATGGGCAAGTTTTCTGTCAGGTGACTGGTAGAGGGATTTAAGCAGAGAGATCCAAGTGTTGGTTTCTGGCCTGAATCATGTAGTCATAAGTTTTGGAAGAGTCTTGAGAGAGGTTTGGCCACAGGACATTTAGGAATCACAGGAGCCTTTTAGCTTTACATGTATTTATTATGAGAGTACATACAATCAACTGTGAACGACATTCCAATTCTGTGATATAAATGAAATAGCAAAAAAAAATAATACAGTTTCTATCTTTCCCACAAAAACTATAAGGCTTGATGCCAAAAGGCTGTAAGGATTTTATTGCTTAAATAATAACTGGCTGCAGGAATCTGGACTCTGCAACATGTTTATTCTGATACAAGGCCAACAACTTTTTTTCTGAAAAACCAGGAGAAACTCATCTTTCTCCTGACAAAGCATTTAACTGTCCTCTGCATAGAATGACCATAAAATGGTAACTTACTCAAGGTCATGAGAAAGCTGAAGAGCAGAGCCCTGTAGGCTTTCACGTGACACTAGACAATCCAGCTTTGTTCCTAAACCAACCAGCCTCCTCCCTGAGTGTCACTTAGACTGTTCCAATATAGGCATGATGTCTGCAAGTTTCTTCTTGATTGCAGCTTTAGTAACATGTCTACAGTTTCAAGTAAACATTTGCATTTCCATCCTTGACATCAAAGGCCAAGGTTTAAAAACAATTTCTTGAATGAAAACTTCAACATCACCCAAGATTATGGAGGTAGTGTCTGGGTATAACCTTTAACTTATCCAAACTCCAGAGTAAAACCAAATGCTTCATGAAGAGTTGCTCCAATCAAACAGATACCACTGGTATCTTGTGAAGGATGTTTGCTCACATCATCTCACCCACCAAACCCATTCTGTGTGTTGGGTCACTTCATCTTCTCAAGCAGGTGGACCTCAGTTTGTAGATAGAATTTGACATAGCGCCCTTACTTCTTTTCTTTCAATAACAATCCCATGAGGAGGAAAATATGATCCAGGTGAAAGCAGGCATAGAGGAATCTTATTACTGCCATTAACCAGACTGGCAATATTAATAGAACCATAGAATCATAGAGTTGGAAGTGACTTTCAAAGGCCATCACCCCTGTAGTAAGGTTGTCTTCAGCTGCTTCTGGCTTTGGATGCTAGTCACAATCAACCTTTAACTTCTGTTTGGGCAGGAAACATTTTTTTAGCACACAAGGTACTCATCAGAGTGACCTGGAGATTTCTGCTGACTATCCTACGTAGTTATTTACATGTCTATCCATAGAATCATAGAATGGTTTGGGTTGGAAGGGACCTTCAAGACCATCTAGGTCCAACTCCCCTGCCATGGGCAAGGACACCTCCCACTACACCAGGTAGCTCAATGCCTCATCCAGCCTGACCTTAAACACCTCCAGGGAGGGGGCATCCACAACCTCTCTGGGCAACCTGTTCCAGTGTCTCATCACCCTCACAGAAAAGAACTTCCTTCTTCTATCCAGCCTAAAAATTACATATTAAACTGTAGCCTGACAACATAGAGAGAGAAGAGGTAGAGGTGGCAACAGTAGCATGCTAAGGGGTGAAAACTGGTGCTTCCACAAATGAAAAGAATTTCTTTTATGCCTTGTTATGCCATTTCCTTGAATACCTTTAGCGAAGCCATAGCAAACCTCCCTTAGTGCAATACCGTGTCATTACAGTGCTAGTTTTAGTGTTTCCCAGCACAGGTCAGCAAAAAGGTGAAAATTTTTCAGACTCAGAACTCTTAGTGCAAACCTGACCCCAGAGACTATTTTACTCAGTAGATAGTCTTGGCTGGATATTTCTTATTCTACACACACATGTTTAAAAAAAAAGGTTATCGACTTATTTCATGCCTCTAATGTAAAATAACAACAATAAAAAAAAGCAACACTTCATTTGTTGTGATATCTTTTGTACTCTTGTCACAATACTGGGAAACTGAAGGGCTTAGTCTTTGATATTACATATTTACAAGCCTTGCAGATCAAACTCAAATGGTGTTTCAACTGTACTTTACCTAGAGCAAGAAATGTCTAGGCAGATAGCCCAGAGCATATTTAGAGCTGCCCTGCAGTCAGCGAGGCTCATGAAGTGAGTATACAATGTCAAAGCACTGAAAAATAAGTCAGCTAGAATATAATTGGCTTGGATCATAGGTCTACAGGGCTAAAGCACCCAAGCCATTGGTAAATTACACAGTAATTTTTAGTTGATTTCCTGTTTCTTCAGCTCTGAAGTGATAATTCTGTTGAAGATGATAAAGACTGTTGAGGAGAATTTATTTAATACAGATGGACATGTTAATGCAGAGTGATCTACCCATCCCTCCAATTAGCCTACTAGGTGCAGCTTGATATAAAGCAGAGACTGGAGCCCTGAGGACATGAAGCAAGACAGGGAGAGCAACATAGCTCAGCATGTTTTCAGGAAATCCAATTATTTGTCTGAAGCTTTGAATTCAAAAGTGGATTCAGAAAGTCCTAAAGCAATTATGATTTGTACTGAAAGAGACTGGTTAAAGCCAGCAGCTAAACGTTCATATTGTTTTTGGCTTGTGTGCTCCATTTATACAGTAAGACCCTTTAGCACAATCACTTCAGCATGTAACTGAAATGAGTTTAGTTTTCAATAGAATTCTTCTTTCAAATAAGTTGATAGGAAACACACCTGTTTACTTATTTTTAGTACAGACTGAAGGACTCAGAAACAATTCTAGATCTCAAAAATTATTTGAAAACTTTTGTGAACTTTACAGACAATGTTGTGTTAAATATATTTGCACAAGATGATAAGGGTAAAACTTTTGCTTGAGTATGTACCTTGCAGCTGGACTATTATCTCTATTTGTGTGCTAGCATGTATCAGTTGTGCCACCATGGTCTGAGGATGGAAACACAGAATCAGGATATGTAAATATTTAACTGCTTTTTGTTTGATTTGCTTGCTAATTACTTTGGTGTAAAAAAGCCTCAGGTATTTCTAATGGTAGTGTGTATGTGTGTGTGTGTACTTCAGTGCTGCTAGCACCGCTAAGTCCTCAGTGTTTCTGAAAATCTACTTAATAATTTGTATACTTAAACATTAATATTTTTGTATTTATATATGTAGTCCATATATATTACAACTTTTAACCACCTTGTTAATGGTAGCAAGAAATTATTCTGAAGGAAGTGAGATATAAAAATCATGTTTTAGAGAACTGAGGAAGTTCAAATAGACACTAACCTTGAACAGATTTAAGTAAAATTATTATATTCATATTTGATGCATGAGTGAGTGAAAATCTTTTTTCACTTCACAATTTGATAAGGAGTACCATGTCTGTGACTCATTTTCAGAAGTCACCAAATACAGCAAATGAAGTGTTGTGAGGCACTGGTTTCACTGTAAAGTTCATTTATACATATACAAATTAGATACATATATCTAAAGCATATATTCCTAAAGCTGTATTCTGTAAAATATAGCAGATTATAAAGCATACACAGATTACAGTGGAAGAATAATGCATGTGGCTTATGAGAAATATACAGACAATGGTGAGAAAATGATGTATGTTTTTAATCACATTCTTCTGAGTTTATCTAAAAACACCCTCCTGAGCTATAGCAGCTAGAAACAAAGTTTTCCCTTTTTTCAGATAGCAGTAAAAATACCTCATAAGCAAAGCTGGCCTAAAACTGGGATCCTAAGTTCACTGGAAGGTTCTTTTTAATTTTGTTTTGATCTGACCTGTGGTGGCTGTTTCCAATGTCCGTAGCCCAGGCAGACTCTGCAGGAATCCAGGAGGGGTTTTCTTTGAACTCTCTCTTGAGTTCGCTAAAACCTCATTGAACCCAAGATGTTTTAAATGAACATGTTCAGACTTGGATGAAGTAGCAAATTTTTGACAAAACCTTGTTTCCTTTGATAATTTCTGAACACCTCTATTTACAACAAGCTTTGATTGAAGGCAGACTGTTATGGTGAAATGACAGACATTTCAGAATTATCCCCCTTCAAAGTCTTTTGGATGCCAGCTTCAGCATAATTCACAAGTGGGTGAGACTCCTTCTCTTTGAATCGATGTTTTCAGTCACTTAATAAGGACCAATGTCTACCCCAAGCATATTTTAGTGGACCTCTAAACCATAATGACAAGGATAACATTGTGAACAATATTCAGGATTAGTTATTAAAATACTGTATGCTGTTCAATATTGCTGCAAGCACTTCTGTTATATTTGTCCTGCCACATAGAACCTTGAGAATGTCTACATTACCTCCTGGGATGCAACCTGAGGCTGCTTTATGCACTGTATCTCTAGTATCCTTTTCTAACATGCCCTCAATTTTCTTCTTTTTTTTCTGATTGCTACTTAGGCCTGTTGTTCATTGATAAGAAGTTTTTTGGGTTCTGTCCACATTGAATATCTGAAACACAACCATCACAATGCATCAGGATGGTTACCCAGCTCTGTACCAAGTTGTTTTGATCATTACTGGGAAAAAAAACCAAGGCTGTCAATCCACTGCCTTGTATGTGAGTAGCAACCAATGAAACAGAAATTGTGTTGGAAGGTGCTCCAGGCACACCAACCCTCTGATTTAGCATCTCTGGGCAGCTGACCAGACTGGCTGAAGGATGGGATAATCCTGCTGTTAGTTAATTGTGCATACATAAAAGTTAGAGTCAGACTGTCAAGCTGCATAACTGCAACTAAGAACACATTCTGCACATTCAGGGGTACTCATCATTTTTCTGATTTACATCTGATTCACTCTTGCTATTAACTTTCCTTTCTGAAGCAGACATTTATGTCAACAGTTATACTTGCATATGCATATACTTATATAGATGTAAACAGGCGTAAGTGTAAATGTTTGTACATAAAGCATACATAAAGCTTTTGTGATGCTTTTATAATTAAGAGAAAAAAAGTCATGACAGATGTAGGGTGCTTTGCAAATTGATGCTTCTATGACTGTTTGAAAGTTTGAGAAATTCTTCAGCCATTCTGCATTTTTTGATGACTATGAGCTGTGCCAGTCAGTTTTTACAGCAGTTCTCTCTGTCTCCCTCTGATGGGTACCTAGAGAAAATGGAATTTTAACCTCCTTCAGGGAGATGCCATATTGTTAACAGAATTCATGTACAGAAAAGAAAAGAGCTAAGTGAATTCCTTATGGATGATTCTGGTATCAGAAGCAAGTTTTTTCCATATCACCCTCAATTAAAAAAAAACAAAACTCTAAAAGAGTAAGGAAAAAAGCATAGATTTAAAAAATAATTATAAATATTAAATAAATAATATGTCTGCATAATACATACATATAGTATACACAATTAAAATTGCATTATGTTGTCTTAGTTTGTACCAAGGAGGGATTTTGATCATAAAATATAATACTTCTTATTCGGCTTCTGTCCTTTTAAACTTTAAATATATTCATGCACATACATACACATATAACATATTTTTTTAGAAAACAATTTTTAAAAGACAAAATATCTCCCAAAATCACCAGAAATTTTTGCATATCAGAAAGGTGCTTCTTATCTGCTTTAAAAATGAAATGTTCATAGCCCTTCAGAAGAGAAAAAATATTGATTGTCAGACTGTGACATCAGAGGAGCAGAAGAGTCACTGGTGTAGAAATTAATCTTCTCCAGTAGGGACTGAGAGTAAATCTTGTTTTGGAGAAAACTGTGATCAATATCCCTATTTTGATTGCATTTTTTTTATAAGGTTGCACCTTAATAATAGTCAACATGATGAAACTGCTGCTCTATCTTACTGAAAAGAAGATGCAAACTGTGAGTATAGTGCAGAAATCTGTACCAGTTGTTGCTTAATCCCCTGGTGGAATATAAGACAGAGCTGTCCTATGAAGTCTTAAGTGGCTTGGTTTGGGTCATCTAAGTGCCTCCCTTATATGTCACACTACATTTGTTTTTTAAAGACATTAGTTTTTAGAAAGCAAGACAAATAATCTTTACTGGAATGTTCTCCATGAACATTCCTCCTGATCTGCAGATTTTCTTCATTATATATAACCACATCTTTGTATTATGATCTTCATAGATCTCTGGAGTATGGTGCAAAGATAATTCTTTTATATACATATACACTCAAATTTTTGTAAAGTAAGAAAGGTTTAGGATTTATGGTACAATGGTGCTTTGGCCACACCAGCCCATGATGTAAAGTAATTTTTCACAGCAGTTATTAAGCAATAAAAGGCTCAGAGTCACTTTAAGAAACCAAAAATTTCTTCAGCTTTTTAAGAATTAGAATAAACTTCAATGAATTTTATTGGTCTTTTCATTGTTCTGTATATTAAGTGCACAATTTGGGTAGAAGTAATGCAAAATCTTCTATGATTTTTTGTGATTAACACTCCTGTGGAGGTTTTGTACAAGTGATGATGGCACAGAACTGAGTCTTTTGTGACCATATGAACAAAGCAAAACAGGTGTATGTTCACAGCTGTGCATAACGCCACTGTTTATGCCAAAAAGAAATTAAAACTTTACAAACCATGGTTTAATGTATGCCTCACATTAGTTTTGAAACACTAGTAAAATCTACATTTCATGCACTTCCATCATCTATCCATATATAGAAATGGTGTCAAGATGTCAGTTTTTTTCCCTTTGTACTAATAAAAACCAAGCCATATAAAGTATTCATGGCTTTATATTGCCCAGAAGAACTGCTTGGAGAAGCTTGTGTGGAAGTCTATGTGCTATGATTCCCTTTGGTTTCCCTTTTTCAGTCACTGCCATTGCACTCTGCTTCCTTTTCCTCCATCTCCACTCCCTCCTAACTCAAAGCTCACCTTGAATTTAAATTTCTCTGTGTCATTTGTATCTTTGTGCATTCAATTTTAAAAGGTATTTGTTCTTACTTTTTCTTGAAAGGTCTCTTTGTCAGTGAAAGGATTATTGTCAAATAAGATTACACTGCAGGAAAATGCCCCAAGAAAGAAGTAAAAAAAAGATTGCTTCACTTAAAGCCTATTAAATTTCTTCCAGGTTCCTTCTTTAGATGTTAGCTTTGTCTACTGGATGTTGCTCTGAGGGGAACAATTCTGATCCCCACCACCTTGAGAATTGCTCTGAGAAGCACACTGGGCTATAATGATGGAGTCTACTCATCACGACACCAGAGACTCCCAATACCCAGCTACCTGGTAGGTTTCAAAATCCCTGAGTTCCTGATTTGGTTAAACATGGAAAAATAGATGTCTAAGAACAAGATCCCAGGTGCCAGCAGGAGGCACCTGAGGAGCTGATAAAATTGGCTACTTACAGACAAAAAGGCAAGAGAGGAGTCTGGAGTAGTCAGCCATATTACTGCTAAACACTTTTGGAAAGAAGAATAAGGGATTTGCTTTGGGAACAGGATTGGTCTCAGGGCCTGAGTTGACACATAATGGCTTTTCTATGCTTTACCTGTGGGGTGAGGAAAATATTTCTCTCCTTAATAGAATTTGGTTTCTGAAGAGGAGAGTTATTCATGGAAATTTCTTCCCACTTTCCTCTGCATCAGAAGTTGGTTATACAAGATACACTGAATAGAGAACCTGTAATGCCGGACATCAGACTATAAATAACTGAGGAATAACTTACTCTTCTTTGAGGTCTGATATACCAGAAATCACTGCCCAGAATCTTCTTATGGACTTAAGCATAAAAAAAGAGTTCATTCACATAGAGTTTTACAGGTCTAGATGTGGTAGTCACCTCCTGCTATGCTGTAGGGCAGCCAGCTCATTGGCATGTTTTTGTTGCCAGTCTCTGCCCAGTCACTTCCCAGCACACAATACAGATTTCTCAAGTGAAGGTGATAACGATTCACTTGCAGGGGTTTCTGGAGGTGTAAATGTCCTGTCATTGTCCTGGTGAAACCTATGCTTGCAGAGACAAACCAACCTTAGTTGGGCTGACTCACAAAAACACCTTACTATAACCTGACGGACAAAATATTTATCTAAAAAGAGGGCACCTGAGTTCACATTCCTGATCCAGTGAATCTTGAATTACACTGAGCCCTGGAACTTGAAGTTAGTCAATCCCTGTGATGATTAAATGGGACTCAGACTCCAAATTCCTGCAGATATCCTACATTGCCTTCTGGATAAAAAATCAACCTAGACTTGGTTCTAATCCTTACAGATCTACTGTCTGCCCTCTTCCCTGTGGAAGACTTCATAGCAAAAGGAATAATCCACTTTTCCTTTTCTTTTTTATGGGAGTTGTATCCAAAACAGCAAGTAGTGAACATGGATAGACTAAATGAAAGAGATTGCAAACTTCTGTAACACTTTGAATCAGAATACATTCAACATTGTTTAAACTGAATTCTGTTTTGTTTAGTGTAATTTCTTGCCTTTTCTTTTTTTTTTTCAGGAAGAAAGATGCATTCTCATTTGATGATTTGTCCTTCAGAGCCTGCTGCTTTTGCACCAAATATAGCTTTTGTACAGATTGTGACATTTCTTTCATTAACTATGTCAATTATTTTTTCTTCATGTGGTTATATAGCTTAAAATATATCTTGATTATAAATTTTTGCATTATTCTATTAAGGATAAAGAATGTCTCTCATGATTGTTTCTTCTTCTCCCTTCCTCCCAGGATTCCTGCTAAGCAATTTTTAGATGAAAATCAGCACTGAATTAAAACTGTACAAATGTGGCATCACTGCATTGTTTCATTAGCTAAGTTGAGCTCTATTGTACACACTAGGGGGAAAAAGACAATAATTTTATTAAAATATTAGTGTGTTTTAAAAGTGGAATTATTTACTGAAGCTTGTAAACATATTCTTAACATGTTTCTGGTTTTCATGGGTGAAATTTCAAAAAGCAGACAAGGGCCATATGCAAATTTCAGAAGCACTCACTCCTCTTTTCCTCCTTCATGGTACAAGTGGTTACACAGGGTCCATCTCTTTAAGTACCTCTGAAGTCCTACCTCATTTTTCACCCTCAGAAATTGCAAACAAGCTATTGTAGCTACAGGAGAAATAGATACACTGGTGATTGTTCTAACAAAGATACAGTGGAGACATGTCCCAGGAATTCTGGTATGGGCTGTGATTCTCTGAGCATCTCCCCTGAGCAGATGAAGTAGTTCAGGTATTCAGCAATGTCATCACTGCCTGACACCAAACATCACTGTTAAAATGATGTTGTCCTCAAACCTTAAGTCTTCTATTAACCTAAGTTAATAGCAAGAGTGATGCCATCTTCTTGTCCTCAAGATGGCATCATGACTGATGAAGTGGATGTGATGAGAGTGATGAGACTCTGGCACAGGTAGCCCAGACAGGTGGTGGAGGCCCCATGCCTGGGGACATTCAAGGCCAGGCTTGGCAAGTTTCTGAGCAACCTGCTCTAGTGCAGGATGTCCCTGCTTGGTGCAGTAGGACAGGACTAGATGGCCTTTGAAGGTCCCTTCCCACTCTATGATTCCATGATCAATGGGAAAAAGTGGTCTATGCTATAGCCTGATGTCCTGTATGAACACACATTAGTACTTATCTCTGGATCCCCAGAGTACCTCCAATTATAAGAGAAATTGAAGCAGGGCTTTGCCAGTCCTATATCTTAATTGTTTGTTCCAGAGTGTTAGTGAGGAGTGAGAGGAATTTTTTTTTTTACCCATCAAGGGAGCAAGTTCCAAACCACAAGTCCCAGGAGTCCAAAGTAAGGTGCTCAAATCAATTGTTCTGCTGCTGATAAGTTACAACTTGACTTTCCCGCTGGCAGGCTGAGGCACTCTGCCTCTACATATTCAACACATGCTTGCATTCCTGCTTTGTTGAATTCAGCAGAGATGCCTAACTCCTCTTTCACATAGCAAAGAAAAACTTTATATGATCTGAGAAACCCAAGCTGTTTTCCTTATTGAAGTTTTGCAAGCCTAAGGGGAAAACACCCTCCAGACCATGCCCTTCTAAGTACGCCAGAGACGTTCTTAGAGGCCCAAGGATGATTGCTGTGTCAGCCACATACACCTGGCAGGCTCACACAGACACACCACACAGTAATAGTATGCACAGAAAGTAAATAAGAAGAGGAAAAAAACATCCTCACTTTTAGTAGAATGAAATCTCTAAGTGTTACTCAAGGCTTTGTATTCCACTCATTAGCTAGAAATGCTTTAGGGACAAAATTATAGTAATGCATCTGGCCCTCACTCCTAAACAAATTTTGTTTGTTACTAATTTAAGTACCTGACTGTATGAAATCTCTTTCTTTGTCTTTTAGAATAAATATTTTACATAAAGTTTGTTGAAATAACTTAAATGCAAAGTAGTTTTTTCAGCATGTGTCTCAATCATCAAAGAACTATTTCATTGCTTTTTCCAGGTGTTTATTTTCTTATACCACATCTGATACTGAGGTTCTTAGTAATACATATGATGGCTGATTCTGCTTCACAGCTTGCAGACCCAAATGGGATTTCAAATTTATAATGGAGAATTATTCAACTCTATAACATCTGAATGAAATTTATTACCTTAACAGTTAAGACCAATGAAATTTGATTGGGTAAATACACAGTATTCTTTGTGTTTGAGATCAGTGGTTTGCATCATATTAGAATCTTTCCTATAGTTAAATCTTGAGATTCTAAGCTCCCCTTAATTCTGGAAGAAACTAAGGTACTGAAGATTTTTCTATATTCCTGTATAAATAACAAGAAACCATGAGTTCCATATACCTCTTATTTGAAACAAGAAGTGTCCTATCCATGGTGAGATAATATCCAATGTAAATACAAATTGCCCAATTCGGACACACACATAGAATCATAGAATAGTTTAAGTTGGAAGGGACCTTCAAGATCATCTCTCTCCAACCCCCCTGCCATGGGTAAGGGGACCTCCCACTACACCAGGTTGCTCAATGCCTCATCCAGCCTGGCTTTAAACACCTCCAGGGACTGAGAGGGCATCCACAACCTCTCTGGCAACCTTTTCCAGTATCTCACCACCCTCACAGTAAAGAATTTCTGTCTTACATCCAGCTTAAATCCGCCCTCTTCCAGTTTGCATCCATTACTCCTAGTACTCCTGACATCCTGTACCCTATTAAAAAGTCCTACCCCTGCCTTTCTGTAGACCCCCTTCAAGTACTGGTACGCTACTATGAGGTTCTCCCTGAGCCTTCTCTTCTCTAGGCTGAACAACTCCAACTCCTTCAGCCTGTCTTCATAAGGGAGTTGCTCTAGCCCTTTGAACATCTCTATGGCCCTCTTCTGGATCCTCTCCAACAGCTCAATGTCCTTATGTTGAGGGCTCCAGAACTGAACACAATACTCCAGTTGGGGTCTTACCAGAGCCACAAAGAACATACACTTTACAACGTCCAGTCCTTGTTACTGGGTGGCTTTGGAAGGTCAGATGCTTACTCATTACAAGACATTGTTTGCTTACAGATTATGTAAGCAAACTGAAATTATGGGTTCCAGTAAAAATGCTGGCAATGGCAAAAAACCCCAAGAATCTCAGCTTTTAGCCCTCCTGTGTAACATGCTAAAGAATCATCAGGATGGAACAATACAGAGCCAAGGTTGTATTCAGCTAAGCAGACATTTTATCCTATTTCTAATTGAGTTTTATTTAATTTAGCTTTTAATGAAACGTATTTCTGTTAACCATCACTTCACCCTATTGTCTGTAGAGCTTCAAATGGCTGCCTTTTAGAGCTATGAATAGCTAAAGTAAAAATCTATAGTTACATTAGTTGCAGGTTATTGGTCAATAAGTGCTCATTAAACACTACACTTCTTCTTTTCAATTTACAGTGCTATTTGTTCTCTTATTTCATTGGCTTTGAGAGGCCTTTTAATGCTTATTCTTACAAAGGTATTGGTGCCTCTGATAGTAGAGCATAGCCAAGCTTTGCTCTGGAAACTTATCACTCTCAATCTCAAATCACTCTCCTGAAACTTATGGTGACTGTTAGCTCAAAATGTAGGCTGATAAAAATGAATTCAAAGCTGGGAAGAATTTTTGATACATGACTTATTTGGATCATTGAGGGGTTTTTCTGACCCTGTTTCAATGAATCATACAAAATCCAAGTAACAACCAATAAGAATCTAAGTATGTATTATTACACGTGTTATGCTTAAATGTAATATTTTGATCTTTTAACCTTGATTCATAGTTACAATATCTTCTTTTTGATAAAGTTCAGCAAGCTAACCCATTGCCTAACAGAATTCATAGCAATTGCTTAGAATTTTAGAGTAATTTCACATTATAACAAGTGTAGTCTAATTTTGGTAAATGCAATTCAAGACACTTCACAAATGCAGTGACTTTACCAAAATTCCAGTAGTTTTATTTTCAGCTGTGGTTAAAATGAGTAGAGAAAGCATGAAACAAGGAAAAACAAGAACCCATGGCAAAATTTAGGATTGTGGACATGTTAAGGTGCAAGGGGAAATACTCAAAGGCAAAGATTTCTATTCTGATGTGAGAAAATTTTGGGTTTTTTTCAGAGCTATGCATACATATTTCTTATTCTGATTGTGTGATGAAACTTGATGGTTTTCTGAAACCAAACATAATTAAATATATATACCCCATAGCTGCCTACCTGTATCTGAAGGAATACCTGAAGGTAAGCTGGGGAGGGACTCATTGCCCGAGAATGGAATAGAACTAGAGCAGGACAGGTTTAGATTAGGAAGAAATTCTTCATTATGAACATGGTGAGACTCTAGAAAAGGTCACCCAGGGAGGTGGTGACGGCCAAATCCCCAAAGCCATTCATGGCCAGGCTTGATGGGGCTCTGAGTAACCTGATCTAGTACAAGATGTCCCTGCTCACTGCAGGGACCTTTCAAGATCCCTTTCAACTGTATGATTCTAAATATTTTGTATGCTTTCTTCTTTTGCTAAAAGCGTTTGTATAAAAATTTTAAAAAATTTTATTTTCTGGCAGGGAAAAAGGGAAAAATAAGCTTGAAATTGCAAACTGATCATGAGAACAACCTCATGAAAAGTTGTTAAGCATTTTAAATGTTAGATTAAGAGTCACAGCAAGTGGTTGAACAGTTAAAGAAAACATATTTGTATTAAACCAGCTTCTCATTCATGGCTGAGTACATGCTAGGGTTTTATGTCTGATGAAATAAAATTTGTACTGCATGGTGCCATTCTACATGGAATTCTGGTCCAAGAAATTAAATATATTTTTTAAAATAGGGAAAGAAAGTAATAAAACAGTCTTATAGCAATCTTCAAATGTCATCCGTATTCTGATAGTCTTAGGGAAAGTGAGCAAGAATATCAGGAAACTCCATGCAGAAAGAAAAGCTTCGAACAAACAGATCACATTAGTTGGTGACCTAAAGTCTATTTTAATTAATAGAATGCTTTACACTTTTTTAAATTTTATTTTACATCAGTCTTTATGTGGCTTGATTTTAGCTTTATATAATAATTTCTTACTGATTCAGTGCAACCTTAGAAATAAAAGGGATGTGTCCCATTTAGTAGGTCAGTTCATGAATCATGATAATATTTGTTCGGTAAGTGCCATGCAAGGTAACCTTTATTCCAAAGTTTTTTCCAGATCTGTAAAAGATCACAGAATCAAAAAATACCAGGGATTGGACAGGACCTCAAAAGATCATCTAGTCCAATCCCCTCAGCAGAGAAGGAACACCCAGATCAGGTCTCACATAGGAATGTGTCCAGGCAGGCTTTAGACATCTCCAGAGAAGGGGACTACACAACCTCTCTGGGCAGCCTGTGCCATTGTTCTGTCACCATCACTGTGAAAAATTTATTTTCTTGCATTTCTGTGCAACCTCCTTTGTTTCAGCTTTCACCTGTTGCTCCTTGACCTATCATGGCACATCACTGAGAAGAGCCTGGTTCCATCTTCCTGACATTCTGCTTTACATATTTATAAACATTAATGAGGTCATCCCTCAGCCTCCCCTTCTCCAGGCTAAAAATCACTTACTTATAATAATAATAATATTTCCCTTTTAACCTCACTCTAGTCATCCTACTCATCCTTTCCTGACAGTATGCATGATCTGTCCATGCTTCCCAAGCTGGCCTGAGCTGTGTGGTTTTTGCCTTTTTTAATCTTCTATTTCTTCCAGTAACAGCTTTAACATATTAATTACTAAGAGGTTAACTTCCTTAAAGAATAGCTTGGTCCAATGAACAAGGGTGACTCCTTTTCAACTTACTATATCCCAGGTTCAAAGGGGATGCTCAATGGAAAAGTCATCAGTTGTTAATGCCAACTGACAAAATTTTGTGATGTTGCCACACACATGGCTAAGTTTTGGGAAAGCAGCCTTGGACAGATCAGAAGACCTTTGGTTCTTTCAGGAGCTGTCCAGGTTCCATGGCTGAACTTATAGCTAGAAGAATATGATTAGCTGAAGAATGTTTGTAATTACTATGAACTCTCCATGGACCATAACGGTGAACATCTAGAGGGTCATGAATCTTCTGTAACTGAGAAATAGCCACATTCGACAAAGATAAGACTCATAAGTGCCAGGACAAAATCAAGGAAATTCTTCATTCACTTTATTTTGTAATTGCTAGTGAGTAGCAGTTCATAGGGGTTAACATCTATGACATAATTTTGTAAGAAGAGAGTCTCTTCTCAGCCACACCATTCAGAAATTAATCTTATTCTTTTTCAAGTATTGTGTATTTTCAGTCTCTGCAACATTGTTTTAAAATGTTCTTGATTTCACTTGCAATAAATATGAGAATTATTTCAAAAGTATTATTCAGTGTGTTCTCAAAACTGTTGTAAACAAGTGTTTCCAAGCTATCTAACTATCCCTGTTTCCATGCCAGCTAACAGGTAAAGGCTGAAGCTGCTACTGAAGGTAAGTTCTTAAAGACACCTCGGTCTCAACACATAAAAAAGGTGTTAGTTGATTATACAAGCATAAAAACGAATGCTCTCAAAAAATTGCCAAAAACAAGGTAGAAAAGCTTCATATACCTGTAATTTAAATCTTCCAGTACTGTGGAATGCTTGATCTACAATGCCACTACGTAATTAAATCTGTCATAAAAAATACTCTTAACACATCTTATTTTGACTAGTCCAAAAGGAGAACATGTGATATTAAAAAGAAAACGATGCAGTTTCAGAAAAACCATTTCTTACAAGATCATTTAAACCTTGATTTTACTGTGACAGAAAATGAAGGGAAGAAGAAACAGACTTTAAAGGCACATTATAAGTCTCTTTGAGATAACTGAACTATGATTGGATATCCCAACTTCCCATCTCTCCTTGCATTTTGTTTAGTTTACCCTTGTTTTCTAGTTTTGAACTTGACTAAGAGAGTATGATATATTCTGCATTCAAAGCCACCAATTTTCTTCTGCTTCAGCCTGTCCTTTGCAAAGATTGCCAATGATAGGCTATGGTAGATCTTACATTTTATTTTTTTTTCTCCAAACTTGTTTCTCTACCATGAGGCCTGGATCTAAAAAAAGAAAGCCAATTTTATGTATGTGTATAATAATGTCTTGCAGTCTTTCCAGTAAGCCAGATTTTAAAAAGCCAGAATGGGACCAAAATATTTGCTGTAAATTTCCCTTTAGCATCCAGGCAATTAGCTCATTTTTCTTTTATCTTCCACAAGCTCAGTGCTCTTTGATGTTTTCAAAACTGTCAGAGAAGTGGCCTTTGATGTCTTCAAATCAAAACTAGATATCCATCTGGAAGATACGCTTTAGTCAAATACACATTATTCAGCTCAGTGCATGGGTAACCAGGTGAAATTCTACAGCCCATGTTTCAAAGGTAGTCAACCAGATTAGCTAATGGGTTTTTTTGCCATTACATTTTATGAAGCTATAAAAATGAAGCACTGTGTATCTTTATGCAGACCTTCAGAAGGGGATCGTAAAAAGAAGTATGAGAGAAAGCAGACATAGTTACAGAATGATGAATTTTAGACCCTGGTAGGATGTAGAACAGTGGGGAAAATCCCAAGATCAGACCTGGACAAGTTTTTATGTTAAAAATTTCCACAGCAGAGTTACCATTAATTATGTAGTAACTCTTTACTGAAAGTAGCAATACAAGGTGGAATAATAGATGTCCAAAAGCAATATAGCTGTCTAACAATGAATATCTGACTGCATCAAAATTAAGTCTACCTCTTCTACTCCCTTTATTCTTGTCTGGACAAGCTGCTAAAATCCATAATCTCTCTTGTAAGATGTCTTCAGGAACACTGTTACAAGTCTGAGAATATCAACATAAAGCTTGCATTAGGTAACAGTATACGTGTCTCATTGACTGGAACATGATTTTGAAATCTGTTTTCTGAGCTCCTCGTTAGCCTGTGCATCAGTACTCTCATTTTTAAGAGTAAAAATTATCTTCAACACCTGATACTATTCTCCATTCCTGTACCCAAAAGCCCACTCTGTCACATATGCTCACACTAAGTATTTCTCTAATGATGCTCTTCAATCTTCTGAAAGTCATTACTCATCTATGCATATTATTAATATGCTTTTTTCCAAAGATACGAGTTACACTTGGAAATGGGAGTTTTTAAAGTATGTTCACACAATCTAGTGATTTCCATTGCTTAGAGAGACTTCTTGCACTCCTTGAGCAAGGTGCAAATTCGTGGAACATGTTGATATTTCATCCTATTTTCTGCTCTTCCATTTTCTTCATGTTATTAACTTCTTCTGACAAAATATATTTGTTTTCTTCTCCATTTATTTACAAGTACTTTTCCTGCATTATATTCTGTGTAAATATGCTAACTTAGGTTTCCAGGCATGGACAAAGTGGCTGTTTCCCCTGGTTTACCTAAAATAGATTAAGTTTTCCAAAAGCTGAACCAAAGAAGAAACAGAGTTCAGAAAGAAAGGATCTACTGACTATACTAATTCAATTCCTTTTTGCACTTGTTTATTTTCATTGTTCTTCTGAGATTAATAAAAATTTATATTAAGCAGCTTTATTTTTTACCTGCATTCTTCTAACTCAAAATCCTATCTTAGAATGGGTTGTACCTAAATGGAGAAAAGTATATTTCAAACTAACCCTTTCTTCTTATTATAGAGACAGACCACTCATTTTCCAAATGGATGCTCAGGCATTCAGACATTTAGAAGAGCTTTTCTGGTGTCTTTCAGTCTGTTGGGTAACTCTAATACAGTCTTACAGAAAAGAGAGACAAGAAGCTTCTAAAGGTGTGTATACTGGCATACAAATGTCCTTGTGCCAATGTAGATGTACCACTGTCAATAGCTCAGGTGAGAACTGGACCAAGTGGCTGGAGTAAAATATATGTGTCTGACAACAGAATTCAATTGTTCTCTTACATTTATATTCTTTCACCTGGCATTACTATGAAATTTAATTATGGCACTGAAGAGAATTTAGTTGTCTTCACATTAGGAATAAATACTGGGCACTTAAATTTCAAAGAAAAGTCAGTCAAATACTAAAAGTTTGCACACAAAAACACGTGCAAAAGCATTGGCAGCTACTCACAAGATAGAAATGAAAAAACATGTTTTTCATAGTTTTTTATATATAGTGCCCACCATACATAAAACATGTATTCCTGGATCTCCAAATCTTTATAATATTTTTTTAATTGTTTTAAATATCTAAAATGTATCTGAAGGTGTAAAAAAAAAAAAAAAACCACACAGAACCATTCAGCATTTCATTTCTTCTAACATACCTATACCCTCAAATTTGAAGCCCTGTCTTTATATAACTTCTAATTCTGACTTTTAGCTGTTGCATAAGAGAAGAAACTGTTATTTGCAGGGAGTTTCTTATGTAATCCACTGAACCAAAATAATGTCCAGCAAAGTAGCTTTTATTTATGCTGAGATATGAAAAGCCCCTTTGTGAGAAGTGTTCTGGCGCTCGCAAGCCTCTCTGAAAGAGACTGCTGAGTACATCTTTTTTGAAACTTTTCTGTTAATTTTTTCCCTGTTTCCCCTGAGTTAAGCCACCATATCTCAGGTCATAGCAAAGGCAGCAGCAGGCCAGAGTGAAGGCTGCTCATGCTGCTGCGCATTGAAGAGAGAGTGTTGACCGCTGTGAGAATCATAAACCTCTCAGTTTGATGATCAACTGAGCAGTAAATTAATTAATCATCATTTTATGCCTCATCAAGCACTTTGCTGAGACTCTCAACAGGGGCCAGCTCAATTAGCCAATGGGAAGCAGACTGTTTTGTTTAGCTGGGTGAGTCTTCCATAAACAGAGGAAGCTTTGACAAGCTAATAAATATGTCATCTGTCTGTGTCACTAGCTGCAATGTGGCTCCACCTGTAAAGTTGTGGGATCCTGCTCAGTATGGAGCAGGAAAGGAGGAGAGTGAGGTATCCTAACTCCTCAAACAAAGCATTTCTCATAGCTTCTCAGGATCCTAAGTCAGTGAGTTTGTGCTTGATAATTAGCAATCACATGCTTTTTTTTGATTACTGAATTAGATACTTGTAAACTTATAAAATATATTCCTTTGTCAGGCATACAAAAAAAAGAGTGAGGTACATTTATAATTTAAAACTGCTTCTTTCACTTTTTATTTCCTAGATTAAAAACAATATTCAAGAAACCCCACCCAGTCCTCACAATAAATGCTTGTGGTAACAAGCTTCTCAAGATAAAAGCTTTAGATTAAGTGGGAATAATACCTCTGTCAAAACAGATGTTCAAAAAGTACTTGTATCAAATCCTGAAGTTCCAGGAGTTGCATCAATCAGCAATCATTCAGCTCCTGTAACATCAGGCATTTCATCATTCAGAAAGGAAAATAGAAATTTGCATTGAGGATTTCAGCCTTAAACCAAATCACTTACTGTTGCAAATTTCTGCCACTTACTTTCATGTACCTTTACAGCCATAAAGGTACCCTCTATGAGTTTCTAATCTGATTTTCCACATAACACTGCCCATAATCCCTGGCTGAACAAAAAGTAAATACTAAAAAAATCCAATATTTGCTGAAAGATTTCAGGTGATGGAAAATCCAGCACATTCTTCAACAAGCAAGTAAAAATATTGATTATCATCACCAGTAAAAAACATGCATCTTATTTCAGCCTTTATTTTATCTGACTTCAAATTCCAAATATTTCGTTACTCTAAATCCTGTTTCAGAGGTTTTCTTGTAAATGCAGATCTCAGCAGAAGGTTTCATACAACTTTAAGCTCTTTTCAGAGAAAATAAACAGTACTCTTGGGAGATTGAATGTCATTCTCATTCACTCTGCATCCCATAGGCTTGCATGTAACTCTGATGTGGTGCCAAAGCTGTCTGGAAGCCTCTTCTACCTCCTTGTTCCTAGCTGTACACACTCACACTCTCAAGATACACATCACTTTTCTATAGTTCTGTGAATTTTAAGCCAGTCCCCCGATTCTGGGGCACTGAGGCTGACTACAGTGGCACAATGGCGTTGAGAGGCAGAATAACTTGAAAGAATAACTTCTTCGGAATAACTTGTTAGGAATAGCTTGCTAGGAAATTTATCTACAGAGGCCTCACATGACTAAAGTTTCAGGGCACAGCATAATTCTCAGTTTTGGGCTTTGATTTCCCAAAAAGAAGGTTGAGAAACACCAGTACACTTAGAAGTAGTGACTCTGAGGTTTCCTCAAGTGCCTGTACTGGCTAGAATCATAATTCACTGCATCTACTGCTCCAACTGACAGGAATCATAGAAGCTCAACTGGAAACAACAACTCAAATGTTGTAAAACAATTTATAAATGCCCACCAGACTGAAAATTTCCTCCTAGAATTAGATCATCATGTGAAGAAGTGGAGGAGATACTCAAACTTGCCTCAACTTAGTCACCAATAGGATTCAGTCTGTTCTGTGTCCCTACCTTAAAAAGTCCATTTTTTACTGGCACATAGTTTCCCAAGACATCTAGATAGCTCCCTCTATGAGCACTCCATAAGTACAGCTCCATCAGTCTTTGTATCATCAACAAATTTTATTAGCAAAGATTTTCTACAGTCTTTCCAAGCCATTCCAAAGAATGGAGTGTAACAGGAATCTGTGTGCTCTCTTGTAAATGACTGCACACAGCGATGGCTCCTTTTAGCTGTTCTATTTTAAACCAGTCAGTCTGGTTTTAATCCATTTACTTTTCTGCAGTGATTTCACACAGGAATAACTTTTGGTTATGTGAAGCGACATGTGTTAGAGCCTTCCAAGTGTAAAATAATAAAAAAAGACCCAAAACTTTTCACCCAAGCTTTTCACCTCAGTAGAGGTTACTACGCTGACATCCTGAATGGTGATGTCCTTACCTAGGCAAAGAGAAAAGAAATAACAGTGGAAATCCAAGAATGGTGGTAAGAAGGGAAATAGGTATGGTGAAGGCACCATGGAATAGAGGAAGGAGCAACAGAATTGAAGGGAGCATCTGAGGGAGAAAGAGGTGGGAAAGTGGCACACAGTGGCCTTCCACAGAAGACCTGATGGCATAATGCATCTGACCTAAACAAATGAGAAACAATCCTACCCTTTATCAGAACAGTGAGCCCTACATTAATCTGAACAGATACACCTACAGACATCTCTGTAAGCTAATTTCTAATTCCACTAAAAAGTAATGGCAATTTTGTTTGACCAGCCAACTTCCTTCCCACAGATCATAGAATGGTTTGGATTGGAAGGGACCTTAAAGATCACCTAGTCCCAACTCCCCTGCCTTAGGCAGAGACACCTCCCACTAATCAGACTTTTTTTCATTATCTGGAGATGTAGTTTCATACTTACTTTTGAAAAAAGTTCTTATGGAATTCATGTATGGAAATCAATTGTTTTGTTACTGTTTATGGGCATGAGAAGGAAGATATGCATTCCTTCATACCTCTTGTTATATACCTATAAGAAAACGCAAGTGCACATGCACTCTTCAAGATTTTGCTTCTGTTGCCTATGTAAACTGGCCTATTACTCCATTTCTCACTAAACATTTTTCAATATTTAACTATTTCAAGGGATGGGAGTGTGCCAAACAATACATCTGCAAATTTCATAAATTTGTTTTGCTGATATTCACAAAACTATTTTTTTTCCTGACAACTCAGATGAATGGCTGATATTTCTTCTAAACTCAGCAATTTTGCCTTGCAAGGGTTGGTGTGAACACCGGTTGCTGCTTCAGGTCATGTGGGTTCAAAGCTCTAGAGTTTCACTTTGAATTTGATGATTGCTTACTGAGAACCATTTGTCTTCACTCGCATAAATCAAACTACATTCAGGAAGAATAGGCCACAGTTTCCTCAATTCTTAAAAAAAAAAGGAAACAAGTTAGCTTCTAGTGTGCTTTTAATAGTTATAGATCTCATAGTGAAAACTTTGCAGAGTAGCTCTCAAAACAATTCTTTAGAAAATACATATGTTTCTAGTCTACATATCTCTCACACTTGTGTCTCATGTCTTTTGAAAACAGCAGAGGCTTTTTTCAAGCCTGTGATTTAAAAAGAAACCTCACTTGAAATTGGCTTCTAGTGCACCCACATGGACCAAGATCCGGTTCTCATTAGAGTCTGATCAGAGGCTTTCAGCGACCTCAGTGAACACTGGACTGTGGTACATTAGTAGCAATATGTTATTATGAAACCAAGTAGAGACAAATAACATTAAGGGAGAAATTTCCCCCATTTTTACCTTTACTTTCATCTTCTAGATATCTCTGTATGCCACTAGTCTTAAACCAGGAGCAAATTTGAATTATTTTAGCTCAGCTTTTTAACACTTATCTTTTGTGGATAGTTTTTGGTAATATTTTTTCTTTGCTCACAATGTGAAATTCCCCCTGCCTTGTTCTATTTTACAGTAACCATTCTTAAAGATACTTTGAAGTGAACAAGTCAGAATAATCATAAATCTCACTGTCATACAGACATATGTGAACTTTCCTTTGAAAGCTTCATTGTTACTCTTCTATTCTGTCTGGAATTACCCCAAACCTATACTTTTTTCATCCTTTATCCCTTTATGATGGTTAGAAACTTTAAATATTTAGATTAACCCTAATTTCAACTCAATTACAATTCGACTAATTATGTTACATGAATTTTACCTTTTGTGCTTTTGTCCAAGATTAATACTGGAATGTTTCAGAGGAGTTTTTAGGCAGTCCCTTTATGCATCCAAAGCTCAACAGTGAAGTGAAAAAATACTTAGCACAAAGAAACTTCACTTAAGAGCATTGGGAATATGACTATGCTGGTGATTAAACAACAAGATCTAATCTGATTTCAGGCCTACAGCTGAAAATCATCTTTCGTAGAAGTGTGCCTGCCAAGGTTATTGTAAAATTATCCCAGGCACCAAAGTGATGAATGGTCCCAGTATTTGCTGTGATATGGATGCCATCCCTGTGGGGCTTCACCAAGCAGGATTTTTCATGTGGACAGACTCACATGGAGGACAGATGGGAAAGAAAACAAAATTAGTTGATCTGTTCTGGAGCAAAAATCCATCTTTCCTTTGCTACCCAGATTGTGCACTTGCTTTTCCGTAAACGCGGAAATGTGTTCTGAAATTATTCCCTTTTTCCTTTGTGGAGTGATCTGAGTGTTTTATGCTGACCTTGGGTTTAGTGCTGATTTGTATTCTTGAACTTTCATGCCAGCCTAATTTCAGACATGCTGAAGAACAAGCCTAATATCTAAGTTAGCACAAAAAACCAGTGTCTCCGGCTGCATTAATAACAGCTTTAGCCCTCTTTGGAAGACAGGCAGTTCTTAACAGTAAAAAAGTTTCAAATGGAAACGATCACTCAAGCTTAGCTTTGTCACAATTCAACTAATGAGCCAAAGAGTAACAATTTCACTGAGCAGACAGGCAGCATTTCTAGACTCCAGTCCTGGGAAGATAGAAGCAATCCTACTGAGGAAGGCACTATAAGCAGTGCATCACACCATCAAGGCAAACCATGGTTTGGGCAGCACATCTGAGAAAAAAAATCAGCTGTAAAACATTTTAAATGCTTCACAGTGAAAAGAAGCCTCTTTGATACAGACATTGTTACGCGCTTGTGACAGAGGGAAGGAGTTAAACTAGTGCAGTGGTGCAGTTTGACTCTTAGCAGAAAAGTTGCAAATCTCTTCATGTATTTGCCCAAAAAGCAGATTTTGGACAATCATTAGTAGACTGCTTTGGATTATCCACATCATTTGAAATGTGCTGTTAACTACACATCTTCACACTCTGGATGTAGGAAGTATTATGCAAACAACTGCTCCAGAGGGCAGAGAAATGCAACAAATGTGTTTTTTTCCCATCAACATTTATCTTTTTAATCAGATTTCCAAGGGTGAGGGGTTAAACTTAGAAAGCCAGCAGAGATGTTATTACTAAACTGCAGTATAACTAACACCTTAAGAACTGATTTGTCAGGATGAATTGCAGACCAGAGTGCTCCGAGTTTTCAAACTAAACTTGTTCCTAAGATAAAAGGCCCTTTTTAAAGAATTGCTGTTCTTGTTCTAACATTCTCCCACCCTCGCCTCCAAGGCATTTCTTGTAACTCTGATAAAATCAGAGACCAGGTGCTAGAAGACTTTCAAAATCATAAATTCCAATCTGTCACTAAAAAATAAAAGGTTAAACAAGTTTATAGAGGGAGTTCTGTTCCAGGTGTTATTTTGAAAGTGTATGTCTAATTTATCATTTTTCAGTAATAGTTAAAAGTGATAAAGATCATGTAAATACTCTGTATTAGAAATAAGCTTTCATTTTGTCATGCAGATAGTACTAATGACTAAATAGACTTTAATCAGGAGATCTCCACCTACTAACATCAGGACTTCTTAAGAGTAATGCTGTAATCAGATTTTTTCTAAACTAAAATGCTCACACTGCAGAAACAAAATGAAACTCAAAAGATTCGTTGTGCACTAGTTTTTAAAAGAACCAGAACCATCAAAACTTTTCACAAACCACCTGCTTTGAAATAGGCCTTGTATAGGTTCAGTGGGTACATCTAGAGTGCAACAAGGCAACGGGAACTGCTAACATCTTCCATGTGTGACAGCCACCAAGTTATGATACCATTCTGGATACAGTGAAGGGACTTTTCTAAAACCACAGAATGTGAGATGAGTGGCTTGGTTTCCCTACAGTCCTTCTTCCCCTGTTTTCAGTCAGTTCTAGATCTTCTATCTTGTCCATTATTTATGTGTAAACCTAAAAAAACAGCACTGGTTTTGTCCAAGAGATCTGAAACATGTGCTACAGCTCACCATAAATCAAAGGGAAGGTTATAGTTCTCCACCATTCTGTAGCCAGGAGGAAAAAGCCAAAGCCCAGTTAAACAAAGTACACTTGTGTACTTTTGAGTCCCACTGAATTTAGTGTTTCCCCAATCTGCAGAATAGGTTTGTCTATCTCTGTCAGATTCTGCAGTTTCTAAATCAAGTATGGTAGCATTTGGAGTAGTATTGTGCTTCGAGCAGGTAGTAAAGTCTTTATATATAGGGTTCCACATGTCTATATATTTCATAGGCTTCACAAACAAATAGAGGCTGCCTCACTCAAAAAGAAACAGCCTTTATTTCCTTTTACTTCCCTCTATGCTACTCTGAAATCTCTCTCTTCTCCTAGCTTTCAAAAGTGGGGTTTTTAGTTGCTCTTTCTTTTTAGCCCCCAATCACATCTAAAACCAGTGGGATTTATAGCTGTAACTTTCTCATTGAGCTTATTTTCAGAAAGTTAGTAAAGGAGCTCCCTCTGAGCTCAGCTGGTGTAGATGGCAGAGATGAACTTACAAACTTCTGCAATTAACATAGCAACTAAGACACTCCCATATGAAAGTTGGTAAAACTTAGGTCTGAACCAAGTGAGAACTGACCTTCCTCATACATGGTTAAAGGCTGCTCTCAGAATGGAGAAGCTCTTCCCTGTGAACTCTTCTGTTACATTTTGAAACTCCAGAAAAAATTTATCCCAACTTCTACCAAGGAATTTTAAAAAATTATATAGCTATACTACCTAGCTGTATTTAGGTTTCTCAATGTGGAATCTAGCCTCCACTGCTAACACATACTATTACTGATGAAGTTTCCATTTCCTACTCAGAAGACTGTAGTGCAAGTTTCATAATAAATGCAACACTGAAGCTTTGAAGTCTGTGGCCAGTTCTGCATATTTAACCCCCTTGGGCTTTAATACGTACAGATTAGCCTTAAATGTGGAGTCTTTAGCAAGGAAAGTAAATTACTGTGAATTGATACTTTTAACTTTTAGGAATAGTAAAAGAATCATTCACCAAGTAATTTGGAGCAGTTATTAAAAAGCAAGCAACTAACTTATTTAGTATACATTGCATTGAGATAAATGAACTGGCAATTTATTGAAACTAAAAACAATTATTCAATTAAACATGCAAAAATAACACTTAGAAAGTTAACTACTAATTAATATACTTAGTTATTACTTACATGCTATATCTAGCTGTGCTCTATTATGTACTGTTGAAGAGTGAGTGTGTAAGATGCTTTGTATTACTTGCAAAATGGACATTTATTTTACCCCTAAATAAAGATAACTCTCGAGTGATCTGTATTCCTATTGCATCATCTCTTTTAGAGAGGCACTTCAATTTTTTTTTTTTTAAGATGAGAAATATCTGGGCACTCCCAAGTTATTTTGTCATAGTACACTGCTCCTGACAGGTAATGAGAAGAATTAATAATTAAGACTTTCACAAAACCTTTACTTTATAGCTAGAGAAAGCTCAGAGGAAATTACGTACTGAGCTTCAGCACCAGAGAGCAGCACCATCTAAGAATTGTGATCCAAATATCCTCCCTTGAACCCTAATCTTGTTCTGGATGAAACAGACATGTCATCATTTCTTCAGGGGTATGCAGTATATAATTCTTATGGATGATGTTCCCAGCTGACACATGTAAAGAAGGACCCAGAGGCACTTCAATGGTTTTACCACTTTGATATATACCAAACACTTTCTCCTGTGGAGTAGCACTGGTGAACAACCCAAATCTTCACACCAGAGCCCAAATCCACACACTGGATGTAATATTATCAGGAAAGGAGCCATCAACTTTAAGACCAGGTCTGTATCCCAAGTCAATAGATTTGGGTTAACAGTATCTATCCTTTTCTTTTGTTTAGGATTTATGAAAAAATAATGTTGAAGGGACTAGCAGACATCACTGTTCTCCTTGGGAACAGTTCAGCAATGCCCTCTGGCAGTTTCTGCTCTGAGCATGGGAGCGCAAAAGGAAGTCTAAAAAGCATGCAATTACCCCCAGGAAATAATTACAATGCAAAAAGCACTGGATGGTACAAGTGACATTCCAATAAACGAGGTGAACTTGTATCATCGCCCTGCTTTGCCGCAGGGATATTTCTGCCAAAGGAATAGCATCCAGTTCCAAGAACAGTCAAGGACGGAGGTGGGGCCGTGCAGCAGCCGTTCCAGGTCCGAGCCTCAGGGAACCAGAAGTTGTGGGCAGAGGAAACTCCTGATAAGCCAGACACTGCCATTGCAACTCCCAAAGGCCTGGGCAGCAAGGCTTGCTGGAGGAGATTTTTAACTACCACATTGGAAGTCAAACCACACCCAGAACAGCCTTGTATGTGAGACTCTTACTCCAAACTTAATCACTAAGAGAAACATAGGAAACAAAACACTCTTTATACCTAGTTCTGTTCACACTCACTCTGTTGGGATTAGGGTCTAACTCTTTTCTCTTCTTGGACAATGTTAAATTTCAAAGTTTAAACCAAATGCTGTATTTCTTTCCATCCCAACTCTATTGGAGCCTTTACTTAAGAAGTCTCTTTGTCTACAACAGGTAGAAACTGTACCTAAACACAGGAGAAACTATGGCTGAAAGAGCAAACTATTAAGGTGAATGTGTCCAGTTTTTGTGCAGTAACTTTCCCCAGTCATCAAAACCTCCTAAACCAACTCACTTAGCCTCTTCTAGATTCACGCAAAATCTACATTTGCCCAAGTTTATTTTCTTACCTGCCTGTTGTTTCCAAAGGGACATAGAACAGCAGCATTTGATACATGACACTACTTTTTTTCTGTAGTATGTTTTCAAAATGCCTTGAAATATTCTGTATTTACAATTTCATAATTGGAATTGACTACTCTACATTTTCTAATGTCTTCTGTGACTATACAAGGAAACTGTAAATATTTACATCACATATATACACAAGAAATTACATGACTTCTGCTCTCTGAATTGTCACTTCCATAAAAATGGAATTTGACTGAAGCCTGCAGTGCCTGAATATACTTTTGGCCCTCTCAGGTGATCTCTGCTACAGAGCCCTGTACTACAGCACTGGGTTCTAGATACTTGGTCAAATGAAACTCCTCTTTTGAGCCTTCCAAGGTATGCTGTCAATAATACTCAGAGATGGGTCTGCCAAAACCATCAGTTTATCTGCTCTCCAAATAAAACAAGCAAATATACAAAAATGCTTAAGTTGAAATTGCCTCAAGCACTTGTACCTCACGTAACCAGAACTTTTGGAAAGGTCCCATTGACCTTGGCAGCATATTTGAACATGGCTGAACAGTTTCTGAGCAATTTTTCCAATGAATTAAGCACAAACAGGCATGTATCATTGGGCACACATACAGCTTTTTCTATCTCTTCTTTCCTCTTAAAAATTAATAATGTCTCAAAGCTACCATTCAAAAAAATGTCATGGCAAGAAATATGTCCTACTGTATTCGTGGCTTGCATTAGGTATTTGAAGATACTCAGCCAGATGCTTTGTAAACAACACAAACTTGAGTTTTGATCAGAAATCAGTTAGTCAAATGCTTTTATCTTTGACATTCATATCAATCACAGATTAGAACCTGGACATGTGAACCAACTATGCATAGTTTCATTACCAAAGAGGGAAAAACATTTTAATTTGGAAGCACTGACACCATGTGTCATCAACTTCTCACAAATGTAAAATCGACACTACTGATAGTGGAGAACTGTAATAAATGTATTACTTGCTGTGCATAAAGTCTATCTACTAATTTTTAAATGCTTTAGGAAAGTGTTCAAAAGACTTCCAACTGCTACAATAGTAATCTCATTGAAATCTCCACCTTTTATTTTATTGGCTGTTCATCTGCAGATCTAATCTCTTCCCTGCCAGTTTGTTGTCATCTATCATTACCCCAATGATATCAGTACTTCTACATGGGCAGGAAGTCAGTGTAACATTGATGCTACACTGATAAATACTCCCTACTTGCCATCCTTTCTCCATTTCCTCTCCTGTCCCATCAATTGCCACTCTTGATTTGTCTCCTTTCTCTCCATGGATCATTCTTTTCCACTCCTAAACCTTAACTCAGTTAGGCCTTCCATCTTTCATGAACTTTACAACTCCTTTTCTCCTCTGACACTTCTATTTCTTTATTCTGCAGATCATTTAAAAAATAGTCTGAAAACCTGAGAGGTGAGAAAGTGAAAATTAAATATCTTGTGCTCTGAGAAAACATCTCAGCTAGAAGAATTGTGACTCATCTGTAGCTTTCATCACACATCCCTTTTTACAGTACTTTGATTGGCACCAAATATAAACATCTGTTACCATGAGAACCTCCACTTGCCATTCTACCTTGCTTCTTCCCACTTTCCCACATTGACAACATGTTTCAAGAGGTTTCTTAGTGTAACATCATGTATTATGGAAACAGCTTTGGGCTACTAAACTCACACTTAGCCCAACTCAATCAAAAAGTAATAAAAGCCTTAGCTCTATATTATCATCTGCCTGTGCCAGGGCACAATACAGAGTTCAATGTTATTATCACATTTCATAAATGAAAAAAACCACAAAAAAATAAAACTGATTATCCCAACAAGCCAGTAGCATAGCTGCATGGTCACTAAGGCATGTTGCCAACCATACAGGAAAACCATCTTGGCTTACGTAGAAGTCCAGCCCCTTAATTGCTACATCTTCAGCTACAGAAAGAAAAACTGGATTCATAATGGGCACCTAATGATCTTTTCTTACATTTATAAATGAAATTTCTATATAGTATTGTATCTTAGATATCATTCAAAAAAACTTAGAATACATCATCATTACTCTGAAAGACTAGAAAGGCACAGAGGAATTTATGAACCTGTTAAAATGGAATTATACACTTTTATTCAATGGCATGCTGAGACAACTAATATGACTCCAAAGTTTCTTTCAAACATGTATTTGCAATGTATGTTTGAATTCATTAACAGTAACTCTATTACAATATTTGGAATAACTGCACTATCCCAAATTCCACTGTTCATTAGCTCAAGTGCAGAAAATTAACTATCTTGGGACTTTTACATAGAACTAAGAGGAAATGGAAATGTGAGACCAGTTGAAAGCAAGATTTCTCAGGGGAAAAAAAAAAAGCAAAGTTATTTAATGTACATTTCAATTTAGATTGGTGTTTACTTGTTTTTATTCAGTTTGCAGCAAGTGCCTTGCTATGATCACATGAAAAGTTATTAAAAGAAGAAAGTTTTGTAGGGCTTTTTTTCCTCCAAAAAAAGCTAAGGGAATTAAATACAAACAAATGGAACATAAAATATGCAAGGATAGTACATGTCACAAATTAATAGTTTATTTTTAAAAAGGAAGTTTAATAAAGTAATGCAGTTAGCTATTTGAAAACTAGGAAAGTGATACTTTAGCATGTCAGGAATATTTGGAACTTTTCCTCCCTCAGAAGAAAAGCAAATAGCTAGTTATTATGCTCACTTTATTTGCCATCAGAATTAACTCCATTGTGACATTATACAAGTGTGTGATTGGAAATATGGCATAAACAGCACAGATTTTGCACTGAGGAATTTTAAAAGCAAGGTGTTCCCTCATATTCACTATGTCTATAGTTCCACCAAGTAAACCTAAATTTCTACAGTTTACTGTGAGTGAACTTAGGAACTATTTTGAATCCCAAAACTAATTTTTGCTGTTGTAATACACTGAAGGAATTAAAATCAAAATGATACTGTAAAGAAAAGTGTTCTTCTCTGCAATATGCAATAATGATTAAAAAGAATGTAAAATCAACCTATTGTCACAATCACAATGTGAGTAACATTAATGACGGCACAAGTGCTTGATTTTTAAGTGTCTGCACTGACTAGATATATTTGATGTGACAGTTACCATGGTAACCACTCAGTTTCAGGGCATACTAGATTATATAGTTGCATAGAAGCTGTTGATGCACAAGTTCTCACCATGACTGCCTTACAATGTATATCTAAATGTTATATTTTTTTAAAAAAACAGAAATAAATTACAAGAGTAACATATAGCTATCCTGCTACTTACTGTTGGTTTATAAGTAGCTGTAGGATCTTTTAACAGTACTGTAGAAAGAATAGCCACACACCAGCAAAGAAGGAGCAAAAGTTTCCATGTCATTGTATTTTCACACTTAATATTTCTCTAGATTCTTGTCTACCCACTTCAACTTGTGTTTTTCAGTTATCTCTAGGAGACTTCATTGCCACTTGCTTTTTACATTCCTTGTTTCACTGGGCCAGACCAGGCTGTCCCTTTTAACAGCAAGATCTCCCTCACTGTTACTAACTCTCTCGCTTATAAACACACCTACAGAAGTCACCAACTACACTTTTTTTTTCATTACATTAGTCAAAAGAATCTAAGGAAACTTTTTGCAACCCAATAGCACCTTTTCTCCCGAGTGAATTAGGAATAGCTTTTAATGCTCTTGAGCTTAATATTTTTCCCCAAAATTAACTTTTAGCCTAGATTAAGTAATCTTAAAAACAGTATTTTCCTTTTGAACTTGAAATGCCAAATACACTCAATTTTCAAAAAGTAACATGCATAAAATTTACTTTTTAAATTAATTTAAATTATAAGTTTTATCATGCCTAGATGGAAAAGAGAGGTCACTTACATATAATAAAAAAGAAAATACATTTTTCCCTCATCTCACTTCAACAGTACTAAAAATAACAGCATATACTACTTCTTACTCTTTCATAATACTTAGGAATTGGAAGAAAAAAGCATCATTGCAATATGCATATTTTAACTGGTTCCAAGCTCGTGTGGTCAAACGACTCAGATTGAAGAAATAAGTTTGTCATTTACAGACTAAATTGCAGTTAGACTTAAGCATTGAATACATTAACTGTTTTCAATCTGGTAGATCAGAACCAATGAATTGTCATGCAAGAATCTAACCTGGGCAAAACATTATGAATAAAAGCCTCCTGCATCCATATTTAACTGTGGAACAGTAACATTTTTTTTAAACTTTGTCTACTCCTGCCAGTTATTTCACAGAGCTGGAAAAACCCATCATCACAGGAAGACTGTCTTGTCATTTGTAATTCACTTACAGTTCCCCTTATTGTGTATATGTATATCTATATTACAAACAAAGAAATAGAATTTGAAGATTACAGAAAAAAAGTCCATGCTGTTTATAGGAGGCTATCTTTTTAGTTTGTACCTGTTTTAGCAGTGTTTCAAGATAATTAAATTTCCTCCTTATGGTTCCTGATATTGAAGAAATACTTGGACTTTCAAAGAAGGCTATTTCCCCTGTTGGCATTCAAATCATTTAAGTACCTCGACCATGAGATATCTTTACCTATATACTATACCTATATACTTAACTGAAATGCCACTGAACAGTCAGCACCCATGGGTGACATTGAGGTGACCACCAACCCACCCAGGCATCACTCTCACTGCCTATTTATCCAGGGGTCAGCAGACCCTTCAGCCTTTCTCCTTACCAGTGTGACATTGAGGTGGCATCCTGGAGAGATAACACTGGGAGGAGCATCCCTTCAGCCCCACTGTGGGGCTGCTTGTGGCTGCAGCACTTCCTCAGAGCTCGGAATAGAAGAGTGGACAGAGAAGCCATCCTAGAAAAAGAGCTCCTGCCTTCACCTCAACATCACAAGAGAAGCTCAGACAGTACCCATAGATAGCATGAAGGTGACCACCAACACACCCAGGAATCCCTCTCNCACCAACCCACCCAGGCATCCCTCTACCTACCTAACTAGCTGGGGGGCCAGCAGGCCCCCCAGCCTTTCTCCTCCCACTGTGTCCCCTTGGGATATGCAACTCACCAGTGGTGTCCTGGAGCAGAGACACTGGGAGGACCATCCCTCAGGCCCCACAGGACAGCAAATAGTGGCTGCTATTCTTGCCTGAGGCTGGGAAATAGGAGAATGGGTGGAGGAGGCAAAGTGGGAGCACCTGGGGGAAGGAGGAGTCTCCAGTGAAGTCCAGGTGTTTTGTGTTTGAGGCCAAAATGAGTGGAAAATTGTTGATGAGGAGGGCAGAGGCAGGAGATGGTGGGGAGAGGAAAGAAAGAGATGTATATGGAGTTTGTTGGGGGGCAAACTGGGGGGACAAATGGAAGAAGTTGGATCTGTTGGAGTGGGTGCAGAAGAGGCCATGTGGATGATCCAAGGGCTGGAGCCCCTCTCCCCATAAGGGTGGTGAGACATTGACACAGATTGCCCAGCGTGAGGCCCCATCTCTGGAGACTTGCTGAGTTTCTGAGCAACCTGATTCAGTGCAGGATGTCCCTGCTCACTGCAAAGGGGTCGGACTAGGTGGCCTTTGAAAGCCTCTTCCAATCCAACACATTCTATGATTCTGTGACTCTTCCTAGGAGCCTAAGTGAGAAATTTCAAAACCTCAAAACCTTGTTTCCTGTTCAGTACTAAAACTCAGTGGAGGAGCACTGTGGTTCCACCAGACGGGACATGCCTAAACTTTCTTGTCTTGCTTTTATTACTAGTAGCAAATTGATATTTATTATGTCAGCTTAAAAGCTGCTGGCTTCTCTGTAGCTGGCATCTCATGCCAAGGGATACAGAGAGACTTTCAGAACTTGGTAGTCTCATCAATAGGGTCCTGAAGTTTGGGTCTTCACTGTAAAGGTGGATGATACAAGCTTTCCAAGACAGAAAATGAGGAGTCATGTCCATTAATTGTTTAAAGAGCTTCCCCACATCCAGACTGAGAAGTGGGAGCCAACCAGAATGACTATAGCTTTCTCCTGGCTGACATGTCACTATTTCCTCCCAAGGTGTTTTGAGGGGCTGGAGCAGAAGGAAGTCAGGAGCAAGCAAAAGGAAGAAACTCACCTCTATCTTCTCTTACCAGACATAGCCTGGGAACACGGCCACATCAGACGGTTCTGAATTAGTCTAGGCTTAGCCAGCCATTCAGGTCACATTCCCTCCAGCTTTCCTACCTTGCCTCAAGCCAGGTCTCTTCATGGTTATGTGGTCTACCTCAGGTTTAGCTTTCTCCAGCTGTATGTACTTGCTGTGGAAAGACAGAAGCTCTGGTGGAGCTCTGGAAGGCAGGGAGACAACCCCAAGCTATGATCCAGAGAAAGCAGTCTCACAGATTGCCCCAAGGCAAATAGTAGCTGTCTGCTTCCCTCAAGCTGCCTCTCCCAAAGGTTGTGCTGTGGGGCAGGGATGATTCAACAGGCAGAGAATATAACATAGGCCTGCAAGAAAAGCTTTTCAGATCTTCTCTTTGTTCTTGTTGATGCACCTCTGGTAATCTCTGAAGTTAATAAACTTGCCATGAAGATATTCCTTGTTTGAATGCTTTCACGTATTAGATATCTTTTTGTATGTTCTCTTCCAAGATCATAAAAACTTTACAATATTTACAATTGTAAGAATTTATTTTCATAGAAGCATGAATCTTTTTGTGTTGTACATATTGGTCCTTATTGATATCTTCATATCTTTCACTGTTAGGAAGAGGAAGCTTCATCTTAAATTCTGTGCAAGACTTATGTCCTTGTGTAGGCAGGGCTCTGTCCTTTCCTCTGGGAGTATTCATGACATCATTTTTCTATGGTAGAAGCAAGAGAAACCTTTCATGATATCTTCAGATTTATCTGTGTTGTCCCTTCCACCTGAATAAGGAGAACCAATGAGAAATAAGACCTAGATTTCATTAGACCTCACAAAGCACAGAAGATAGCCACTTGGATACCTTTCTTTTCCACTGTGCTACCCCAGTACTTTTCTGTAAAATTAGACTAAAAAGCAGTGAAAAAGATTACCCATGCACATAGAATGAAAAAAATACTCCTTTTCAAGGAAAGGCTGATATAACCCTTTCCTATCTACGTATTTATGAGAAAAATATTCTCCCACTTCAGTCAGTGGAGAACCAGATTCTGCAACCTCTTGACTGTGTTTCAGCCATTTGTTCAAAGCTCACAGGGATTTCCATTAGAATTGCATGGACATGATATAGAAGTTCCTAACACACAAGCTACACAAACATGTCCAGAATATCTGAACAAGGTAAGAAATGGAGTTACCAGACAAGAATTCTACAGCTAACAGGGTCTCCAAAGGCTCCTCTGCAGGCTAATCTGAAACAGCTTGTTGGAAAATCTGGGTTTGATCCCGCCTTTTTTTTTTTTCCCTGCACCCAGGAATACCAAGACCAAATATCCAGAACATCCAGTTGCTGTTCCAGATTAACTTTTCAGGGAATATACTCAACTTGTACTACCAAATGCCTTTTTTTAGTAATTATTGATACCTTTTACTGTTAAAGATTCTCCATGGTTACAAAGCTCAAATTTATTTTCTCATAAATTATCACCAATAGCAACAATCACCAGGACTACAATATCAATCACAAGGACATATAACCCATGGCCAACAAGCTGTGAAGATAAAACGGTATAGATTGGTCCTACAATCAATCCTTACAAAGTTTTTTAGCCACAGCTATTTGAATGACTGTCCTTTAGGGACATTCAGATGTAGCACTAATGAAATGCATGGAAGCAATTGCTTTATCCAACATAAATCAGAGCAGGTTACTGAAAAATGCCTTAAAAGTGTCAGGTTGGGCAATTTCCCAAGGAAACATAAAGTGCATTCAAGACTTAAAAGACTTCCAATCTACTATTTCATGAAGTCATTGCCTTGGTACTTCAATGAATAAAACCAAGGCAAAACACTTCAGTGCTTTATCTCAAGTCAGCATAGATCAGTGCAGCTTCTTTAAACATTCAGAACCCTAGTCATTAATAAACCTTAATGCTGTTCTTTTCACCTGGGCAAGTGGTCTGTGAAGAGTTGACTGAGTAGATATAAGTGTATATCTAGATACAGTCCTGTGTCAGCCAGCACAAGAAAACTGTGAAATTATTCTTTCAAGCAGTGAAGATTCAAGAAATGAAATTGCTCATTAGAGAATAAATGTCCTCCTGTTAGCGTGTCAGGCATGTAGCTATCTCTTTCCTCTTATTTTATAAACAAGATTAACTTTCTAACTGAGACTTAGTAAAGACCAAACTGATATGTCAGACTTCAGTTATTCCAGTGCTTGATCTGTATACAATGCATACACATATTCAGACTTGAATGTGCAGTCCTCACAGCCAAATCTTATCTCCTAGTCTACTTCTTCCCACTTAGTTGCCTTCCAAACATCTATGTTAACCACTGGATCACATAGTCTCTCTGCTGGCAAGAGAAGATATACATTCTAGATAACATTTTATTGTTAATCCTTCTAAAATATTTAGATAAAATATTCTTATATGCCACTGGGTCCACATGAAGACCAACAGTAACTCAATTATTGGCATTCTGAACTAGGCTACAGTAAGTTGACATTCTAGTAGCAAACTCACTGGAGGTACTAATGGCTGCCTACAAAAATTACAGGGTGTTTTTTCCTTCTTTTAAGGGTTTGTGACATTCACATGGTGCAAAACTCTCTTACAAGTTTTATAATGGAAAAGTCTTTACCATTTTTCAGCTATGGTCTGCCACAAAACACAGTTATATATTCTGAGAACCTCTATGACACTGTGATTGTGTCATATTTTGGCAGACTCAAAAGTTCAAATATATAACTACAAATTTTAAGAAAGAGGTCTGCCATTGCCCTGTGGCAGCCTGTACCTTGAATGTTATTTGAAAAATGAGTCAGTGGCCAGTCAGGCCACTACTGATGCTGTAACTGTCTGAACACAATGCTGGTTGGCTAAAATACCATCATGAGTTGTAGGAAATAGTAGCAAATTTGGTAAAAAGTCATCAAACTAACACTGAAAGAAATGTAGTTAATTTTAAAGACATAATCCAATTTTGCATAAAGCAAATTTGAAAGTTCACGAGAAAGTAACTATCAGATTTTTGAAGAAGCTGAAAGGTTGCACAGAAGTCACAGTTCCAGGGCTCCGAAAAGTTCAACTGATTTCTAAAATGGGATCTTCAAGAATTTTTACATCAAATTTGAACTCTTATGTTTTGAGGATATGAGATAATTATTCCCATAAAACAGAAGCTACAAAGAGAATTAAATGGGAAATTAAATCAAGCCTTCAGTCAGAAGCAATGTAGTAATGAGATCATATTTTTTCCTTTATTTCCTCCTGCTTCAGCTCCTTCCTGAAGTTCTCAAAGGAAGCAAATAAAAAACATGTTCTAGTTCTGTGTTTTTAGATACAGGGACATTCAGTTAGTTGATCTCTTCTACGCATTCGTGCCACAGATGTACTACATTATTTCTCTTTTGTGTTAGTCCAAAAGCACTTTTTTAAACTATCAGTACATAGAATATTATGACACCATCGCACCTGGATAGCAAAAAGGGCATGCTCTGAGTTGGCCTCAAGAATGAACTACTTTGTCTCCTTGTTCCTTCACATCAGGAATATAGAAGAGCAGTGAGATGCTGTGTCAGTCCTAATGTCTCCTTTGCTCTGTAGAGACATTTCTCCTCCAGGATCACTTGTGTAGCCATGTATAATAATTGAGTCCATTACAAATCAAAAATACAGACATACTGTCTCCATATAGTAACATTCATTCCTTCAATTCTTCCTAACATAAGCAGGAGTGGGTTTATTTTTGTTTTATCCACAGCATTTGCAAAGCTGAGGATGGCTCAACAAGTATTAGAAAAGCTAGTAAATTCTGATCTACCTTTCATAATGAGAGTGGTTTTTTTCTATATATCTAAGTTCAAGTGTCTTCTGGCAGTAAGCCAGATTTTTGCATTCTTTAGTTTTAATAGTAGAATAAATTATACAATATAACAAAGTCTAATACAGGAAGAGGATTCTTATTAAAACAAAATGGAACTTCATGTGTTTCTGACTGTTTGAGCCTGAGGCTTCTCCCAGGTGCTAGTAATATATTGGCAGACAAAGTCAGGCAAAAGTTCAAGGAAACACTTCTTTGCTTTTAAAAATCTGACAAGCAAAACTTCCAGTTACTGTTTTGAATAAATGATTTATTGCCAACTTTCTTAGGAACAGTTATCTGTCAAGGATATTTTGCTTGAGAGTCCCCTTCTTGAAAAATCTGTTAATTAACTGTCCTACCCAGGTAGTGAACTATTTAGTGAAATATAGCTCTCCTTTCCATTTACAGCACAGATCTTTTTTGCACAATCCTAATCACAAAGAAAAAGTAGTCACTCAGCCCTGGGAAAAAAACCCCAGACCTATGCTTTGCTTTAATGCTTCCATGATCCACTTTCTTTCCTTTTACTTTTACCATTGCAATTTCTTTTACAGCAAAAGGCTGTCTTAGCTACTAGTTTCCAGGCTTCACTAGTACCCATAACTTAATATGTGAGAATTTTTAATATATTTTATTATATTCTACAGGATTATCCTGATGTCTCTATAAGATTAGAAAAGAACATTATTTTGGTGTTTTATGTTTTAAATAAAAAACATGCAATGTGTTGTTTCAAATTGTAATTTTATATAATTTTTAGTAATAGCTACTTTTAGCAAGTTTATACTAAACACTTATGAACACTGTTTTACTCTTGTAAAGTAATTTGCAGACGTCTTAATTTAGCTGAAAATACAGATAATCTTATAATTTAGGGATAAGACTGATTTTGCACAGCACTGCCCCAAATCCAGTATGCTGTAGTCATCACATTGAACAAAAAAACATCACAGAACAAAAAAAATACACATGAAATACTGAATCTTTGGAAATGCATTAAGTTTACTGATACTCATAGCCTCCACTTTCAAAATTTGATAATTTCACCAACCTATCCAATTTGCAGTTGGATTTTCCAGATAACTGGGACAGTTATCTTGTTAAAAAGAGTAATTAAAATTAACATCAAAACATAAGTGAGGATTTTTTGCTCATGCAGATATAAACTTAAGATCTAAATGTTGGATATCTGAGAAACAGTTACCAAGGAAGTTTTTTGCATGTTGATCTCACTTCAAAATTGAGAAAGGACAATATACCTATTCACTCTGTTGAATTGCATTCTGGACATGAATATGAGTATCCTCACAGGAACAAATAAAATCCTAGAATACTGAACAGTGAGCTGTCTACTGTATATTTTCAAGAAATATTCAATATAGTTGCTGATTTTTAATCATTCCTCTTCCCTATTCAGCTACTGCCATCTGCACTTGGGATTTCTTCTTGCATTTCAGAAGTGAAAATCAAAATCTTTAATGAGTTATCACTTTTTAACTCTTAGAACCTCAAGATGAACAGTCATGGGTAAGTTATATGTTAAGATCACACTGGCATATACACCAAGGCCATAGCATTTGCAACATTAAAGTCTTTTGCCTTTTTAAATGTAGTATTTCTTTATTCCTTTGATTGGATTACATTTTATGGAGGAAGGAGGTCCCATATGCCTCCTGCAAAGTGACAAAAGTTTACTGGAGATTTTAATTTTTTGATGACTTTTTATGTGCTATTTAAATGGAGGCATAATTTTCACCTGCATCAGCATCCCATGACTTCCCCCAAAGGATGTGTGACACAGTACAAACTTTTGAGAAGTGATCTCTTAAATGTCAATATAACTAAACTTTTCTGCATTGACATTTGGCTTCTCTGGAATGGGAAAGTTACCACTACAAAAGTAGAAAGGAGAAGGGCAATACAAAAAGGGAGAACAGAGAAAGGGAGAAAAACTAAAACTAGTAGGAAAAATAGTTGAGAATATTTCACATTCTGATTAAATTAAGAGCAGAGTTGAAGTGTGGTGATCTGATTTGAAATAATTTTTCTTTTTAAATTTTTTTTTCCTTTTTTTTTTTTTCTTCATAAAGACACTGTTAGCACTCTCAGTGGGGAATGAATCAAAGAACTACAGAAACGTCTAAGTTGGAAAAGATCTTTAAGATCATTGAGTCCTACCATTAACCTAACACTGCCAAGTTCATTGCTAAACCATGTTCCTAAGTACCACATCTACACGTCTTTAAATGCCTCCAGGGATGGTGACTCCACCACTTCCCTGCGTAGTTTCTAAAGCTTAAAAGCTCTTCCAGTGAAAATTTTTCCCTAACATCCAATGTAAATCTCCTCTGGCACAACTTGAGGCCATTTCATCTTGTTAGCTGGGAGAAGAGACTGACCCCCATCTCACTACAACATTTTCAGTTACTTCTAGAGAGCAGTAAGGTCTCCTCTCAGCCTCCTTTCCTCCAGGCCAAATAATCCCAGTTCTCTCCTTCATTCCCAGTATAATACTGAGTCAATATGCTCTCTATCTATGTTTTTAGCCATTTGCCAATCCAGCATAAGACATTTTTTTTAGAAAAAAATAACACAGTGTAGAATATATCCCAGAAGGGTTCAATTACACTGTGAGTTCTAAGGAGATATTGCTAAGTATTACCATATTCATCACTGGGCACTGTTTTTGAGACTTCACAAAGGCAATAAACTAAATGAAGAGAATAACTTCCTTTCAAATAGTAGATCTATGTATAGACAAAATAAATTATTCAACTAAAATGTGTTTCTGAATCTTTGGATTTGTTCCTGCTTTAACTGGCAATTATTTAGCTCTTGGTGAGGATAATTTTGTCTGGATAAAGTATTTAATAATTATGTTGAATGAGAAAATCATAAAAGCGGATTCTAGTCTCCAAATTTCCTTCATTACTTAATTTAGAAGGTATTTGGTTGAGCCAACATTGCTTGACTTGACTCAACCAACTGCTGAATCAATGGAAAGGGATCCCTTCCACCCCAGAAAAATCCTGGAAGTCATCTCCTTATGCAAAGCAACAGAATTCTACACTTAATACACTCCCCTACCTTATTATTGAGATCCTTTTGATTTGGTTTACAAGTAGATAAACTTAGAAAAATTACAGTAATGGAATTTTTTTGCTAACTTTATTGCTATTTAACTAAAAAAATACCATAAACATTGTGCTTTCCTGACAATATGTTAACCATCTTCTTGGACAGATATGAAAAAGCTTGGTGGGAGAGGAAGTCAGAAGAGTGAATGTCATTTCTTCATATGGATTTATAGATAAGATCTCTGAAGTATCTTGGGAAAGATCACTCCAATAGACAGTCAGACAAATAAAACAGGAGGATATTTCTGAATTTTCCCTCCTAATGAGCTTGGACTTAATTATCCACTGATGAGTATTCTCTGAAATTACAAAGTAAATATTTTCCAATATGAGATAAACTAGATGATCTTTAAGGTCCTTTCCAACTCAAACCACTCTATGATTCTGTAAAAGTATTTATGGAAATATTTCAAAATAGTAGCATCCTTAATTTAATTGTTATTTTCTGTTCTGGTCAGATATTCAAACTGCTGGCGTTCTGTGCTGTTAACACATGCATAGGTACTTTGACACTAGGGACAAAGCACTACCAGTGAAACATGAAAAGAATGGTAAAAATAAATGTTTAAGAGAAAATCACAGCCAAAATAAAGCAGCCTTAGTGATGATGAAACAAAATGTTAAATTTGCAAAAAAAACTTTTTTTGCAATAAGAGAACTTTTTGCAGTAAGAGAAAAACAAATGCCCTGCTTTTCATACTGGGAAAAACAGAAACTAAGATTTCTTTCACGAAATCAGATGAACAAATAATTTTATTTTCTCTCTTCTCTGGAGAAAGGACATAACATTTGAAAGAAAAGCTTTTATAATTAAATTTCATTTAAAACTAGATAGTACTGATCTGATAATAATGAAAGTGCAAGTGAGAAAGAATGTATCCTTTTAAAATAGTGGGGGAAAAAATACCTTCCAGCAATATAACTAGTTAAGAGGAGATATTTACTTTTTATGCTGTAGTTCATCCCCAAATATACTATCAAAGGGGGTGGGAGTAATTATAATGATCTGACTCTTTTACTTGGCTGTGTATGATGATTCTTCAGAAAAGCGGTAGCTAAATAGCCAGAGCATTGCTGCATCTGTGACTCGTCCTGGATCCACAACTTGAGTCTGAGGGGAGATTGTGGCTGGAGGGGAGATTAGTTTTCTCCAGAGTCACATCAAACAGCCACAGCTGGGTGCTGGATTTAGAGCACCCGGTGAAACTGGCAATGAAGGAGAAACAGCAAACTTACAGCAAGGCTTTGGGGTCAGAGATGTGCTGTGAAGAGATCAAGTAGTCATGCATCAGGAGTGACAGAAAGTAGATGAATTTCCAGCAGAATATTTGGAGTTTACCCCATTGAAGATGTTGTTGCTGAATGAGACCTACAGCACAAGGACACTCTGGGCAGGGACTCATTTTTGACCTGTGAGACTGCATTTGCATATTCAGAAAGTTAACTTCTAGTTAGTCTCTTCTGTTCTCATAAAACTCCACTTGAGACACTGGATACCTGCAGCTGTGCTCATTCCAAAGGAAAGAAAGCAAAGGTTGAAGCATCGAAGTCTTGAAACGTTTCTCAAACAGCAGCAGCCTCACACCTGGAAAGTACAAACCTCACAGCAGTGTAAAGAAAAACAGCTATGATGATCTTTGGTTTTGTTTTACTGAAGATCATGCCTTGAAACTTTCCTTGTCTTTGTAGGCAGCTTCTGTTACAAACACATGATGATTCATGCCAATATTAACTGAATATTTACTATATATAAACATACATATCATATGTCCTTGTGCCTATACAAAAACTATGCATTGTGTATAAATACATACACATATGTTTATATATTGCTTTATATATTAAATTAACATTTAGCAATAAAACACAGATCCTCTAGTCTCCCAATTTACCATATGTCCAGTTTCTGATGGCTTTTTTGGCAATGAGAATTTGTCTATTCGATACATAAGGATTAAAAACTTCACTGGAACAGAATCCTGTCTGATAAGTTTAAGAGGATTCTCAGGCTATGATTGGAAACCACAGAAATGAATGGCATGAAGCAAGTCAGGCCAATTTAAAATAAAATGAAGAGCCCTGTCTATTTCATTTGCATTAGATATCTTTGTTGGTTCCAGTTATAAAGAGTCTCAGTGAAGAATTATCTTTAACAAGAACCAGTGTTCACCGTTCAGTTTTATCAGGATTTAAACTTTGGAAATTGCCCTGTGGTTAAAGAAGAAAGTCAGAACCTCACATCCTTCAAGCACAGCCCTCAAGATAAGATTTAGGCCTTTGGCGGTCAGGATTGTTCTGGTTAGTGAATGATATAAGTAGCAGGGTTTACTGCTTATTACTGATATGGAAGCTGTTCTCTAGTTAAGCAGAGCCTTTACAGCTTCTATTTTGTTGTGCAAAAATTTTAACCCTCTGTGCAAGTCTGACTGTTGCTTGTGCAGGACGCAATCTCATAGAAAAGTGTTTGAAGTCTTTAGTTCTCTTTTTACTCCAAAATTTTTGGGTTCATAACTGACAAATGGATTCTCTGTTTTCTAGAAAGGAGAATTCAGAGCTCTTTATAAACATCCAGGCCTTCTTGACCTGTAAGCCCACTTTGAAGAAGGTGGTATTTGGCAAATAGCTTGTAATTTCCTACTGTAATTTCTTCTGTATCTCTCTATTGTTTTATGCTGGCTACCCATTGAACACCTAAGCAGGTAGTTAACATTTGAAGTAGTCTAACAGCAGGTCAATACACTATTTCCAAAGAAACTATTTAACAAATCAGAGTATCCCTGATTTGTTAAATCATTTTGCCCTCCCATATACTGCTTTGCAAGAGCAAAGGCAAAGATTAAGCAATTTTTTTCTGAAATTTCAACTCAAAGTTAAGGAAATCAAAGTTTTCACAAATAGACAACTGAAATTATTGTAATGTTTACATTATTTAAGGTTTCCTCAGAGGGCATCACTAAGTCATTCAGGCTGAGGAGCTTCTAGTGTTTCTCCTACTAGTTTTCAACCTTGGAGAGCTGACTACTGCCTTCAGTAACTGTTATTTCTAGTGCTCCTTAAATACTGGGATGCAGGTGCAGTTCTTTGTATCTGATTGCTCTTGTTTTCTTGTAGGAACTGTATTGAGATGAATGGGCTTCTTTTTGTGAGGTACAAGTTCTACAGGCTACATATATAAATGGCATAGCAAATACAGCTCTTAATTTAAACAAAAGCTATGTAAGAATGGGTCTATTACTGTACCAAGGAGCTACAGTGTCTACAGGAAGATGCAGAATAAACCAAGGCAGAGAGACAAGGTGACTAGCAAGCGCCATTCAAGACTGTTTTCAAACACAGATGAGGAAATTCAATCTCATTATTCTGTGTTTAGAGATTAATAACCCTGTATTTGTTCCTCCACATTTAAAGAAATCACTAATGCAATCAGACTGGGTAACTCTAATTAGCACCTTCTCTCATTGTTACCCAGAATGGAAATAAAAGTTCAGGTGCTGAACTTAAGTATCTCTTAAAACACTGGCATTGTTTTTTCCACTTATAGAATCATAGAATCATAGAATAGTTCAGGTTGGAAGGAACCTTAAAGGTCATCGAGTTCCAACCCCCCTGCCATAGGCAGGGACACCTCCCACTAGATCAGGCTGCTCAGTGCCATGTCCAGCCTGTCCCTGAACACCTCCAGAGAGGGGGCATCCACAACCTCTCTGAGCAAAGCTTTGTCTTTTGAAATGCACCTCTATCTTCAGCAATATTTAATTATCCATAACATTGTAGTACCTGAGTATTGATGCAAATGGTTTTCTGCAGTAGAAATAGCTTAGGGGAGAAACAATGAACTAAATATTTGCTGTGTGTAACTCAGTCTCACATTAACATGCTCCTTTGGGGTTGGATGTGGATTTGGATTCCTTTGAAGAGTGGTATGAAGCCTCATTTCTACACTGTAAGTGACCATTATTCTGAACCATGCAGATCCACTATCCACTCTGACAAAAAGAAGAAGCCAGAAGAATTTGGACAGGATGTCTATTAGTGTTTACACTGATGCATGTCATTTCTGTGGCTCAGTGCATCTCACTTGTACCATTGGCATGGGATATCCAAGTGGCAATGAATACATATGGAGTTGGCAGCCATCCTCTTGCCTAAGCTGTTAGATATTTAGATTAATCCCAGTTTCACTATACTGGAGAATAAACAGCAGACAAGAATTCTATAATGAAGGCAGTTACAGACTGCACCAGTAACTGACCAGTATGTATTCTGCTCTTCTGCAGATCCTGAGACCTGGGCTAATGACAGTGTATGATTGATAATTACATCTGTTCTTTCTCTTCTGTCTGCCTGTTCAGCAGAAAGTGTCTTGGCTTTCTGTGAAGACAGGGAGAGCTTACTCTTTACATGCAGCCACACATGTTTTCAAAGGTATCATTTCTCCTACTGGAAGGGTATAACTTTCTGATGAAGTCATTGACATACAACTTGAAATATGATACCATATGGAATCTGTTCTTTAGATTTCACGCACTTGTCACAAGAATGACTTGTGACTTTCTGTTAACTTATGTTTTCAGACTTGTCAGTCTTAAAATAAAGTACCTTTTCTTATATATGACACAGTGGACTCACTTCTCTTTAACTGATTAAAAATGTCTTCACATTGCATCATTTCAATTCTACATTAGAAACAAAACATGATGGTCTTTGGTCAAGTACATTCAGATCCTTCTGTTTCACAGTGTAACACTGCAGGCTGATAGGCATTTATCACTTCAAAAGAATCTCTTGTAAATCAGAGTGAACACTGAGAGCAGCCACCTAATTTATCATAAGTAGAATCAAAGATTACAGTTCATCAAATACCAACAGCGAAGCTGGTTCTCTATAGGCTTTTTCATAGCTTTCCTAAATTAAAAGAGGCTTCCTTCACTTTGATAATATGTAAATAATAAATAAATGTGTCTGCTTATACTTTTCTTACTAGCTGCTGTAACAACCCTGTGGTGATGAAAACAACTATCATCTGCTCAGTTGTAGAACTGGCATGGTTTTAAGAACGCTGAGGCCCTGCTTCAAGGCATAACTAAATGTCAACAGAGGCATATTTCCCACCTACACAAGTAGGCTCGTAAGCTGTGACTGGAGGAATACTTGGAGCACATTCTTTTCTCATCAACAAGAATTTCACAGCCTATTTCTATGAACAGGTCAGAAAAAAAAATTCTAAAAGGTTTAGGCTAAGTCAAGAGACTGTTACATCTTCATTGAGGGATGAATCTGTCACCACCCGAAGACTTCTTCATGGGTGCCATTAAGATCAGTATTTAATGTAACATGAATTTAAAGGTCTTAAGTTACCTAGTTACCTGGTTACTACATACATGTATACAAGCATGATTCCACTAAAGTGAGGTTGGCCACTCTTGGGACCCTTTGAGTAAGTTCAGCCACCCTTGATAAGCCTGATCTTGTTGTTTATTTGGAGCAAGTGTTCTTGAAATATTCCCAGCTAAACACAGCAGCCACTGTTGCTATCTCCGCAAAAAGAAAGATGTGAACTAATGGCATCGCTGCTTTGTTTTGCACAGAGTTATGGTCACCAAAAATATGCAAAGCAGGCTTCTTCAGTCCTTTACAGAAAAATTCAAACCTTTGTATTTCATATGCCAAAAAAACCCATAATAAGCTTACAGGCAATCAGGCTGAAGAGGAGAAAATAGAACATGTTCTATGTCCTTTGCCTTATGAAAGATACAGGACTGGGGAGAGAAAAACCCTAAGCTATATGAAGACAGCACAGGAAGGAATATTAGTCAGAAACTAAGACATCAACGAGAAAGAGATGAGTTTAATATTTTATTGGTCATTGTAAATTTTAAAACTACTAAACTCACCTTCCCTTAGGAGAGACTATTAAAGGAGGATGGAGGTTCTTTCCTGATACGGGAATTTCATATATACAGACTGCATACTCACTGCAGCCTCTTCTCATTGCCAAGCCTAGAAATCCAAATGTTCCCTTTGGCGTGTGGCAATTTCAGTTCTTAAATCATCCTATGCATCATACAAAAACCCCAGGAGCTAAAAACACCCTTCATTTAGGTATCTGAATTCTGCAGACTAACAGCCTAAAATGTAGCCTAAATCTTATCACTTAACACATTAATGAATTAGACCATAAATGATTTGCTCAGGATCACACAGGAAGTATATTTGTGCCAGTAACTGAAACACTGTCTTCTCTTGCTTGGTCTAGAGCTTAAATTCTGTGAGTTTGTATTTACCTACTAAAAGTAACATCAGACAGTTAATTTATACTGATTTCCTCTGTGCAGAGCCACATCAGATTTAAATAAATAAGGAAGACTGCAACTATCCTGACACTGTATCACTAATGTATGTGACCATGACATACAAAGCCTTGAAATTAAAAGAATATCCACTAAATTCCCAGGAACCCTGTGAAGAATCACAGTTAACTTGGAGCTTGTGATGAGCATTCCAGACTACAGAACAAGGAATGAAATCACCAAGCCAACTTCATGAGACAGCTAAAGTATTCTTCCTGCTCTCTAATCTGCCAGATTTCTCTGTTCTGAATCTCCAGAATTACTACTATTTGCCAGGAAAGATATTTCTATTTTTCTCTGCTAATGCAAGGAGAATAAGTGTCTGGGAAAACTGACACAACAATGTTCAGATAGCCAAAATAAACACAAATAAATGACAGAGCCTCTACCTGAAACTCTACATGTCACACGAGGCTAGGAGTGTGAGAAAATTCTGCCTTTTATTTTAACCAATTCAAAAAAACCCATGGCTTCCTCAGATGATTCAACAAAAAATTCATAAAAAAGGATGTATAGCTCAGTTGGGAGAGCATTGCGCTCCTAATCTGAGGATCAGGGGTTCGAGTCCCCATCCAGGTATGAGGCTTGTCAGAGTTGGGCTGATGGTTGGACTAGATGATCTGAAAGGTCCCTTCCAACCTTGATTATGAAACTATGAAAGAAGGAATATGAGATAAATTTTGTGAAACATGCCTAAAAATTCATCTTTTTCAATTCATGGCAGAGTTTGGGAGAAACTAAACTAAACAAATGGTATTTTGCCTGTGCTGCAGTACAAGCATGGTGGATTTGTCTCTCTTCTCACTTAGTTTACAGGAAATCTAGGTTTGGGTTCTGCCTTTGCTGTCAGGATTTCCTAAGAGAATGTTTTCAATAACAAATTCAAGGCTTTTCCCCAGTGGCTGAGTGCAATGAACTTTTTTTGCAAGCTTTTGGTGCTTCTTCACTTTTTGTTCACTTTTTATGTTGCAGTTGAGGGTGACAGAACACTAGAACAGGCTGTCCAGAGAGGTCCTTCTATGGAGACATTCAAAGCCTGCTTGGACTCATTCCTGTGTGACCTGCCCTAGGTGTTCCTGCTCCTACAGGGGGATTGGACCAGATTATCTTTAGAGGTTCCTTCCAATCCCTGATATTCTGTGATTCTGTAGTTAAATAGTGACAGAAAAGTAAGAAGGCTCCCCAGTTCAGGAGCTGAACACTTAGTTCCACTTTCTATTTCATCAAATACATAATTAGCTTTATGTATTAACTCCCTCCTTATGATGATGTTCTAAGCATCACCTGATATGTGATGTCCCTTTCCCTCCCCTTCTTCCCCAAACACCATTCCATACACAAAATGGAAGAACTGCAGGAGGAAATCTATGAAGTCAGTGAATTTTCTGTGGCCTCACCGTTAGGGTACTCTCAGGCCTCATTCAGATTTGTAGAAGAGAACTCTTCCAGCTTTTCTTAAAATGACAGCTTCCATTTAGCCTAAATCAGAAATTCCTGACTTATGCACAGCACTGGGAGCCCAGGCCTCACTTAGAAGTCCTAAAGTTCAACTACTGTGAAACACCTTCTTGAGGTACCTGGTTGAAGTTAGCTCTGGATAAGTATTCTATCATGCATCAGTAGTTGAAATTCATAAATACAGCTCATCACCAAGCAAGAGATGAACATTTTGACCCATAAATTACAAGTAATTTACACTTCAGCTTAGTGGGGTTTTGTCCCTTGGTGTATGAAAGGATCAGCTTCTCTTTTAATATCTATTTTAAAGGCTTTAGATGAGCACAGATCTTGCTGAAGAATTGTTGCTGCACAGTGTTCCAGAGCAACAAAGGACAGGAAAGTTCTCAAGTAATTGCTCCTTACACTTGCCTCACTCCAGCTTCTACCAAAATAAGCAACAAAATCTTGTTCATTAATCTTCAGACTAAGGGTTTGGCAAGAAAAATTTGTACTAGAAATGTTTGAGTTTAGAAGCCTTGTCTTTAGTTTCAGCTGGGAGTTGCTCTGTGTGGTATTACTCACATATACTTGCCCAAGAACAGCATTTAATTTTACCATGTAATAAGAAAATAAACCTCCTGTTTACTTTTGTTCACCACTAATTAGACATAATACTTTCCTCAACATTTTGCAAATCATAATTACATGAAATTAAGGAAATTGAGAGAATGTTCAAAAGGAAGGCAAGCACACAATTCAGTGAGTCTTTCCTCAGTCAGGTAAATAAATTCCATCTTTCTACACACCCAAAGCAAATTCTCTCAAAATCAATGGAAAGGCTCCCAGTGGCCTCAGTGGCTTCTGGATCTGATCCAGCCTATTCCCATTAAAGTCAGCTCAGGACTTGAGATAGATCATAATGTAACTGAATTAATTAGCATTAAATTATGAGAAACTACTCTCCATTAGTACAAATTACTTGTAGAGTAGCCAAGCTTTGCTAGTATTAATGATTTCAGCAGTCTTAGATGAGAGTTTCATTCCATTAATATTACTAATTACACATTTAGGACCAAGCCTAGGCTTTCAAATTCCCATTGCCATTTTACAGTAACAGTCATCCAAAATCATATAGGTGCCCCTTCATTACACTGCTCCAGTGTGAATTGGGCAGAATTAAATCCATCATCATGACTCTTTTGCTGGACTACACACTTTACTCTGGCAGACCACCACAAAGATCCTATTCCTTAGGAAATTTGCCCAGCCTGAAAGTCCTACACTGTGAACTTCTAGGATGTTTGGATTCAGTGCTCTGATTTAATATATATGGGAGTTTCAAGCTGGGAATTTGATGTTAGGTCTGTGCTTCTGGCTCAAGCCCAGCTGTCTACTTTTAGAAATGTATTTGATTTTTTTTTTTTAAGAACCCTCTTTTCTGTAACGGAATGTCATGAAAATACATAATCAAGAGGGTGTCATAGATAACGAGCTACAAAAACCTGTTTGTCGTCCTCCTCCCACAATAGTGAGGAGCCTTCTACAGCTGCTAATTAGAAAATTAGAACACCACAAATGGATTATATTTTACTGGCAGCACAGCGTCTTCCCCCCAGTGTTTTAAAGTACTTTTTGAATTGTTTGCTGTCAGCAAAACAAGTGTGCTACCTGCGATCCTAAAGACAACAAAGCCCGGCAGCAGGATTTCAGTCAGGTGATGTCACACAGGTAAAATTGTACTGACAAGCTTTTAATTAAAGTTTTCCCACACATCTTTCTGCTGGTCCCCAGGAGCTATTATTCATTATGTGCCGACTGTCAGCCAATTGTGAGTCGGGAGGGAAGTGTTTTATTTTCAAAGACCTTGCTGACAGCTAGAGAACACTTTGTTATACAATCTGTTTACTTTTTTCACGCACACAATCTTGCTAAAGGGGAAATGGTCATGCAGTAGTGTTTACAGTTTATGGCAATAATTAAATGCATCTGGCAGAGCAGTAGCTGGAAGGAGGTCCATGTGGGTGTGGGTGAAAAGCCATAAAATTTCTCCTATAAACACTTACTCTCACCTTGATGAGCCCCTAGCGTTTTAAGAGAAAATTTTGGGAAAGGGCAGGTCCAAGCAGGTGCCCAGATTCTGACACGGGAATATTTGGATCAAGTCATGTGGTATTTGATACTGAGAAAGACTGTCCATGAATCAGGGCTCTCACTCTGTTCTCATCTGTGACTAGAGCAGTTTGAAGTGGTTATAAAGCAGCTGCTTGTCCTTTGTATTGTTACATCCCAAAGTACTTACCTCTGTGAGAAGAAATGCACAGTAAGAAACAACTTGCCACCAGATGAAAGCAGAGGGTGGTGTGGTGTTCTGTTTCAGCAAAGGGCCAACATTTGCTGCTTAGTACTTACAGAGAAACAGTCCTCTCAAAATCTTTAATGGCTTACAATAAAATCTTTTTTATCAGTTGACTGGTGATGTAAATATTTATTTACAGTTATGACAACTTTTAAATCATGGCAAAAAGTTGTAAGCAATAATCACTGCCTCACCCTAAGTATTTAATATTTGTGTTTATTATAAATAATAAAAAGCAAAGAAATATTCTTAAAATGTTATTAGATTAAAACTACTGTGATATTCACATGCAGAGACATTGAAAGCCACTTGCTGCCAGACCATTGGTAATTCTTTGGAAATCACTTCCTCTACAAAACAAAGTCACTACAAAATAAAATAATCAATGAACATTTAGACATCATCTTTTACTGATATTATAAATTACAAAGGAAATGAAAGAAGGGATGCTAATGAATTAAAATTTTTCACCTCTTCTGAATGCCTTTAAATAACCACCTTCCCAGAAACTACTTTTTAAATTAAAAAAGTTTAGGAAATCAAGGAATGGGCTCCTTAAAAAGTATTTTTAATGCAATTATTGAGCATTAAAGAATGGGCCTCAGTTGTATAAAGACTTGGAGGGGAGGCAGTGGCTGTAGACAAGTATTTAAAAGTCTTTTCAGATATGAAAAAAAGTCTTTAGCCTACCAACAGGTAAACACATCAGTGCAAGATTGTAGATTGTGTTTTCCCAATATTGCTGTATTATTTTTCTTCTTGATTTTTTTTTAATTTTACTGATTGATAAGAGCAAGATGATATCCTTCTATTTTGTCTGTCAGAGACAGCAAATAGATCCTAAGATATTACACAGTTACATACAAATTAACATATTTGTGATCACACTGTTTTCATCTTCCCAAGCTTAACAAACACCATGAATAATGCAAGCAGTTTATGTTAATCTTTACTTTAAGATCATTGTTATAAGGAAGTATTATTACTTTAGGATCAACATTATAAACACTAACAGCAAGACTCACCAGAGACTTCAGAAATCAAAGTACAGAGATTAGGTAACTTGCCTGAGATTTATGAGGCAGAAAAAGTGAGGAAGTTCTTGCTTCAAAGTTCAAAGCTGCCTGTGCATTTTTGTCAATAACTACTGCATCCAAAATACATGAAGCAATAAGCACAATTCTAGGCTCCCTGTTGATATGGGCAAAAGCCAGTCATTCTCTTCTCTCCCACATGCTTTCTATTTGAGAGAGGTTGAGGAAGCTGCAAGGCAAAAAGAGCCAAATGCCTTCAGATGAAGCCAGTACTTTAACCCAACGAGGATCATTCCTTCAGGTGCAGCACTGTGCTGATGTGGTTGCATGTCTTTCCGTTGGGTCTAGTCTACATCCAGCTAAACCAAAGCGATAGGATGTAACTACCTGCAACTGGCTTTCTAGCTCTGTCCCTTGGAATGTGCCTGGTTTTATGACCTTGGGCTCAGGATTCTCATCTGACAGATGCAAGGGAAAAAGAGTGCCACTGGTTCAACTTCCATTAACTTTCACATGGAAGAAGAGACTCTTTATTAAAAAAAAAAAAAAAACAAAAAACCAAAAAAAACCCCAAAACTGCAAAATCTGAGATGCTTATAAACTAATACATTTTGAAGATACCAGGAAGTCATAGAGAATTCATTTTATGAAAGATATAATTCTTCAAACAAATCTGACAAGGATTCTTTAGAAAAAGTCAGGTCTGTCTGCAAAGGTTTCATTGTATTGTGCATACCAATTTGGTTGGGCATTCATCAGTAGGTAAGGACAGTATATAGGGTAAAACAACACAAGACAACACCTCCTGACACCCAGAACACATGTACTTGTGAAATTGCAGAAGATTGTACCACAGTCTCTTCACTGCTACTAGTATGAGACTCAGTTAAAGCACTGAAGTCTACCAGTGCCATCATAGAATGGTTTAGGTTGGAAAGGACCTTAAAGATCATCTTGTTCCAACCCCCCTGCCATGGGCAGGGACATCCTGCACTAGATCAGGTTGCTCAGAGCCTCAGCAAGCCTGGCCTTGGATGTCTCCATGGATGGGGCCTCCATCATCTCTCTGGGCAGCCTGTTCCAGTGTCTCACCACCCTCATGGTGAACACTCAAGTCCTTCCCCCTTTTCCCCCCAGTTTGCTCATAGGCAGGTTCCACATACCTTTCTTTTCCCCCATCTCCTGCCTCTGTCCCACACCAACCCTTTTCCATCCCATTTTCCCCCAGATCCCACACCCCTGGGCTCCACTGGAGACTCCTCCCCTCCCCAGCTGTTCCAAATCAGACCCCTCTGCCCACTCTCCTATTTAACACCAGCAGCAGCCACTATTTGCCCCCACTGTGGGGCCTGAGGGATGCTCCTCCTGGTGTCTCTGCTGCAGGACATCACTGGGAGTTACATTTTCCAAGGGGCCATGGTGGGCCTGGTTAGGAGGGGGGACCAAGATGGGTAAAAGGGATGTGTTTCCATTTCTTGCCCTAATGCTCTGTGGGGTTTGCCTGAGGTCAGGTGAACATTTAGCAGGAAAGCAGGAGTGTTGTGTTTTAGCTTTGTATTTCAGCTCAAGGTGCTGCAGGTACAGTCTGTGTGAGTTCAGCCCTAAGGATGTGGTTTAGCCCAGGGATGGGACAGCAGCAGCTGTCTCATCACTCCTGCAAAATTTCACATTACGTTTCTAGCTTACTTGTGTCCTCTATGAGCTTACCTTCCGGGAAGCTGTTCTTTTTGTTTTTAGAGACCATTGCTTCTAAATGCATGCTTGCTTTATTAGTATGGACATTAAGTATTGTTGTGCTCTTACAAAATGAAAAAGCAAATCTGGCCTATACAGACCTAAAAAAGGAGGGTCATGGTGCCTAAGATCTTCCACTCTCACCCCATCTAGAAGACTGCATGGTCCAAAAGTCTCACTGCCCTATGTTTAATAAACAGCACATTTTATTACCTGATCCAAAGATTCTTCCCATGCCCAGGGCTCTGAAGGGATCATTAACTAAGTATAGAGTCCCAACTGCACATAAAACTCACTTAATGAGCATTTACAGTCCTGCATCAGTACTTGCAGGCTGCTATCAGAACTCGGACTCTACTGAGTTCTTTTTCTTCAAATAACACAAAGCCTCCTCTCCAAAAGTTATCTAGACATCATACTTGTGTTCCTGAATCCCAAGCAATAGCAGAGGCCCTGAGACCTACAGAGAGCATTTTGAGAACCAAGAATCTTTCTTTCAAGCCTTCTATTAACTCGGGTATCAGTCAGCTTCCCAAAGATGGCTGATACTAAGCAGCTCCAAATCTAGTTTTACATTACAGGTTTTAAATGCACTCAGCTATAAAACAGAAAAACGTGTGCAGAGTTCCAATTAACATACAGTTGTGATCATAACAGAGCCCTGTGAAAGAGATAATGAAGCTTTAGTAATGTATCATATCAATGGAGAAAAAACATAACAGGTTGACATCTAACTAGTAGTGCACTGGAAGGATCTACTTTTTGACCAACCTAATTTGATAATATCACCAAGTTCTGAAAGGAAGCTTAGAGGTTGTACAGAAGAAACAGACTTCAGGAAATGAAAAATACTAGTAAGTTATGCAATCCATTGCACTTTGATGATAATAATAGTAATTTACTCTAGAAACAAAATTATTTGGTATAACCAGATAAGCATAAGATGCCCTTCTTCCAGGGTATAATTTCAGGGATAATTTTGAGATTCTTCTATTCCTTGGCATGGCTTTCCACCACAACCCATTACTTCCTATATTTACTACTTCTTTCAGATTCTGGCTCCTATTTTCTAAACTGTTCTTAAGTTGGGGAGAGGAGGAAGAGTGAAAAAAGACATATTTTGGGGCATGTGATATTTTTCACATACTACTAGCACTTATGAAAGCCTACCTCCTAGATCTCTTCCCAAAATGTTAGAAGTACAAAACAGTACTTCCTGTTAGAAATACAAAACAGGTCAGCACCTCAACATCATAATAAAGAAGAAATTCAACAAAAACCAACCCAACAACTTTAACAGTTCTGCCTATCTTCTCTGGTTTCACCTATCTTTCATTTTTATATGGGGTCTGATTAGCTATCAGAGAAACCAATTTTGCTTTGTTGTTTTTTTTTTTAAACTTCTCTGGCAATGTAACATTTCTGAACTGAAAAGGGAGAAATATTTCTGCCTTGAGTATACCCAATTCATACTTGGTTTTTTTTAATATTTAGCTGCTCAAAATAGTGTTTATCAGAGACAGTATATGGTATGGGTACTGCTGTATCAAATGAAGTTCTTTAACACGACAGAGATCGTAGCTTGAAAATGAAGTGTGTCTTGACTCCCTACTGCCTGCTGGATCCCTGTTTGCTGCCTAAAAAATATAGATAAATATGTCTGTTTTCTGATTCTTGTGTTTTCCTTGACAAAAAAAATTATTTCCTTTCAATATACTTCCCACTCTAGTTCTTGCCACTTCGCTGGACTTGCACATCTTCCCCCTGCAATGTGTTTTAGCTGATTTGCAGTTATCCATTAAGCACTTTTTAATTCTAAAATGAGTTTTACAAAGAAGTCCCTGTGGAAGGGGGCAATGGCCTGCAGGGCTGTCTGAACAGTTCTTTGCCCACTCTCTCGTGGGTTATTTTCCCTAGCAAACTGTATTTTAGACTGGCATATATCTTGTCTGTTTATCTCTCCCTTTTTATGCCTCTGCTTCAGTGAACTAATGCATCTCCAAGCATGCCCATTGTACTTCACATTAGTCAAAGTAGGAAATTACTGTAGTTATGGTCTCTCTCTCCCTCATTTTTCTATTCAGGGGCTACAATATGAATTTGTCTTAATTTCCAACTTGTTGCAGTGCAACACCTGTTTTAGGGAGTTGTATATGCTGGGCTTTTTTCTTAAAGCAGAGAAGAAAATCTATAGCTTGTATCTTTCACTAACACAGCTGACTTTCTCCCTGATTTTACAACACTGAGAATGAAGTAAGCACTAAGGATAGAAGGCAAACTGCATGGAGAAACCCATGCAGAATTATATTGACACCATAAAGATGTGCACTGTAACTTGCTGCTTGTGGCAGCACACATGCTGGAACTAAGTTCGCTCATATGTCATATCTCTGCAATGCAATGTTAGTGGCAGTAAGCTCTGGATGAATTATATCTCTTCTTCTACTCATCAGCGTGTCTCTTCTGTCATCGGCTCTCCACAAAGCAGGCTCTGTGCTGGTCTGATTAAGTCTTCAGTCTTCCTGTACCACCTCCTTTTCACAAGAACAGCAAGCAAAATGAGATCAAATATAAGTCTTGCTCCACAAGGGTCTGATAGATGCAAGCTTGTGGCTAGCCAGCTTTCATGTGGCTCAGCCAATTCCTTTGAACATAGAATAAGTGCAAACCTCACACCTGAGCTACTACGCTCATCTGTCTGGTGTCAGTGAGTGATAGTGTCCTTTGGGGCATGGGCTTCTGAGCTGACAGTGCCTGCAAGGACATGAACAGATGAAAACACTAGGACAGCAACACTTTGTCAGACTAAAGATCCTTGTAATCCTTTCTCTGACAATACTTGTCAGATGATGCCTCCTCTCAGTGAGGAGACAAGACAAACTCATGCAGAAACTTCTGATGGATAATCTGTCATTGCTCAATGGTGACTCAGGCTTACAGCCAGAAATAGTTTTCATATTTATTATTTTTTTTATTACATTAATTTGTCCAATCACTTTTTATCTCTGGAAAATGTCTAACATTCAAAATGTTAGGGAATTCCTCAACTAACCACACATCATAAGTAAAACTGCCTTCCTTGTTTGGGACCTGTCACTGAAATTTTTTTCATTTGATGACTTTAAAGTTATTACCACAGAGGTAACAGTGCTCTTCTTCTCACCTTCCTATCATGAATATATAGATCATTGTCACATCTCTCCTTTTCAATCCCAGCCATGTGAGCTACTTGCTTGCATGGGAGCCATTCCACACCTCTGAACAACCCTGCTGTCCCTTGACTTCCCCAGAACCTGTGCTTCTATCAAAGTTGAGATACCAGTTCTGGAGCCAATATTGACAACAGATATGGGGAATTTATGTGGCACAGCAGTTAAGTTTTGTGCTTTGAGCTCTATTTGCTGTCGTGATTCATAATACTTTATTTTCTTCTTTTATCCAGCATTGAGCATAGTTTTCATGAGACTTAAAAGTTAGGACTGCCCCCTGACTCATATGATTTCAAATTTATGAAACCAAATTACATATGGTCTGTCACTCACACACAATTATTACTGTGTCCTTGTGCAATACTTTGCAGGTGTCTCTCATTTTTGTGAACTCAATTAACACCTGTGGGGTATTTTTACCTGTCTGCTCACTTTCTGCTTGATCATGCATTAGAATGCTGAGCATGTGACATAGATCCATGCAAGACTGGACTAGTAATCTCCTTCCACTATGAAAATTACTTTCTACATGATTTCTGAAACTTTATAAAAAAATGATAACTTGATAACTTTTGGAGAAGAAGATCCAAGGAGAAATGGTTTTGGGTACATCAAGTGATCTTCAGTATCGGCATACTTGTTGACTCCTTCAGAGAAATTGGAGCTCATTTTTTTAACAACTTAATGATTTTTTCTTAATTTATTATTGTCCCTCTTTATCTTTAATACATTATATTTATCTATTTTTAATCCTAGCTTTTATTGTAGTGTCTCCAGTTTTCTGGGAACATACATATCTTACAGATTAATGTTAGTCCCTGAATGGGCTCCTAAAAGAACCTCATTTAAGTCTGTGTTACAGGAGAAATCATACACTGCCTACTTTTTAAGGTACTCAAATCAATAGTTATCCTAATTTTTTTTTTGGTTTTCTTCCTCTGGATATGTTACCAAGCTTTGATTCTGCTGCACTGAGGATGTACTGCACTGTGCAAAGAGTCATGGATACTCATCAGGGGTTTGAACTAGAGATGAGAACTGTGTGCATTTCTTGACATGTCCTTTGAGTGCAGTGGCTTAAATGTGAAAAACACCCATGAAAGTGTCATGAAATCTCACTGTAATTCATATGCCTGAAAAGTGGAAGTGTGTATATATATAAAAGAGTATCCTTTGTAAGAAATATAGTATGAGCAGAGAAGAGCATTATTCAGACCTCCAAATTTAAGCCAACTGCCCCACTTTCACAGCCCCTATCCCACCAAATATGTTAAGCTGCTGACAGGTACACCATCACATTTCAGCCACTTCTGAAATAGGCTGCACCATTTGGTTATAGATGTTTTTCTTTCTAGCCAATCTTGATGCTTAAAACAATTAGAGGCTTCATAGTTTGCCCATAGGACTTCAAAGTGCCATTGCATGGAGTCAAAAGGTGATTCTAGTTTCTTCTAAAATACCCCTTTCCTGAGACTTTTCAGGGTTCCAGGGAAGAGCCATGAACCTCAGCAGACATGAGTGACCTGAAAACTACTCTAAGAAAATTCTAAACATAAATGTAGACTTCAGTCATTTTAAAGGTTGTTGTATGTTGGGAAGTAGCCTACCAAAGGCAAGTCTTAGCCCACCAAAACAACTTTACAGCACAAAGGAATTAGTTATTTGAACTTTACTAATAAAAAAATATTTAAATACAAAAAATATTATTGTAATACTTAGATACACATACAAGTAAACATGGGAAATTCTCCTGCATATCAATTAGAAAAGGGAAAAATAATTTTCGTATTCCATGTAAAAACTGGTTTGCTTCCATCATCTATCCAGCTGAACTATGGAGCAAAACCTCAAGTGAAAGAGGGTGTTTTGAATTAAAGCATTTTTTGACTTTCTGAGACTTGGCACTATACAAGAAACACATTTTAAGTTCCCAAGAAAATGATTTCTTCCAACCAATGCTGAGATTTATTACACACAATTAAGTGAATTATCAAGTGTGTAAAAATAAGCAGAATAAATGCCCATGTGGTCTTTAGTTCTGCAAAAATCAGTTTGATTAGCTGTTGTGCTCCATGCAGAATAGTGTATTGAAAAAGCAAGTGCACCATGCAGTGGAACACTTCAGAGTACACAATATAGGTACTTTTTTTTTCCACTGGAGAAGTGCTATAATCATATGACAGTTGTAAGTTATGAGTAAGAAGACAGGACAGTGCATTAGATTAATACTTTGCCTTTTAAATCTATTAATCTACCACCTTTGGGACATGATTTTAAATCCACTGCAGAACAAAGTGACTGGAAATCATTCCATCCTGACATCTTTAAAAGATCACAAGTGAAATGTGTTAAGAAGGTCTCTACCCAGTTGATAATGAACAGCAGGAATCATCTCAGTAGATATTCAACATTGGTCTTCTCCCAGTATTCTCACCCAAATAGATAGTTTTATTACAGCAAAGGTTATTTCATACTAAAGTGGTAATAAAATGACTGAAATACATTCCAAAAAAAAGCCCAGGATGAGGGCATTAAATGCTCACTGTCAAAGAATATTTTGTATCTGCTAGTCATGTACAAAAAAGTTGGGAAAACATTTTCTCTACTGATGCTGATACGAAAAAGCTAAAAATGTAAAGTGCAAAAGCAATGTATTTTTTTTTCTTTACTGCTTATAATGGATAAGATGATAAAAATCACATGAAAAGCAGAAAGAAGCTAGGTAAACTCCTCTGCAGTACTAATGTGCAGCCTTAAATTATAACAGCAAATCCTCTAGTAATATTTTTTTCCTAACTGTAATAAGTTTGATTTTGAAAATGTTTTTTCAAAGATGAAATACTCCAGCAAATGCTGTGGATTCTTTTCTCTCACTAATAAATGTGAGTAAAGACAAATAACAGCTTTAGTAGTTTTCCTGCTGCCAAATTCCTAATTAAATAGTTTATTAGTAGATTATCTAACTTTCATTTAATGACACCCTCCAGATGTTGTATCTTAAGTGAAGCAAAAAGCAAAACAGCTGAATGCTAAGCACAACATAATTGGTTACGGTCAGCTTGGAAAAAGCTGCATTCTCATGTTACCATTACAGCAACAACATATGATTTTCTCTAGAACTTGTCAATGAGTGATGACCTACAGAAAATCCTTTAACTATCTCCAGTTATAATTTAAATGTACTTGGCTGTATTTGCATCACTGTATTTAATGTTATTCTTCTCACTACTGGTGTGCAGCTCTTTCTGATGCTTCCAGCTTGCACTTTCTTGCTCTCTTCATGACACTTCCATTTTGGTTGTTTTTCTATTTCTAATGAGCCTAGTACAGATTCATATTGCCTTTCTTTAACAGTTGGATAGAAATGTCATCTCAAATAATTCTATTAATGACTTTCCATGGGATAATAATCACAAATAAAACATTTAAGATTAAAATATAGTGAATAGGCTCTTTCCTATCCCATATGCAAATTCTATGATAATAGCTCACTATCAAAGTCTAAATTTAAGCCACTGTTTTAGTAAGTATGATGAGAAGGACAGAATTTATTTTTAAGTAATCTTGTTGAATCTTATGGGTAAAATACCAACTTTTCTTCTGGAGAAATATGGTTTCAATGTCCATCAACTTTTGAAATTAGTCATGTAACAGTTCTTCAAAGAACTTGACAATAGAATGTAGGAACCAAGGTAAATATATTTTCCATGAAGGCTCTACTGATCTTAAACCGTGTAGAAATGGATAAATTTATCTGCTCCAGAAATGAAGTCAGGAAGAGTTGACCAATTCTTAATGATGGAAGGAGGTTTTTCAATGGAGCAATCTGCCTTTAGGATTCATGTTGCTAGAAGGATAACCAGGTCAAAAGTCTTCTGATGACACTATTAATGATATAGAAAACAGAAATAAACTCTTAGAAACACGAAGGATTTCATGTCATTCAGAGTCTTAGTAATAAAACAAGAGATTAAATTTAATGTTTATGAATCTGCAGGAAAATAAGTCCTATCTTTCTATATAAAAAGGATGATCTCTGAGCTGCCAATAAATTAAGAGATCTTGGAGTTATGATGGAAAATTCCATTAAAACATCAGCTTCATGGACTCTGGAAGTCAAACAAATAATATGAATAATGTGGAAAAATGTGTATTATGTAACTGAATAAACATATGGGTGACCCATACCTTGCATGCCACAGGTTCTTGTATGGCCATATTGAGATCATTGAATGGGGAAAGGTTCAGAGAAGGACAAGACCAGGAGCATGGATCAATAAGGAAGTACTTCAGTTTCCTCTTATATTTCTGTAATTCTGTGTTTTTGGCTTCCTCATAATTCATGAGCAAAAAGATAAGGCTGTATTTTTCATTATTGTTTTGCTTATCAATTGCTCTTATCTAGAAAAAGTTCTAGAAAGTTCCACAATGGAAAAGGTGGAAAAAAATACATTTGTGGAGAAATATTTCCAGGCATTTCGTTTGTTGCTTATCATAAAAAAGACGACTAATGAAGAAGAAATAAAAATGTGGATTTTCAGCAACAGTTTCCCAAAGAGACACATTGAATTTCTGAATAACAAACATGCTAATTTCAAATTCCCCATTAAAATATTCCTGCATAACAAAATTAATGTTTTCTTGTAGAAGTTCTTTCTGAATAAAGATTAACTTCCCTGCAGGATATACTTGCATTTAAGACATTGATATTTGAATAAAAACCCTGGCAAAACTGGACATTTTGCCATCTTTCTATCCAGTTTTGTGTGCAGGTTATACATTTCGGCCTATTTTTCAAAAACTAGATACCTTTGATAATAGTTTATACAGCCAAATAACATATATTCTGTGAGTAATTATATTTTAATTATTTTAAATGTGATTATCAATTTGATATTATTTTTACTACATCATTTGTAGAACATCAGAAAAAAAGGCAATCTTGTAGTCACTTAAAACGGGTAGTTGCACAGATACTAGCTGGGGTCCTTTGGGCCATGGGGACATAAGGAGGAGCAATGGGGGAAATAGTTGGATGTCTACATAGTTTTCCAAGAACTATGGTCAGAATGTGAGCAAGCAGACAAGAAAGGCAAATCTTTAACTCATCCTGACCTTTTGCATTATGGAGTTGCGCTTGTTTCTTTGATCATCAGCCCTGCGAAATGCAGGCTAAACTAGAAATGCCTGGGTTTCAACTAGGTGTTAATTTCTTCTAAGAAAAGAAGTAAACAGCATGTTTTATTCCCATATAATGAGATGCTTATATAACAAGGATGATGTGCTTATCTGAATGTTGTAAATCCAGCTTTTAGCACTTAACATAATATGACCATCTCACATTATCAGATATTTTAGTTAAGTAAATAAGGCCAAATAAAGACTAAATGAAGTCCCAGAACAGCAGTCCATGGTGAAGGGCACCTGCTCATTGCCACTTTCAGAGCATTCTTAGAGAGCAAACCACTGCAAGGAAATCATCATGACTGACTGGTTTTCTATCTGGCACTTTTCAGTGAACATCTATATTGATGTATTTGATCTATGAGTTGTGCTGAGATTGACTGTTTGATGGAATACTCATAGCAACCATTTTTCTGCTTGTTATTAAAGGTTAGTGACAGATCACTCACAACACAGGGTCTTGTTTCGGAACCCTAAATGGGTCACCTAATCTTGCCAGATTTTCTGCCTTCATCAAAATCAAATTGTTTTATTTCTTCAATAAATTAACCTGGACTGCACTTCTCTGATTACAGCAAATAATTACAGGACTAAAGTTTAGCTCAATGTGGTGTTTATACAAATTAGAAGATACATCAAATTCAAATTGCTAAAAATATTTATTAATATTTTTCTTAAATTGTCAGTAAATATGAACATGTGATTGCTATCAATAAATAATGGACATCTAAAAAATGGGAGTGGAGGAGATATTTAGGCATTGGCATATGGAAGGCGTTGGTTAAATGTTTTACAAAATTTATCTGAATTATTTAGGTTGGAAAACTACTTTGAAATCAAGTAAAACTACTAACAATGCTGTAACCAAGTCCACCACTAAACCATGTCCCAAAGTGTTCCAGTGAGGGTGGTGAAATACTGGAACAGGTTGCCCAGAGAGATTGTGGATGCCCCCTCTCTGGAGGTGTTCAAGAATAGGCTGGACAAGGCACTGGGCAGCCTGGTCTAGTGGGAGGTGTCCCTGCCTATGGCAGGGGGGTTGGAACTCGATGATCTTTAAGGTCCCTTCCAACCCAAACTATTCTATGATTCTATCTACATGTCCTCTGAATGCCTTCAGGGATGGTAACTCTACCACTTCCCTGGGCAGACTGTTCCAATGCCTGTTCAAATGCACATTTGCTGAAGAAACATTTCTTAATATCCAATTCAAACCTTCTCTGGTGGGACTTCAACTTGTTTCTTCTTATCCTGTTGCCTTATTTGAGAGAAGAGACTGACCTCCATGATACTACAGCTTCCTATGATGTAGAGAGTGATAAGTTCTGCTCTAAGCTTCCTTTTCTCCAGGTACTTAAGCTCCAGGAGTCTCAAGAAGCAGATCATTCAGACAAGGTGTCCTTAAAGGAAATTAACTAAGTGGACTAAGGTGAAATTATTTGTAATTCAAGCTTACTATGGTCAAAATCTGAATGAACAAGGATCTGCAATTTGTGTTTGAAAACTACTCAGTGAATATCAAAGTGCTAACTGGGACTTGGCCAACAGCTTAGAAATACACTCTCCAAATAAGAGCAAGAATCCCAGGACAAAAGTCCTTTACAAAACTAGTGCTTAGCTTGCAACCAGTTGCTTTTTCTGTGATGAAATCTCATAAATCTGTTAGGACGTTCTGATACAGATGTCTGGACTTCTTTTAAACCAAACAGCCTTTGAAAAATTTCTGCATCAGAGTTTCCAAAAATACATCATCATAAAATACATCATACTTTCCTCATTTGACACTGCTATTCGGATTTGACAGAAGAGCTTGGTGAAATATGAAAAGGGGACAGCAAATTCCTGTATTAGGTATCAGCAGTATAAATTAGATCTATTTGTACTTCTGCAGCTTAGTTACTTATGTCAGTTTAAATGGCACACTTCTATTCTGGAGTGTAAATAAACACTAATAAATGGCTCCAAGGAACATGGGTGTTAGAAGTTCTAACTTGGTGCACAAATGCATTAATGATCAACACTGAACTATAGTCAAATCTCCCATTACTCTGCAGAAAGCTTAATGGGGAGAGCTAAGCTCTTCAGCATGACTCAAAGACTAATATCTGCTTGTAGACCAAGCTAAGAAGCAAATCCAAAGGAAAAACCCTGGACAGAGGCTGCTTATCTACTGCTTTACCTGTAGATTATATCAGTCCAACCCAGAGCCTTACAGTGGGAGCATGGCTGAGTTGATGGTGGAACCACATTCTCTCAAACTGCATTGAATACATGACCCAAAGCCATCCCCACAAAGCATTATACAAAATCCTGTGAAGATTGTATCTTAGTGTGACAAAGTGCCTCTGAGAGAAGCACTTGTGATCACCCAAGAAGCACAAAGGACAAAAAAGAAACCTGTGGAAATCAAGTCATTTTATTTATTCGACCTGTAGAGGTATGGGCATCTTCTACATGACAAAATATATACTTATTTAGTGGGAAATATAATTATGCTATTTGCAAATTTTCTGCAGGATTATCATCAAAGTAATGAGGTTACATTATTGCAAGATATCTATCACAACACTTTGCTATTAAACCATTTTACTACTTTAATGTAAATTACAAAACAGCAAGTAGTGGAACATAGTTAAAATATTACAGCTCTCCAGTAAATGAAATGCTGTGCAGAGGGTACAGTAGCCTTTATTCCAGTAGCCTGATTACCCACAAGTATGATGTGTAACAAATCACTGGCAGAAAGGATTACTTGGAACAGAGTGAGCTACTATTTTAACAGTCATTTCATTTAAAAGCACAAAGTAGTGTATTGGAGTCATATTTTACAGATAAATGCTGTCTAAATTCCTGTTTAAAATGTTGTATTTTTCTTTGACCTTAGTATTTGATGGGTACGTACAGTTCAGTTACTTGGAAAAACAAAATACCAGAAAATAATCCAAGAAGAAAATCTGTCAAACTCAGATTCATATGATTATTTTACCTTGTACCTATGAAGGATGTTAGTTTACTTATACTTTAACTCATTTTGAAGAAAAGTACCGAGAATTATGATAAAAAGAAAACAAAAAGATTAAGTACAAAGTCATTCATTAACTGGATCCTAACTGTGAAAGACTCCAAGCCTAATAGTGAAAATGAAAGATTTTGCTCATGCAAGAACAAGAAACTACTGTAGAGGCCAGGAATAGGGAGATTTCATCCATTGGTTTACGAATCATAGATTATATATAAAAGCTAAGAAAGCATCAGAGGTTTTAATACCCAAAACAATGGCAGCTAATGCTAAGCATATTTTCCCATTGGAAGTATACATTTGGGTCTTCATTTATAGTTTAATATTGTACCTTGAGCCTTCCTTAAGTTTTTAAGCTCTTGCCAGAACTCTAAAACTATCTTCACAATCAGAGGCTTAGTGGTTAAACTGCAGAAACCTGTATGAAACCAAAAGTCTTGTAAACTCAGAATATGTATTTGCACATAGAATCATAGAATGGTTTGGGTTGGAAGGGACCTTAAAGATTGTCTAGTTCCAACCCCCTTGCCATAGATCCTTAAATATGTCTATGTGCGCATTACTGCTGCATTTTTTCGTACACAGAAACACTACTCTGAGACCTTCAGTAGCCTTTCTTCAAGCCTCCTGCAAGATCTTGCTCAGTGCTCAGGCCCTGCTCACCTCAACAGTGGACAAATTCCTCACTGTCAATACCAGACCAGTGAGCAGCCGCTCCATGAAAAGGGGAGCATCCAGCCCTGGCCAGTTCATTCTGGAGGAAACATGACAGTAGTACCTACAAGTAAAGCAAATACCATCAGTCATAGTGTGCTAAGGAAAACAAAACAAAACAAAAAAAACAACAACATAATAACCACTCTTCTGGTAGTTTTTCCAAATGCTTCCAAATGTTAAAAAATATATATTACTTCATTCCCTGGATGGTAAGAAAAGCATGTTGCTTAATTTAACTGTTTGAATTTTACATTGTCCTTCTGCTTTACCCAAATAAAGCTACCCCATCTGAAGTACAGCAAAACTGTTTTAGCTAAAACAAAGCACATAAGTAACCTGATAAACATATACATACAGATTTAAAAATGTGAAAGAAATGCCATGCTTTTTTCTCAAAGCAACTTGCACTGACAACTTTTAAATGGCTTAAACACCCATCTTTCACTACCTCTTAATTTTAAAAAGTATGGTTCCTCTTAATCACACAGAGCAATAACATCAGAATTTTATGTAGAGGTCATCAAAGGCAAAATATTAATCTAGAATGTCAATGAGGATTTAAGATTCTGAAAAAATAGTTTTGAAATAAGATCTTAAAAAACCTCCTGACTGGGTGCTTGTCAGTTCTGTTTAAAATCAGAATCAGTATTTATTGCTTTTAGCTTATACTAAAAGAAACAAAAGAGATATGACTAGTCATGATAGGCTAGAATTATTATATTAAGCATAGGTGTCCTTAAATTTGTATTAAATTCCATATGTATATATATATGATTGTTTAATTTAAATAGTAACAGTAAGTTTTCTTTTTACTGGGTGATAAGGTGATGCAGACTTTTTTATATGTAGCACAGAAATATTACATCCTGTACATTTTTCTTCACATTATATACATTATAAACAATTTATATTTTCAAAGCTATTCAGGAAATCTCAGAAACTGAGTCATATATAACCCAAATTGTTTCTCTGCCATTCATACCTTGCTGCTGCTTCTATTCAATTGCATTCTTATAATTGAGCTTTTTGTTACTTAATCTATAGAAAATCAGAAGTGAAAAACAAATACTTTAGGCAGATTAACTAGATCATTTGGTTTGAAAAAAGAAATACAGAGTCACTGCTGAGACTCCAACATACTAATTCCAAAATAATAAATTTCTCATCTGTTGAAAATTCCTTCAAATCAACCTACTAACATCCCCACGGTTTTCCCAAAATTGAAATGAATGCAGTAGCTGGTCTTATATCTCCGTGCCTAATTTAGTGTTTATGGCATTCACTGTGAGAATATTTTGACATAGTTACTAAGTTTTCCACTAATTGAAACAAGAATACCATCTCTTCAGACATGTGTCTTTGCTGATATCTCTATAAGTACATACAGCATCTTCCTGTCACAAGGTAGTAACCCTTCATAAACTTAGATGTTTAAAGTTATGCTCCTAAACCCACAGTAAGAAAGATACTTCTTTGTGGCTGTGCCTGAAAATCACACTACAGTCAATGCAAATTTACCTTTCTACTTACAACTGTTTTATCCATGTGTTTGTGTGAGAATTTTGAACTCTTTCTTGAGGAGACACAGTTTTGATCACATGGGATTATTGGTTTTGTTTGATCCTTCTTAATCAGGAGGACATGATTTATGCAGTATGGAAGAGTTTGGACCACATACTTGAAACTTCCTCCTGTAGATTCAGATTAGTTTCAGATTATTCTTTAACACACTAACATCTGCAAGGAATGCCTAAAAATTGCAAGAGAAAATTAATCTTTTTATTTCTTTCCTTTCTTCAGTCATGAAAGTCAATGCTGTTGCAGAATTGGACAATTCTGAAATCAGACTTCCATAGACAGCAGTCATCTTCTACCTTAAAGAAGGTTGCTGCATGCTACAACACTGTACTTCCATACTGTTAGTATCTGTATCTCCTGTACACATATTTCACACAGGAATTAATTGTGATAACATAGTTTTTTGTCTCTTATATGGTGAAGTTGGCCTTATTTTTGATGAAAAAAGGACAAGAAGGAAATGCCTTTGGTTTGTAATTATCATTCTCAATTGGAGTTCTCTTCTGTTCCTATGGCTTACAGTACTGAGATTTCTAACAGTGTTTTACAATCCAAGAACACTGTGGCTTCAAAAAAGACCCCAGAACTCCTGTTGGGATAGTAAAATTACTTATTCCAAATCTTCAGTTAGATTCTTCATAACACGGTGTTATCTTGTCAATTATTTTAAAAAATGAGGCCAATGGTTTGTGTTTATTTGTCATTAAGGCACTCTTGAACATTTTACTGATAAGACAATGCCTGTGAAGTCTTATTATATACGGGTCCTTAGAGAACTGGCAGATGAAGTTGCCAAACCACTGTCCATCATATTTGAAAGGTCATGGCAGACTGGTGAAGTTCCCACTGACTGGAGAAAGGGGAACATAATTCCCATATTTAAAAAGGGAAAGAAGGAGGACCCAGGAAACTACAGGCCAGTCAGTCTCACCTCTGTGCCTGGCAAAGTCATGGAGCAAATCCTCCTAAAAGGGTTGCAAAAACACATGGAGGGTGACACAGAGGTGATTGGAGGCAACCAACATGGCTTCACCAGGGGCAAATCATGCCTGACCAATTTGGTGGCCTTCTATGATGGAGTAACATTGGTGGACAAACGAAGGGCAACTGACATCATCTACCTGGAAGGGCAACTGACATCATCTACCTGGACTTGTGCAAGGCATTTGACACTGTCCG
>VZTY01012571.1:1024286-1041108 GCA_013400935.1 Turnix velox | reverse complement strand
TGACCAATCGGTGTAAGATTCTGGAATGTTCTATGTGGAAAGGTATAAAAGTATGTGAGGGACAATTTGCTACCATCAAGGAGTGTCCCGTCTCTCAATTGCAGCAGTTGGTGTTCAGCTGATTTCCTCTATTGAAAAGGCTGTGTACTGCTCATTCTTCCAAATAAATTCAGCAGCAGCTTTATGACAGAGAGGGGACAAATACTGAGGTGCACAAGCAGGCACAGATGCCTGTGCTGCACTGCTGGTGCCCCAAAGAGCAACAGGATTTTCCTGGGCTGGTAGACAGGTTTTGATCCCATCCTGACATACTCAATCTTCCCCATTGACTATACAGAATGCTAAATTTTCTTTCCAGAGAGAAGTAGTACTTTATCCAAGAGTGCTCCTGAATTATGACTGAATTGGGTAACTTTGCCATTTTTGCAGCACCCAATGGACAGACCCAGCTGTATAAATAAGCACAGCTTGGCTGTAGTCTGTGTAACTTCGTTGATTTACGTCTGCTTAGGTTCTGGCCTTGCAATAGTGATTTATGATTTGATATCTTAGCACTTACCTTCACAGGCAACAGGCCTGACAGTTCATACAATCAGATGGATATAATTTTTTGAAGCCACTCTTCAGGTGTAATCAGAATTTTTTACTTTTGGTGAATAAAAATTACTATCAGCTTTAAAAACACCATATTGTAGTTACCTTGATCTTCAGCAGAGTTCTTACTTCTCCAGAATTTTGTATTTGAACCAGAGGAGGGAACAGTTTTCCATGAACAGAATAACCAACATGTGATTTGTATATACAAGTAATATGTTAATTATACCTCCATTTTCAATCCATTTGACTACTGTAAATTTAAATTATTTTTTAAAAAGAAAGAAAGTAAAAGTAAGAAAAAACACACTTAAAAAACCAAAGAGTTAGTCTGAGATTATTACTGAAGTCTCTGGAAATTTTCATGTGTACAACATGAATTTAAACATGTCAGAATTTAATACCATAAGTCACAAAACCCACCTTGGATTCAGATTCTAATTTAGGAATAAAATTATGAAAGTATAATTATGTGACAGAGTTATACTGAACACAACTGAGAGTTACCCAGGATTGAATTGCTTGTCTTTCTCCACCTTGTCCTCAGCCAAGTAGCAGGAAACAGCTGGCCAGAATTTTTGAGTGCCTTTAATGAAGTGAATACTTAGTTGTTAGGATTTGGTGATTAAATAAAATAACACTAATATTCCTGTGTCAATTTGCTGAAAGATGTTTGTCCTGAAAGGAAGGCAACTCTCTGAGTTTTATCTATGGAGTAAACTTATTCAAAAATTGAATTTATGAAGAAAATTCTTAAGGGGCTCTATTTTTTTATTGTATTTGTTATTATACTACTCCTGAAATCAAGGCACAAATTAGCTGATTTATTTTAGATGCCTCACCTCGATCAAAGACATACAAATAGCTTAGCTAAACAAATAAGCTAAGAGAATTTTTTCTGCTGTCAGGACCTCTAAAGGTTTTACAGAAATGAATACAAAGCTCAGAGGGTTATTCCACAGTGGTTGTAGGTTAAATAAAGTTCTTCAAAACAAAAACTTGAAGCCAAACTATGTAGAATTCTCATTATGTAGGAAACTCATACTGTTGTTGTAAGTTTAGGTATAACAACAGGCATCAAAAAGTGACCAAAAATATGATGTTGGACATTTTGCATCTGTTTATGTTTTACTGGAGGAGACGTAAGAAATTCCAGATTCACTTTCATCATGTTTTGTACTTGCAGTTGATCTATATTCCAGATTTGCTTAATAAGAAATATTAACTTTCTGGGAATTTGCCCTCCCTCTTAGCTACAGTTATAATCAATTCATAATGTAATCCATGAAGAGAATTTTTTTGGTCAAATGATCAAACTAGACCTGCCACTCTTTAGCAGGAAAAAGAAAAACTAAAAAGAAAGGGGAGAAAAAAGTCCACAAGCAAGCAAATGAGCAACAACTAAAAAAATCCAGAGTAAATTTTTTTCAACTAAAACATTTCAAGTGCTGTAAAGTCACTTTGATGTCAAGTCACATGGTTCTGATAGGAATTTAATTCTATCAAACAATATACTGAATAATCACATTTGTGTTCAGATTGTTTAAAGGCACTCATAAAACTATTTAACAAGCAATCTCAAAAAATAATAACTTATATAAATATCTTTATCTGCCATGGACAAGTAAAATGAGTTAATTTGATTGAGTATCTTGTCCACTCTGAACAGAATATACATTCAAGGCATTAACTACTTCACCTTCCAGAGCTAAGAAAGGATTCAGAAATTCACAGCATAAATTCTACCTATTGAATATTTTTAAATATGAAAAAATACCTCCACCTACAGCTTCATCCATGTCTCAATTGTAATAAAAGGAAGATTTTCTTACTATTTCAGTTAAGGTCTGCAAATTGGCACAACCTACTTGGCTTTAATTAAGTGACAGAAGCCTAAATAAGTGTCATATTTAGCTACTGCACGTTATGCCCCTAGGTTTGGTAGGGGTTTGTTACTTAACCTGAAATAGAGAGGTTCTATCAGTAACAAGGCAGATTGTGAAAATGTAACTCAAAAATGTTAGTGACAACAAGTTCAATGCAAAAAGAAAAAAATATTATGTCTAATTGATCCTTCTTTTGTTTTATATTTCTCAAGGCTTTTGCTATTTCAAATGCTTTCTGAAATAAATTTCATATTTACATGAAATTATTTATATTTTCATAGACATTATATTTGGAGGTTTTTTTACATATTGCTCAGCTCCTGTTAATTATCTTTTTTTGGCTATAAGATGATATCATAACAATATAGCCTAAATATCACAATACTCACTCTGGCTTTTGAAAACACTATTAATGTCTATGGAGAGGAACCTTTCCAACTTAGAAAACACTATTAATGTCTATAGAGAGGAACCTTTCCAATCTAGAAATGTGAGCAAAATATTAGAAAGGGTGTTTATGAGACATTATCTATCATTTCAAAACTCTTTTTTTTTTTCTTTTTTTTTTTCCTTTTTTTGTGGCTGGCTTATAGACAAAGGCAAAGTAAACAGCTGCCCAGGGCAGGGGATTGCTAGAGGAATGCACTGGGGAGGGTGAAAGTGAAACAGAGCACAACACTGCTGCAAACAAACGATACAGCCATAACCACCCCATCCCTCCGGATGGAGCAGGATCCGGATGCTTGGCTCCCCAGAGCTGGCCCCCAGTTCCCTACGTCAGGCACAAGCTCCTCAGTCTTGGGAAGACAACACTGTATTCCCTCTGGACCTCTGGCAGCTCAAATGGATGTCCTCAGGCATCCTGAAGAAATCCTCTGAATTTCTAGTGTGAAGCCCTCTGCTGTTTGGCACTCCGTGCCCTTTTTTCATTTGTTTTTAATGCTACCAAACAAAATGCTGCCTGCTTAGAGCCAAATCGGAGCACAATTCCTTCATGAGCGTGGGATTTGCTCAGCCTAAAACTGCTCTTTCCCTGCTACTTCAGTGGAAAGAAAGGCATCTCCAGCCTCACTCAGATGCTACATCCCCTGATGTAACATGGTGGCCAACAGCAGGGTGTTAATGGAACAGAGCTCCTTCATGGTACCCCTCTGTGAAGGCATAAGCAGTTGAGGTCATTGTCCTGAACAGCACGGTGAGTTGTTCTGTAGGGTAGAGAAACTACCTCTAAATTTGCTTTGTTTATTCTCTCAGTCTTTCCCATATACAGACAACATTTTATCATCTTTTTTAAAATATGCAACTCAGTTATACAGTGTCAAAGCTGCACAACACACGGCTACTGACAAGGCAGGAGAACAATAAAGTTTTTAACCATAAAGACACAAAAAGTGGATCAGGCTTAGGCCTGTTCAAGCAGGTTTGAATTGCTGTAATGAAAATGGCACTAATCTTAGATGATGGTGTTCTTCTAATCTGATACCTAAATTACCCTAGATTAACAGGTTTTGTATGGCATAATACACTTTTTTTAAGCACAGCTAATTTACCGTTTCAGAAATGCTTTGAAATAGCTTTTAGTGTTATAAATCCTAGTGAAATTTGCAGAACATTATTCTGAAATAAAGCATCTCAAGTCAGATGTGCATAAGTAACATCTCCACATCTCCATTATATAAGAGAGAAGTGTATGTGCTCATCATGTGTATGTGAAATACCAGGAGAAAGGGTGATAAGTATATACATACATGGAATCTGGAGATCTGAATTCTTGCTGGTGTGATTATTGATCTGTATATCTGTATATCCTTCTTATGACTTCCTATTGTTCCATTTCCTTCCTTCTTGGATGGTATCAAGACTTAGATGTTTGTGACTTCACATGTTAAATCTTGTCTTATATCTCTGAAAAGTATATTCTCTCTTGCATAGCTTTTCTGCTGCTAAATTCTTGGGTTTATTTTTTTTTACTTCCTAGGAGTAATTTTTGTGGTGGAGAACCACTGGCTGACTGACTGACCAACTGGCTCAAGGAAAGCATTAGATACACTACAAATGCTTTGGCAGGACTAACACATCTGGCAGTTTAGCCATGACTTGCCCATATCCCTTTCCCGTTTGGGAAGACAACAAAATAACCAAGGCTCAAATCCCACTATGTTAATGTAAACCAGTAACTTTAAACTTACAAATGGCTCAGTGCCTGCATTGACACTAGCTATCTGCCTACATTTTTGGACAGATATGGGAGCTCTGTATATATAAATTTAGCATGGAGCCTTGCTGCAATCAGTTAGTTACAGCATATTGCAGCACTAACGCGGCTGGAAGACACATAAAGTCTCTAAATAGCTACAGCCAATAGCTGCAATCCTAGAAACTCTCACATCTGAATAACATCAATGTCACAAAATTCCCATGCTGGATTTGGCAGTCCTCACTCAAATAAGGTAAATTGCTTCACCAGAGTAAGTGTTTATAGGATTATGTAACTCCCTGCTACTCTTTATTCCACAAAAAGCCAATAAAAAAGGCACATGAATAGAGAGAGCTCACAGTGTGATATGTACATATGTGAAAAGCACATATATGCGCAGATTCACACAGATACACACACACATATATGTATAAAGAGACATGGTATGGATGGTGAGTGACAAGAATCCGTGCTGGTTTATTTTCTTCTGTGCTTCCTTGCTGCATACAAGAATCAAGTTTAAACAAAACATTAGGGCTACAAAGCCAAACATTGAAAAGTTAGGAAATCCACAAGGCAAGGGTGGTTTTTGAAACAGTGCCTCATTCTCAGAGGTCTGTCTATCCAGCAGACAATCTAGTGGGATGATGCAGGGCCTAGGGAAGAAAAAAGATAATGCTTTCTTTGTTTCTAAGTCTGACAAAAATGTTAATCATATGAAATCTTTCCAATTCTCACATTGTGAACAATGGCATTGGAATCTGAATTCCAGCAGAAGTTTATTACCTGAGACAAGGGAACAATCAACAGTGATTGTGGACCCACTGCTATGGGGAATAAGAGATTTATGCTGACAGTGTTGTCCCAGATATTTAGTAAGTAGCAGAGGAACCCTGAAAAATCTTTGGTCCTACCCCAGGCTCTGGAAAATGTTATTTTTTAGTAACTCCAGACCTTTTACAGTCTTTTCTAGGCAGTCATATTCTACCCCTTTGAGCAAGCTGCTTTATCCTCTCTTCCTGTCCTCTTTCATTTCTACTGCCTGACCTTGTCCATGACCTCTTCTAGAGCCTGCTGCCACCTCCTCCAGATCCTGAGTCCTGTAGATACTTGCCCCAGCACTTCTACCCACTCTCAGTTGTGTTCAAGGCTGATTAATCTGTCCTTCTTCAGATTGCCCTGAATTGAAGTGGATGGCAATGAAAGAGGAACAAGAGCAGAAAAACGACAGTCATCTTGCCCTCACTTCTAGAATTACTGAGGCACATAAGGGGAACAATTATAGGGAATGACATGCTTAGCTCTGCTCTGAGATTGCCAGCCTTGAACACACACACTACAGATGGAATCTACAAAGAATTAAACTATAAGCTATTATATCAAGCATACCAAATGATAACTCTGCCAAATGGGTGTGTATTTTTACAGGGAAAGCAAAAAACTGCACCTCTTTCTGGCCTCAAGATATTCTCCTTCCTAAATTTACATCATTTACTGTAAAGCAGCAAGGTCACACAGATTTTTAACATTAGCAAACCAAATCACTTCTCCCTATCATTCCTGGAAACAGTTAAACTGTTTTGCTGAAGCTTTCTTTTCATATAAAAGCAAGACACACAGTGTGAGGCAGACACCAGTCATAAAAATTCTCATCTGAACGATTACATCTAACAATAAGAAACACACTGGAATCTTACATAAGAAAATGCTATCCACCTTTAAATAGGGATCTCATTTCAAGCTCCATCTGTAGCATATATATACACATATATGTACTCATTTTTGATTGTTGTCTGTTTTTAAGCATATGCTAGTATTGATATTTCTTATTGCTATTTCAAAGCTTTCCTATTTACCTGCATTTGTATTTAATCACACACATGATCTATTTCTTGTGTTGAATTCCCATTAAACTCATCAGGCCAAATTCCTATTAGCAAATTCACCAGTCTCTTTTAACAACAGTGACTATTTTCACCTGAGATGTACTTAGTACTTGTGTAAAAAGAAGTTCTGAAATGAAAATTGTTTGAACACCTTACTGTGGTCAAGGTTTCTCTTAGGTCATGTCTGGAATACAGTTGTTGAAATCCCACTGCACATAGTTACTTACCTCTGCAAATTCTGAGTTTTTGACAACTTATGCAAAAAAAAAACAAACCCCAAAACAAATCAAAACAATACAACTTATTTAAAAATACTTTTTCTCAAAGTACTATGAAGTCTGTCCCATTCTTTTAAACATGGCAATAACCTCTGAATAATTAGATAAATAATATCTTCATCATATTAAGCTTTTGGTTTCTTTTCAAGGGAGTTATGGTAGGAGAAGCTTACAGAGTGTAACAGGAATTGCATGCATAAATCTTAAATTAAATGATGGAAAGCCTAACCCCATCATGGTTTATCTGTTATGCCTCTAAATGTGTTTACATTCTTAGATAAAGGCAACTGTGTTCCCTTAAAGTCAACTCATAGATTCTTTATGTATTGATTCATGGATTATTAACATATTTGAAGAGATTAATATGTTTAACATGTAATCTTGTAGAGCAACATTAATGTGATGACACATATTCAAGGTCAAATATATTTTACAAATATAAAGTTTTCCTTTTACCTGGGCATTGCTGAGTCGATAACTGCATGTAAGGACTTAGACAGATCCTGGCTGAACATTTTAAAGCACTGAATTTTGGCAGAAATGTGTTTTCCTCCTCCTCTCTCCTGTGTGTAAGTACACCACATTTCTCTTGAGAGTGTTCTAAATATTAGGTATTTACATTCCCAGCTTCAATCTAGGTCACAAGAATTGCCCTTCTTTACTCCCTACATCAACCAACTGCTGTGATGGATGGGGCAGTCTGACAAGAAACAAGAAGTCTTTCTCTACCACCAGTAGATGCAGTTCCACAAATACCTGATGACTTTGGGAACTGAGATGAAAAGGAGATGGTTCACCTGGGTTCCCAGCAGTCAGAACAGTCTTGGTTCTTCCACCTGACAATAATACATTGGTCATTCAGTTCAGTCAATGAGGTACATACAAAAGAATACTGGATTCTTAAGGAGGCTGATAGATGGTAAAAGGTAGATATAGCACAACTCTTTTTTGTCTTTTTTTTAAAAATGTGGAAATAACATACGTAAAGAAATATCAGATCTCACACATTTTGTGCCATTTGATTCACAAACGTCCTTCTTCTTCTCTGCTTGTGCCTCATACATTTGCAAGACAGTGCTATTCTCTCTCAATGTCTCTGTCTTCCTCCCTCCCACCACCTCCTTCTCTCTTACATATGGGTCTTACATATGACCCCCACACATCAAATGCAATTGCCTGACCTGATCTGTGATCTACTAACCAGCTGCATCTGGAATCATATACTGGGAGAGAAACTATGGCACAGAGCTGAAGATAGAAGAGTGCCTCACAGCAGATTTCTGCAGGAAAATCGGAAAATCACCAAACCTCCCCCAACTCCAGCTCAGAACAATGGCCTTGCTTGTCATATGCCTAGTGTGCCTTAGAGGCATGATCTTCACAGTTTTGGGACCAAGAGGTACCTGGAGTGTGTTCTTCCACTTTGCCCAACTCAGGGAATTCTGTGTATTAAATCTAAAAAAATGGAGAGTTTTAAAAACGAATAAAAAATATTCATTTAACTTAGCCTTTAAATTCAAGCAGTTAGAAGTATGGGTATCACATAAATAATGCTTGTGGGATCTTCATTTTGTTTCTCTGATGCAGATATTTTACAATACACTAATTACTTTAATGAGCAAGCAGGGGATTTTTTTTTCCATTTCTTTTAATTCTGTACAAAAGTGGGTCTCTATTGCAGCAATTTTCCACTGAAGTTTTCCATATTTCACAAATAAAAATTCTTCAGTTTAATTAAATAAGCTTGCATTCAATCTGTGCATTATTTAAGTATGGATTATAGAACTGGCGTACCCTTTTATTCCCTTTAAATGCAAAAATAGCTAATTCACAATAGAAAAATGTTAGAAACTATTTTCTCTGTATTGATGAGTGATCAGAAATATTTTAGAAGAGGTTGTTCTGTACAAATTATTTTTACTGCATATTCATTATATAATTTTACGTCATAATATTTTCACGATCACTTTGATAATAGAAGCAATGGAAGAAAATGAAGACATATTTCCTTGTGACTGACTCAAGTACCTAGTGTGTTCACCCTTAATATTCACAGGCATTATACAGGAATAAGAGTAAATTAAAATAAAAAAAAATACAGAGACAAAATGTACTGATTTTACTGCTGCCCAATCCATGCATTAGCTTGAAAACAAAGTTTACTATGGATTTACATTGTGACTTACTATCTTCAGAATCACAAACCTACTCCATTAATAAAAATAAGCTTATATGCACACTACATTAAAATAACTTAAGGATGAATAGTTCAACTTTATCAGTTTTTTTAGGACTGGATTCAATAACAGAAATTGGACTCAGCTGTATGGATTTTTCAAGGATATTATGGACCATATTTCCACAGACATTTTTATTGTTTCTAGTCCTCTAAAACACCCGAAAAGTTGTGCTTTAAGCTGCATAGTTTCTTCTGTTCATTAGTTTGTATAAACATTTTTCCTGTTATGTCAATTGCAGGACTATAATTTCATTTTTGCTATTATAGATAAAGTTCATTTGAATGCTACTTCTTGAATATTTAACTCCCGCTGAAGTCAGCCAAAAAAGAATTATTTGTGTTTGTAATTCAGAAGGGCCTTTGCACCAAGGCAATTTGGAGGATTCCAATCTATAGGTTTTTGCTAACTGTTGTAAAAAAAAAGACAAACATTTTCTTTGTAATGGCCAACTTTCCAAATTCACTGTTAAAAAGCTACAAGATGCATTCTTGAATATTCACTGATAATATTCTGCAATTCGAATTATTTGCTATGAAAAAAATCCAAAGGAGGTAGATTTTTATTCTTCCATAACCACAGTTTGCAGCTCTAATTAGAATTTTTAAAAATCTATGTGGGCCAATGAAGCAAGAAGATCTAGCTCACAGGCATTAGCACTGACTAAACATGGAGAAATAGAAATGTAATTTTGCAGTCACTTCGCTGACAGCAATAGTATTTTAAAGCCAAGTGAGATTTCAGTATTTTAAGAGAAATCTTACACTTGTTTGGTTGGGTTTTTTTATTTTAACTTCTAACTCTCAGATTCTGGTAATGAGGTAAATATTCCACATTTCATTATTTTAGAAATTAATCCCTCTCACTCAGTGTAAAATTTGGCATGATTGAGTCTCACCTGCATTTCAGCAGCTGCCCCCCCAGGTTCCCCGTATGAGGGGGTGGTCTGTGTCTGGAGCAGCCCCCTCCCTGTGTGCAGCTATCCAACAGGAATACAAAAGAAGTGACAAAATGTGGCTTAAATCTTCTCCCTTCACACACACCCCACAATCGTGAGTGGCTCAAAGCTCAGGGAAGATAATGTCCATGTGTTGGAGCCCACCTATACGTGGAGAGGAAAGGCAAGAGCTCCCCCTTTCCTGATGGGGCTGTGGAGAAAAAGGAGGTGAGAGACTGAGAGAGTGAGAAGCAGGGCAGGGATGTGTCTGACTTGCCCAGCAGTTTGGTCACTCTGCTGGTATCAGCCTTCTGTTCCTGGTTCAAAGGTTTCACATTGAGTTTGTGCTGTGCTGTCACCAGCAGGAACAACTCCGGGGGTGTTGGAGAAGGCACATGTGGGCAGCTGAGGTCTTAGACCTGCCTGGGGAAGACAGATCAGCCTGAGTCCTTCAAGGACCTGAGGTGAGGGCATGCTGGTGTCAGCATCCCAAACATGCCTAGATATAACCTCCTCATCTCCGGGAAAGCTTTTTTAGACACATGATTTCTTGGGTAACTTTAAGGTCAAAAAAAGACCAAAGTCCTGAAGCCAAGTGATCTCAAGGATAAGAAGCCACATAGGGCTATTCTTCTCCTCTTCTTTAATATAGCCCTAAGCCCCTTTACAAAGCACACCTGGAGGCTTCTCCTTTCTGATGACTTTTTTCTTTTTTCCTCCCCAAAGAGCAACACAAAAAAGGTACCTGACCAAAGCCCAAATGTTTTATGATGTGAATCCACAATATATGGAACACCCCTCCCCTCTCAGGGACCTAGTCCTAAAGTACATCCAGAGCTGTAGTAACACCCACAATCCAAAAGAGCAATAACAGCTTTGCATATCTCTTGGTACCCATTTTAAGGCTTTGCTCTAAGACACACTGTAAATTCTTTAACTACCAGGCACATCCCCACAGGGAATGGGGAAAGCCACAACATAGCAGAAATAGGAAATACACCCTTCTTAAAGGGTATGAAAACCCTTACACTTTCTTAAATGTGAAAGGGTGAAGAATGCTGCAACACAGTGCCTCCCTCCCTTCTCTTACAAAGCCAGATCTGGCAGAACAGCAGCAGTGCAGGATGTTGAGATGGGTGCAGCACTCCTCTCCAAAAATCAATGGGGAGTTCTGCACCAGATCCATGTCCCAGTGTGGCCAGCAGCTGGCACCAAGCTATTTCCATGTGAGTCACCTACAAGACTGCAGGTGCTGGAGGCCTATGGAAAGTTGAATCCTAGCCACTAACAGCTAATGTAATCATGTTGCTTGCTCAGATCTCCTGCTGATAAATGCACCCAGTTACTCCTAACTGTCTCCCTTACAAAATAACACCTCCCAGAACACCTACCTCTTCAATAGGTTTTAACCACGCTGCAGCTGCACGAGAAAATCCATTCATCAATTATAAATCAATTGAGGAAGAGAAATCTGCAGCTCGCTTGATTGCCCTTGTTGTCCCTGCAACTCACTGATCCAGCTACAGAAACTTTCCAGTCTGCCAGGTCTGTTTATTTATTTTTTTTATTATTGTTGCTGTTATTATTATTATTATTATTAATTACTATTCACAGCCTGAACAGATCGTTCTTTCCTATGTAGAGAATAACACTGCAGCAGCAAACCATTAAAGAGTGATCTTCCTCTCTGGTGGGAGAGGGGGAAAGAGAGAGGAGCAGAGAAAAAGGAGAACGAGGAAGAAAAAGAGATTATTTGTATTCCCCAAAAGGCAATACAAGTATGGTGGGCCAGATGCAACTGCAGTCCTCCTGCTCTGGTTGCAGGGTGACACCTTTAAATATGTTGCAATTCCCCAAGAGAGAACTCCATCCCTCTTCTCCTGCTTATGTTGCCAGTTACCAAACCTCTCTTTCCAAGCACAGATTTGCATTTGGTGAGGCTGCTTTTAACCAAGTAAAGAGCATACAAAAGTTCACTTCAGACAGGAGGAACAGGCAGGCTTGTTGCTTGATGGTGGAAAACGAAACTGCCTGGATAAAGAGGAGCAAAGGCTGAAAATGTTAGGAAGTCTGGAAAGGGCTTCAGGAAATTTTGTCTCATCTCCAAGAAATGTAGCACCATTTGCAATCATTGGGAATGAAATGCTGATGGAAGGGAATTACTATATCAAGGGGTGAATAATAATGATAATAATAATAATAATGATAATAATAATAATAATATGTCATGAAGGGGGGGGTAACAGGCTCACAGATATTTTTCTACTCTATTAAACTAAGCACTGTAAATATCACAGTATGATAGCATTTCTGGAGCTAAACGACTAGCAGGACAACTGGATATTTTACTCTTTTTTTTTGGTGTTAAGTGTTCCGAGGTGACTAAATTTGCCTTGTTGAGCCTTGTAAAATCCTGACTTAATCATGTAAACTTCTGTGTAAGCAAAATAGACGAAACTTCAAAGGGTCAAAAACCCTTTAGGGATTTGCGAGGAGACGCCAGCAATAGATCCTTATCTGCCTCCAGAATCCTGGCTGTATTTGTCCAAGGAACTGGTACCAGCAAACTCTTGAAGGTAGAGATAGTGAGTTGATTCAGCCTTTATCCCCTTAGAGAGTATTGGCTTTGTGAGGCTCTAGGCAGCGCTTCAACGCCAGGGGATCTTGCCCAAACCTTCTAAAAATGAAGTACAGGAGTAATTTGAGATAATGACTTTGTAACAGGCTTGGGCAGACCTTGGACAGAAGAAGTGAGAGATGTTATCACCCCAGCATTCCTCTTAAAATGCAGTTTTTCCCCTTGCTTATTCCCAGTTAGTCAAAGCTACATTAACATTCCATCCAGGGCTGCTAAACAGAATCTTAATTAGTCCTGATACTCTTGTGCAAGGGGTTTATTCATTGCACTCTTAACTAATGGTTGCTGTCAGAGTATTTTTTTTTCTTCTTTGGGTTCTTTGGGGATATCGTGTTCTGCTGCAAAGCATGACAGAAATGTAATGTGCATGCAAAAAAAGAAAAAAAAAAAAAAAAGGAAGCTTGCGGATCTGAAATCTTGAAACAGGCTGACTCCAGCCTTGTCTAATGGTGAGACATTTTTAGGACTAGTGAGAATAAGTTCACCAACAGAAATAGCCCATCTTGTTTATCTCAAAATTTAATGTTACACGCTCACTTGCTTTTTGTTGCTTTGAGTTTTGGTTTTGCCCCCCCCCCTTGCCACGTGACAGAAAACATTATAAAGTTTTTAGTGCTTTGAAGTGTTTCGCGCAACTCCCACTAAATTTGCAGCCCTCGCTATTTTGCATCGAGCCACCCGTGATTTGGAGTTTAACGAGAGAGTCCGGAGGTGGAGAAGAATTAGCAAGTTACTAAGCGGCCGGTTGCTGCCGCAGAACCTTCTCTCTGAGTTATCTCGTATTTATAACCCTGCTTTGCAGTCATTCCTCCTTCTGACACACACACACGTTTCTGGTTTACACGCACAAACGTGTCTCACGGAACTCGCCCGCTCCGGTGCCAGCAAAAGGGCAAGGGATGCGCCCGTGAAGTGCGACGTACACACGCGTTGTTTGATGTGAGCATCCCTCAGGGTTACTCGTGGCTCCAGGCTAAATCGTGACAGTGAACAGCCGCGACACACAGCACAGAAGAAAAAGGAAGCAGAAGTGTAGCTGGGTGAGTCCCCCACCGCATTGATCTGGAGCGGCTCCTTCGGTTCTCAGCGGCGGCACAAGTCAGTATTTTCCTGTTAAATCTACGTTCAGCTGCACCCACCTCGGAAAAGGATTTATAAGACTATAAAGTAACGTTTCTTGCTTTCAAGTTCGGGGAAGGAAACGGAGAGAAGAAGGAAAAGGGAAAGAAAAAAAAAAAAGAGAGGGAGTGGAAAAAAAAAAGAACAAAAAGAGAGGTGGTGTGTTTTTTTTTTTTTTTGAAACAGGAGGTCCGTGTTACTTCACTGCTGCTCACCCTTATTAAAGGCTCCTTCCCATAAGCTTGCGTAACATTGATTACTCACAAAGAGTTCACAATAACTATCATGTAGCTAAACTAATTGAGACAATCATGCTAAGTTATAGTCAGCCTAAAAGGTACCATTGATGTGGTAATGCCTATAGAAAGTCAGACATGCGACTCACTACCATTTAATTGCTCCTTTAAACCTGTTATTACAATGTTAACTGGCTTAAGTATATATTGCTGCCTTTTATTGCCTTGATGTGACAAATTAAAACATACACTCTGGAAGCGGCATTCATTTGCGGACGAAGCTGCAGGAAAAAGGGAGACGGGCGATGTCAAACCTGCCAGGATGAATTAATTTTAAAACTTGCATATTGCACTGCAATTCCCACAGTAGTTTGTTGCATGGAGCTGGGGGGAGGGGGAGAGAAACATTTAACATATAAAACATATTGCTATTATATACAATATCGTATACACCTACTCCATCTCACGCAGATCTGCCTTAAAATCAGACCCGTCGCGCTAAAAACGAAAAGTCCTTTTGGCTCCGAGTAGCCGCCTGACGCTAAATTAAGTGGAGATCTGGAAGAAAGTGAGGAGGGGGTAACGATGGATTTTGTACCTCGGCTCAGAGCCACACGCCTGTACGGGGATGGCGGAAAGGGACTTCTAAGCCGTTATCTCGCCTTTGGCTGCCAGGTCCCAGGCCCGGGGGAGTGGGGTTACCCACGCCCCAAGCCCCGGGAGCAAAGGCGGCAGCCACCATCCCTGCGGGCTGCCCTTTAGCTGCTCTTCTTCATGATGAGGCTCTACCGAGCTCCCACGAGAAGAAGAAAAAAAATAATAACAATTTCTTGCTTCCCCATCCCCAGGGCTGACCCGCGCTCGGGATGGTTTAAACGCACAAGGCTTCGCCTCTCCAACACCGAAGAGCGGAACCGAGCCCGGCTCCGCATTGCGCTGCTCTGCGACGCTTTACCCACCCCCATCCCGCGCATCCTACGCGGGTTGGATGTGGGTGCTCTGTAGGCTCCAGGTAAAGCACCCCCTGCTCTTATATAGGTGATCATGAAGGCACTGATGACTCCTACAGACAAGGAAAACTCGTTTCCCTCCTTCCCCTTTTCTCTTCCTTTTTTCTTTTTTTTTTTTCTTTTATTTTTCTCCTCCGCTTGAGAAAAGATGTCATGGGGGTAAAACGTCCTGCTTGCTCTCGCCCTTGATCTCGGGGAGAGAGGTAAGAGTTGCTGGCACCTTTATGGGACTCAGATCTGCTGTGGCTGCGGGAAGCGTCGGCCCCCACTAACTTTGATCGGCCTTATTCATCCCAGCTGCGCTCTATTTGTTTGTCATTTCACCCTTTTCCTCCCAGAATCGTTATTTATGGTCTGAAAAGTGAAACGCGCCGCGATTTGTCTTTACATGGACTTCTGCAAACGGGGGGGGAGACACCTCCCTTCTCTTCCCCCCCTCCTCCGAGAAGGAGGTTGCCAAAAGAGAGGAGAAAAAAACCTGTCTCAATCATTACCGAATCAGCTTTGAATTCATTACTCCAGAGCATTAACTAATTACCAGATCAGAGAGAAGAAAAAATAAATATTCCTTTAAATAACTGAAGGTAATTATAACCCTGTTGTTGACACTAACGATTAATAATTGATCAGAAGTTACACACAATAAATTGACAATTTATCTCCCTATAAAAATGCACATACTTATTATTATTTTTTGCCTGGACAACTTTTAGGAGGCAGAGCACCGACAATGTTCACAGAGCCGCTGTAAGAGAAACAGTATGACTGTGTCTTTTTTTGGGGGAGGGGTTAATTTGTTTGGGTTTTTTCCTCCTAAGTATTCGTGAGTATTTTAAAATCCCCCGTCATGGGTGACACAAGCCCCGGTAGAGCAGAAGTGATTTTCGCTGCTTTTCCGAGGAGGGTTAATAAGGGGTGACCTCTCCCCCCACCTCTCACACACCCTCGTCCTTCCCTTTCTTCTGAGTCCCTAAATCCCGTAAGGAGCAAAGTTAACGGTGGCTACCCCCGAGGCACAGCGGCTGTTTCGCTCCGTCCCTTGTGCTCAGTGAAAATGCAGCCGGCTCGTCCTGGATTGGATGTGAAATGGTGACATTCCCCCTTGAGTCACGTCTTGGAGGGGGTTGAGAGAAAGAGGGGGAGGGGGAAGTACATGTCCAGGTTGAGGGAGCCGGGCAGTCACCTCGGTCAGGGCGCTTATAGGTAAAACGTTCCTCAAAAACTTGTCTCCAGCCACCTACCTGCCAGCCTGTACCCCCCAGATCACGCTCTCTCTCTGTAGTTTTAATAAAGTCTCTGTTTCAGAGTCATCGAGACATAATCAGGGATTAGGTGCATGGGTGCTTTGAATATTCACCGTGGATCCTTTTGTTTCTTAACTTTTTTTTTTTTCCCTCGCTTTTCTTTCTCTAGAAGACGGGAGCAAACCTGAGTCATTAGCGACCGGATTAAAAACAAAGGGATGAATTTCATATTACTTAATCTACGGTATTACTATTAATAAGGATATTTTCTACCATTGTTATTCAGCTCCTAGAGGCTCTGTTCATCTAACTGGATGGTGAGAAGCTTGCCTAAGAAACATGGAAATGTCTAAATGCAGAAAGGAAAAAATCAACCGGAATGTATTATGTTTCGTCTCTTTTCTTCTTTCCAAAATTTAATAAACACTAAAATACCCCCTGCACTGATTACATCCCCGCCCCTGTTCCTCAGCGGCTTGGTGACACTGAACTGCCTTTAAGTGAGACGTAACATGTGACGAAGGCAGAAACTTCCAGTGGAGAGAGCTGGTTTGGTTTGG
>VZTY01012571.1:992341-1014063 GCA_013400935.1 Turnix velox | reverse complement strand
AGAATCCCCTCATCTTTAATTTATATTCTTCCCGGCCTGGTGGTGCATAGTGAAGAGGCCTGAGCGAGTTCTTCCGGGGGGCAAGCTGTTTCCCCCCCCTTCCTCCTTCTCTTCTTTTTGCAATTCAGATAGATCTCCTGGAACGCGATCACGATGTAATCAATTTCCCAACTAACGTAATCTCTTCNAAAAAAAAAAAAAAAGAATCCCCTCATCTTTAATTTATATTCTTCCCGGCCTGGTGGTGCATAGTGAAGAGGCCTGAGCGAGTTCTTCCCGGGGGCAAGCTGTTTCCCCCCCCTTCCTCCTTCTCTTCTTTTTGCAATTCAGATAGATCTCCTGGAACGCGATCACGATGTAATCAATTTCCCAACTAACGTAATCTCTTCCCCTGCCCCCTCCCTTCGTTCCCGGCCACCATCAGCCACTAGCCATTGCCAGCTCCGCTACGGATACGGGAGGAGGAGGCGAAGGCGCCGCTCTTTTCCCCCTCGGTGCAAACGCAAATAAATGCACATACGTGCGCCTGCATTTCTTTAACGATCAGCCTGGAGGGTCTCTTCAGAAACCGGCGGCGAGCTGCCCGCACTCCAGCCCTTGCCTTTGCCCCCCCGGGACACGACGCGGTGTCCTCTCCCCCTCCTACAGCAGCCGCCGTCCCTGTCCACCCCCCCTTCGTCCGCGGCGACAAAGGGGGTCTCCCCATTCCTGCACTCCACGGCAGCCCCGGGGCACAGCGTGGGGCCCTGCTCGTCCCACAGAGCCGCTAGGCCGCTTCGCGAATACCGTCTCGCACCTGCAAAGCCCCGGGAGAGAGGGACGGGATGGGATGGGACGGGACCGGACCGACAGGTGGGGAAGGGGCTGGTGAGGTTGCGATCCACCGCAGCCTTTCAACCTCAATCTGCCCGCGACGGGCCGTCAAATAAGTCATGTAGACGCTCACACAAAATAAATTAATAAAAGACTAAAAAAGGGCAAAAGAAAAGTGTTCATCTAATCTCGTCTTCTATTTTTCCAGCGCCTGTGCGTGAGCGCTTTTACCCTCCAGTTAACCAAGTGAAGTCTCTTGACGTCAGGGCCGACTTCATCAGGCAGCAGCTCAGGAAAGTTTCAGGGAGGCAGGAAAAAGCATCCCACAAGCATCCCACAAGGTGTGGCGGGGGAGGGCTGGCCAGCGGCAGGAGGGTGGATGACAAGAACTGAAGAATTGCGGGATAGGAGGGCAGTCTATTGTTAATCAAATAAACATGTAGCTAATAAAAAAAATATACTTCAAGAAGTGTATTCAAGCGCTTTCAATAGCCTCAAAGTGTCGTATTGAAACTACGGTCGCAGTCGAGTATAGGGGTGCGTCTGAAGCAATCTAATCTTTCCATTGCATTTTCCTAATTCATTTTTTATTTCTTTCCCTTCCTTCTGTGAAACCCTCACACCAGTTTACCCTTGCACACAGCAGCAGAGATCTGGCTACCAGACACATCGGATTAATTCCTATCAGGATCTATCAGCTGGCCTGTAGAAGAGATGATCCTTAAAAAAAAGTAGGTGAGGGGGAGGAGGTTAACACCAACAGGTATTTCTTGTCATTAACTCCCGACTTCCTGATAAGAGAGTGATAAACAACTGGTAAACTCAGTGCAACAGATTACAGAAAAGGCATTTGCTTCCCTGCTTGGTGATTAATGCGCATATATTGAATAAAAATAGAACCTCTAAAAACAAGAGCTTTATATAAAGCACATTCATATTTCAGTAGTTCTGTGGAATAATCGATATCATGCGATTACATCTGAATAGTCAATTCCTGTGTTCAGCAGACCGATTTCTAAGTATATGAGCTCTGCTTCTGAACGGAGCAGCAGCTGGAGAGCTGAGAATGCAAAATTAATTATAACATTATAAAGTCATACATGAATCTCTCTAAGTTAACCTGCATGCCTTGCAAAATGTGCTATACTCTCTGCATTTTTATTTGGGAAGCCAGGTCTGATTTTTTCCGCCAGGAGTGGTGTAAGGGAGTGTTTATCTAGGCGAATTGATTGCTTTTAGTTCCTCCTCTTTAATAATTAGTGGAACAGTACAGATTGGGAATACAATGGCCGTTGTGTTTACGTTATAACAAGGGATTAGTGCTATTAAGTGAGTGTTACAGTTATGACCTGGAAAGAGTACTTAAATACATATCGTGGCCCCAGGAGAACTGATATAATTCAGCTCAGAATGTGTGTAGATACGCACAGATAGACACGCACACGCGGAGATACAAATCTCCATACCTATCTACACGCTTATGCATATGCTGTACACGTTAAGTGTCCTTCCCCCCCTTAGTAAAATGTAGGTGCTGTTTTTACCTCCGTCTGCACGTCTTTCCTCTATAAAAACGTAATGTTTTGTGATTTCGGTGGGAGGAATGTTTGAGCCAGAAACATTACTCCCCTTCCTCCAAATACAAAGAGCAACAGATTATATTTCTGATGTTTTAATTCATGCCGTCCAAAAATATGGTTTTATATACAGAAACGAGGTTAATTTCGCAATCAGAGATGGATGGAGGAAAATATTATCATTTCAAAAGACAAGTTCTTGCGTTGATTTGATTTGCATAATTTTGTATGGCTGCAGAAAGGAATAGATTCACCCACTGCAAGGAGACGGTATGCGTTTTATTACAACAAGTACACCACTAATTTGATGCTGCACAATGAGCTGGGGAAGTCTCCGCGATAAACAAGCCAGAAACCCGTGTCAATAACGTTTATAAATATCGGTCAGTGTAGGTGGCTGTATTTAACTTCTCCTCGGAGTTGTCTCACTTTGATTTGAATGCCTTTCGCAGGGAAGAGGTTTTTCATGTGCAAGGCTCCACCGCCGAATTCTAATTTTCCCATCGTACTCCCCGTTACTAATAAAAAGCCGTCTAACTTGCGCTGTTAAACAGCAGAATACTATTACATGCACTTTTTATTGGTAATAACTGTGGCAAATTAACACCCTTCGTTCGAGACATTAAGACTTTACACACTGCCTTTTTATTTGAATCATCTATTCATTAGTTCAGCGTTTACCTTCCCAGGTTTAAGCGCTGCTCTCGCCTTGTCTTCTTTAATTCACCCAGCACAGCTGAGAAGGTGGCTAAGAGGGGACAACCCCCCCCCCACCTCCACTACCACCACCACCATCCCCACCGGTGCCTCTTTTCCAGTTATCGCTCACTGCCGTCTTGGGAGATAGGTTTTGCGGTTTGTCATTTATTAGCTACATCTCCTTGCCCCAGTGACAAGAGGCTGAAGTTTTCGGGAGAGCCGAAGTGGTGAGACATCGCCTGTGGGAATGACACTCCTGCCCCCGCCGCCTCCGGAGCTCTGGCTGCCCGCAGCGGCTCCTCTCCCGCTTCTGCCCGGAGATCGGGTGCCTGCCAGTTGCTGGTCACTCGCACGGGACCCCTCTCCCTTCGGTTTCACAAAGGTAAAATAATAATAATTAAAAAAAATTTAAAATCTCATGGGGTGAAGAAGAGATGTCCCCGCCCGAGGAGGGCTCCCTGCGGCCCGGAGCCGCTCACGTCTTGTCACCCGTACAATGCCGGTTGCCCAATAGACGTGACACCGGTTCACAGCAACTTTTAATTAATTAATTCTTTATTTTAAGAAGAGCGAAATGGAACTTAGTAGGATTTGGAGGTGTAATACAATGCGCCGCAGGAAGAGTTTCCTGTGACAGAAGCACCACACAATGGTCTGGAAATGCTTTCTCCTCTCTCTCTCTCTCTCTCTCTCGTGAAATGGGGGACCTCCATCATCTCCGGGAGACAACGACTTGAAATAATAGACTATTGTATTTAAAAATAACAAATGGCATGCGCGTTCTGTGCAAGCAGACTTGTCCAGTTTTCTAGTGAGAGGAGACCAGTTTGCTGGGCTCCTTGGGAGCGAGGTGCGACCTGCGGAGAAGGAGGGGGAGCCGGGGCGAGCCATTCTGCCGCAGATCTGCTCGGAGGGTTAAAGCTGAGAGCGGGGAAAACGGCAAGGGAGGAAAGAAAGAACTTTTCCCATCTTCAGGACGGAATCGTTAGTTCAAACGGCGTGTGGGAGGGGGCGCTGTGGCAATGGATTCTCCAGCGCTCCCCAGCTCTGCCAGCAGCGGGGTTGTTTATGGACGCTCCTTCCCCGAGGTTTCTTTTCGTATTTCACTCACTACTTTTATTAACCATGTTATCTAGCTGTCTCCCTGTGATATCTACACTAAAAGGTGGATTGTTCGCATGAGTTATGGTCAGTTCTCCTACTCTTATCCCTTTTTTTTTTTTAATTCCACAGTTCGGTGACAGTGGAATAGTGTTTCATTTTCAAAATACACTGCAAGAAGGATCTGCTTAGAAGACTGAGAATTTAGAGAACTCTCTGTAACACACGAAGGCTCACAAACAGACATATATTTTTGCCTTTTTTTTTTTTTTTTTTTCTTCTCCAACTTTTTTTCCTCCTTTCCCCCCTCCCCCCCTCTTTTTTTTCGCTTTCCCTTTTTTACCCCCAGGGCATCTGTGGCTTGGACATTTTGCGCTAAAAACGAGCTGTGCCTTTACGAGGATTTGGCTTCTTACGTGCTGAGATTGGAAGTTACTGGGGGGGGATGTTATTAAAAAAAAAAAGAGAGAGAAAAGAAAAACTAAGGATCTCTAAAAAGTAGATCTGATGCTTAGAAAAGTTGCTTCCCATATGTCACACTGTTATTAAGCGTCTTTGTCATTTTCTGCTTAGGGAAATGTAAGCAAATACATAACCCCAAGTATAAGATAAAAGACTTCCAAAGCTTTCCTGGAGCCTGCTATTTTCGCCTGAAAAGGCAGGCAGTGTTTCTCAGGGAGAGAACAAGTGTACGATCCACAGGTGGGATGGTTTCTCCTTCTGCAGGGGTAAAAGGGAAAATACGAGGGAAAAAAACCCCAACAACTAAAAAAAAGGGGGAAAGAAAAACAATAAATCAGTGTCTCTGGGTTTTGAAGGAGCCACCAGTGCGGCTGAGGCCGGGAGGGCTTGGAGCGGCCGCTTCCACCCTGCGCTTCCCCAAGGAGCCGCCGCCGCTCCTTGCAGCGCCCGGAGACGGTGCAGTAGCGGGCGGTACCGAGCGGCCCGCGTTGGTTCCCGGGTGATCGATCATTTCTCCATGGAATGAAGGGAGGGAGAGAGATGGAGAGCTGCTTTCCGAAGCTGCGAGCCGGCCCATGGGGTGGGGATGGCTGACTCTGTGGGGTCAGGCTTGCTGACAGAGGAAAAAGCCTTCCCCATCTCCAGCTCCGCTGGGACAAACCACACCATACCCTGCCTTTGCCTCTGGATTTTGTACAAGACATGGTCAGCATGTCTTGGAAAGGTGGCTTCCACAGTTAGTGGGATGCTTTGAGCCTAGCACACTGGCCAAGTGAACATAGTGAAGGAAAAGTAGAATGATTTAACTGAATTGTTGCTTAATTTTAAGGGCTCACCTTAAAACGAATTCTTCCAACATAGAAGTAGTCAAGTATGTTTGGGCAAAGAGCTCTGGCAGGCTTCTTGGAGTGCTTCACCTGGAGATATGTATACATGGAGTTTTCCTACTTGTTCTTCCATACTTACGCCAGTGGTGAGGAAATCTGCTGTCAGGTTATAATTGTTTTAGACAATTTTGAATTCACTCTGCCAGATCCCCTCCTCTTCTTGTAACTGCTGTCATCTGTTTGATCATCACTTTTAACACTAGAGAGCACCTGCTCACCTGCTTTTTGCTTGTCTCTCATTCATTGTGTATATACCTGTCTAGGTATCCTTCAATTGCAGACCCAAAAATGCATTTGACCCCTCACTCCCTTCTGACTTCCTTTAATTTATAACTTTCCTAAGTGATGAGGTCTCTTTGTATCCTTTTAAAACCAGGTAGTTTTATTTCTTGAAACAATCAGCTATCCCTATCTTATTTAGACAGTCATCCAAGGTTGCTGGTATATTTCTAAAAATAGGAAAAAAACCAGAAAACTGTAGCTATACACAGGTATATACAAGGGTAATCAAAGTTCTTAGTTTCATATTTTTCTTTAAACTGATATTTCCTCTGAACTTCCAGTTTTCTTTACATTTAGGTAAGGAATTATTACAAAATTATTTTGTTTTGTTTTATCTTTTGTTTATTCTTTACTTTTAAGTTTTACTCCCAGTTGGAATGGTGGGGTTTTTTTACAGTACTAGTCCTTTCCGTATATATATAATAAAAAAACCCCTGAAAAAATACTTTGAATGCTGCTATGAGCAAAAAACCCACATAACACAATTTCTCACTTGCTATAAATATACTAACAGTATTTGCATATGTAGTGTCACTGCTTTTCCTAGTTTTGCAGCAGTTCTTAAGTAGACTGTTGGTTGAATCAAGTTTTTAGTTTTCCTCCACATCAGGTAAAGGATGGGCAGACACACCATCTGGCTCCTCACTTTTCAACTTAAAACCCATCAGGTTTTTAGACTTTCTTTTGGGAAACACTGGTTGCCATTTTACCAATGAGAAGTCTAAACACATGCACATTCCTCCTCATCCAACTGACTCATTTCCATCAGTAGGAGCCCAGAATGGAAACTAGTTGAAAAGAGGAACTGTGCTTTGATTCCTTCTGATAGCAACATGGTTTTAAGAATGGCATGAACGGTTGACTTTGTTGTGTGTTTGGCTGCGCTCAGCACAGCAGTGAGATCCTGTTGTGGCTAAAATACTTAGTATAGACTGACTCTTTACTCTGTGGAAGGTTTGGAGGGCTTGTATTGTTTTGCTAGTAATAAGACATCTGAGAGGGAAAAAAACCCTGACAAAATGTGAAAGAGTTCTTCAAAAAGGATCTACATTAAACTAATGCCAGCACAGACTAATCAATGGATTTTCTTCTTTCAGAAAGACGTTCTGTGTTTAAAGTGTAGCTTCAGAAATTTAAAAGAACAAATTTTCTCATTCTTATCAAGAGACAGTGAATTCTGCCTTATGTAGTTCAGCCTTAAAACACATGATTTTTTAATGCATCTCAAAAAGGAAAGTAGTGAAATGATCCTCTTTTTCTTTTCTTGGATGTTCCCCAATTGCTAATTAGTGAAGTCTGAGAAGGTCACGACTCCTCTGCACTTTTGAACATGGATTTTTGAAACTTTTGTTGAGAATTATGTGATATCACTATCTTAAACATCAGAGGTGCACAATGTTTAAATTTTATTTCTTGTGCAAATACACTGCTTGGTGTTTTCATCTGGGACCCATTTGGTGGATTCCTTGTGCATGAAAGATAGGAAATGATAAGGATAGGAAGAAAGAACAACTGATTAACCATCAGCCTTCACTATGACATTTTGTCTCAAAGAATTTTATCCTGAAGTCATCAAAATGTCTATAGAGCTCCAGTCATTAATTTTTTTTTTTTTCTTCTTGAATTCTCAGAACAGAAGTTAACCTTTCTCTCATTCTTTTCCTCCCCAGCTGGCACTCCCTCACTGTCACTTAGCAGAGATTTTTCTAGAAGGCAACCTTGTGCCAGAAGCATTATGAGTTTGCAATGGTGGACTTGGCTTTGGGAACTTCAGATGGGAATAATAACCTTACCAAAAGAAATTTATGAGCTGCTGCTTGTTGTTTGAACTTCAGATCAATATTCAGACACATCAGATATCCTTTACTATACGTTTAGTGAGGTTTCTTTATAAACTATCAAAACTTGATTTTATAAATACACTGATTAAAGAAATTGTTCAGCATAATTCCTGTAAGAATGTATAATAAGTTTTTGGTTTTGCAGAAATATCATTGAATTGCAAATTAATTACATATCAATTCATTTGCTTGGGTTTTGTTTCAATGATAGATGTTTTCTAATACCTCTTGTGTTCCAGTTGAAGTCATACATCTTATCAAATTTGTGAACACCATCCAAAAGAATATTTCCATCAACTTGATTAAAAATCTTGTACAAAGCAATAAAGCATTAATTCTAGCCCTTGTAAAAATACGGGTTATAAAGAATTATTTTCTCTGGAAATATTCTTGTTTCAAATACACAATTGAAAGAAGAAACAGTACATTTAATATGCTTTTCATTTTTAAAAAAATTCTTCTGCTTTCATCTGATGGATGGAAAAGTCTCTTTCAGCTCTCTTTCAGCTCTCTTGAGTTTTTGTTTAACAAAGTTTGCTTGCAAACATAATTGGTCCACTAACATTAGAATCTAATCTATGACTTCTACTCAGAACTAGTCTTTTATCTTTCTTTTACTTCCTTTTCTGCTTCAGTTGGCCATGTCTTCCCAATTTGCTTTTCTTAAAGTTACTTCTTAGTATCTTGTCAATGAAACATGTAGGCCATGATTGCTGCTTAGCTTCTTTCTAAGGAAATGTATCCTATTCACAATATCCTACCCAGTGAGAAAAAGTCACTGGAGTTTAAAAGAAGAAAAAAATCAAAAAAATTCTTTCATTAATGTTCAAGATTGCTGTTTGATATTAGGTGGGAGATCAAGACTTCAAAATAAGAGATGCAGCACAAATGCACAACTAAAAGGACTGCTCAACCTACATGGTAAATAGGACATATGCATAGGTATACTAGTGGGGAGGTAGTGATGCTAACAGGCTTTTACAGTTATTGAGTTTATGAATATGAATTATGTTTCTCAAGTGAAGACTTTCAGTATAAGTTAGATAATAAAAAAGATTTTAAGCACAGAAGAATCAAAGAAAGTATAAGTAGGTGAAGGACTGTGGAAGCAATTGACTTCTCCAGCCAAGAGGTAGGAGTGAGTGTACAGCAGGACTGGATTGGTCTAGGTAACCAGAGAGACCATGCACACAAGGCAAACCTTTATCCTGAATGAGTCATGAGCCAGGGAGCAAATAAGACATACCCACTTGTCATATTTGTAAAAATGAAGTTCTATATTATTGATTAGACAGTAAAGGAAGGATTCTGTGATATTCCTCTTTGCTTTAATGAACAAACTGAGACCCTTAAACTTTTAAGAATGATCCTTCTGTGGACTATGTTTCTATTTCTTCATGTGTGAAAGCATGTGAAAGCATCAGCAGTAAGACTATCTTCTCCACTACTTTTTCTAAAACTGTTTCATGAATTATTCCCTTCATGCAGCATTTATATTTCATTATTTTAATTAATTTGATGCATGCTGTTATTTACAGAAGAGCTTTTCTAAACTAGTTCTTTAGAGTACTTTTGAGCTAGTGACTTGAATTTTCTTAGTTCTTTAAAACTGGACTAGGGGTCAATGGCAACAGGAGATGGAATGTAGCTGAGAGACCAAAGGATGGATTCCACACTAAGAGAAGGTAATTTGCTCCTATAATTGAATGCTCTGTATTTTTAAGCATCATGTTTTTATTGAACTTTGCAACTAAAAATAAATTCTCTTTTTTCACGTTGTTCTATGATGTATAACTCTAGATTTCAGTAAAATGAGATGAAATGAGACAGATATGTAGCAAAGTTTCAAGCACTAGAGAACACCCTATTGCATCCTAGGATCTATGCATAAAATGTTAACATCACACTAGGTTTTGGGATAAAGCTCAAGTACATGTAGAGCCTGAGTGCATTCCTCAAACTGGCTGTCTGTGCTCACAGTGGGTTTAAGCTAAGCATGCCAGGGGAAAACCTGTCTCAGCTCCCACACTATGTCTTGTAGGTGCATGAAGGAAACAAGGATTGTTACTAGTCAGACTGGATGACCAGAGGTTCAAGCCTGTAGGATGCATTGTGTACTTCCTATACTGTGTAGACACAACCACTGTGGAGCATTCGGGACACTTGTCTGGTGGTCACACCACCCACAGTCACATATAAGAGAACACAAAACTGCCCTTCGAATAAGATGACTGGGGAAGCTGGCTTGATGACAGGTCAGAATCAAAATACCACTGAGAGGTGAATTCCTGTGGTTTAGATCTGTGTGAAGAAGCTGCTCCAGTATCTTGGCCTTGATTTTAGGGAATATTTTGGCATTGCTTCAAGAAAATTTCTGTGCCTGAGATTTTTTTCAAAAGTAGTGACATACTCAGAAGCCTATACCTCACTGGTCTCAGTGTGGTTTGGGCTAGAAAGTGTCTGAACCTCTGCCACAGCTGGTATTTGATAAAAGAGAATTCTTCTGAAATGTCTGAATACCTAATACCCTGCTTTGGAGCTTGATTCCTAGGCTTGTGACTATGAACAGCACAGAGTCTGAAGGCCGGTGAAAACCAGATCCTGTGTCTTTGTCTGTGCTGGAACTGCTATTTTTTGAGGAAATGGATGGCAAAAATTGATTTGTCCAAAACAGCTAGACTGTGCTCTGTTTTTGTTCATTTGAAAAAATAAATGCCTTGGCCAGGTTGGATTTCCTCCTGCACTCAGCTGGGCTGAGTGTCCTGTTACTGGTAGAGATGAACCATAAACTAGATACATAAAACTGATTCATCACCTACTGTAAATGTAAGGCACCTTCTCTACCATACTTTTGTGCTGTAGTTTCATTGCTGAGCTCTCTCTCAGGCTCTCCATTTGTCCTCTTCTATTCCATATGTGATGCCTTCCTGTCTATGGCCTCTTCTTGGTAGAGCTACTTTGGGTTTACAGTAAAACCTGATGTCTTTCATGCAGCACTAGAGGGGAAGAAGATACTAACTAAGCTCTGTGAGGTGACAAATAATAGAAATAAAATAGCACACTGACATTGAAAAAAAAGAACTGAAAAATAAAATATTAGTCAAAAAAGCTTCAAAAAGCAAGTAGAAGAAATCAGAACTAACTAGCTGCTCTCTCAGAGAACAGCTCTATTGCAAATGATATTTCATTGTAAAGGTTATTCTGGGAAATTCAGGCTCTGAATTCTTACTTTAGCACTAAGAAAGTTGGTTGAAATGCTAATTAAAACCAGAATTATAAAAGACCCAGCTGAAAATAATATGATGGAGACAGATCACCATGGCTTCTGTAAAAGAAATCTGTGCCTCTGTAAGCTATTCACATTCTTTTAATTGTTGGGTGTGATAACAAAAGAGTGAATACAAGAAGATTGGAAGACATAATTTATTTGGACTTTTGCAAAAGATGGCAAAATTCAACCTATAAATCTCACGCCTTCTAGAAAAATCACAGCTAAGTGATGGTAAGGGACTAACTACTACCAGGGTAGGAAAAGAATGAGAGAAAGGGAGGTACTTTTGGTTTACTTCAGTACACAGACATGGGCTTTCTTATCAAAAGCTCCATCCATGCATGAGGTCTCTCTGTTCTTGATGCATCAAGAGCTATGAAATATAAAAAATTTCAATATTCACTTAACTTTTGTGGTTGTACCTTTTGTCAATGGAGCAAAGTATTTAACATAAAGGTGTGATGTTGCTTTATACAGTGATATAGTAATTGTGCTAATATTATTTTTACCAAATTTTTACTTCTTTAGTATGTCTGGTTGTTCTCCTGAACAAAAACGACCTAGTTTTTTTTCCCTAAACAATCCCTATCTCTTCAATCTGTCATCATACAAGCTTTTTAATGTCTAGAATAATCTTGTTCATCTGCCTTTGCTTTTGTTAGCAACTTCAGCAACTAATTACAACTTTGGGCAAAGAAAGTCTTTGTTCAAGATCCTCATTCTTTATAAAACAGTGCCAGAACATCCAGAACACAAGACTTCCCAGAGCTGCTCCAGGATAAAAATTAAATGGCAAAGGCCAAATATGGTATTCCTATAATGTTAAAAAGCCTTCAAAAGAATCAGAAAGAGAAGGAGAGGCAGAAAGAAGGAGAAGGAAAAAGAGGGAAGAGGGAAAGAAATAAAGAAGTAGAGGGGAGAGGCTTCCTCTGCCTTTTTTTTTTTTTTTAGTTTTAAAACAAGCAAGAAGACAAAAAGAAGACAAAATTGATTTAACAAAAGGAAGATTTGTCATCGAAAGTAACTCTGAAAACAACACAAGTACCTCCTATGAATTAATCACCATCAGAAGACTCAGTCAAAAGCAAGGCAGTTACTTTTTAATCTCAGGGACATCAAACTGATTTTACCTGTTTTCTTTTTTCCAGCATCCTAGTGCAGAAAGTGGTCCACATTCATCCACCATTACTAAATAGGGACAGCAAAATCCTAACCTGCATTGACACATTCACACAGTGGTTTTCTCCATGACCTAGCATCATGCATACCAGGTACTTTGGGAGACTGTCAGAATTCAAAAGCAAAATAACTTTGTTCCTGAAGTGTGATACCCAAACTAGTAAACTCAGCTGACAGTTGGAGATGGGGCATCTGTATGGCACAGCAGCAGGACATATGGCTTAGCAGTCCAGGTCAGCATTAGCTCAAGGCACTCTTCCCCAAGTACAGTTTGATGTGCTTGTAGATTTCTGGGAGGTCTGGATAGGTGTAAAAATACTCTGTAGACTCTGTTTGTGTTAAAGACTGCAGGTTTCTCTTTTCTGATTAACCTTTGGATTTTTTCTGTTACTCAGGAGAGTCCTTAGCCTGGAAAGGGAGCCTTGCATGTCCTTCATCTCGTCCTGAAAATAATTTGCTTTCTTAAATAATTGAAATCCACTAGTGATGTTAGCACTGTCTTTGTTGCCTCTCCAAATCCCCAAATAGGAAACTTTTGTTGTGCCTCTGAAAATCTGTGGAATAAAAACTGTCAAAATATGTTAAGCTTCTCTGTACAACAAGCTTTTGAAACCACTGTATCTGAAGTTTCCAGGTGAGGTTCCCAGCTAACATAATTCAGTTTACCAGTAGTCAGACAATTTCTGCTAGCGGAGACTTCCACCCATAATTGTTCTGGGGGAGATATTTGCGTGGAGATCACAGGATGTTCTGTCCTGGAATGTCTGGTACACAGGCATTTAAGAAGGACTGGGCAAAAGGAGGGGAGAAGGAATGTAAAAGAAAATGGAAAATAATAAAGAGCAACAAAAACATTCATGGCATATCTGTTTTTAATTTTTCCTCTTAACAGATCTGGGTTTCTGGTAGGCTATTCTGGTTATGACTAAACCAGCTCTTCAGGGGCACTTCTGGTCTGTATGGCCAGAAAAAAGTTCAGTGCTTACACGTTTTTTAGCTCTTAATGTTTGCTTGTTTGTGACACTGAGTGAAATATTAAAACTGACTTGTTTCATTTTGGCAACAGAGGGAGAGGTATACTGAAATATTTTGCAAAACTGTGTTAATTTTTTTTGAGAGCTTCACTTTGAAAAGAACCTTGTAATTTTCTGAAAGAATCAAATGCTTTCATTTGACATTTTTGTAAGTGAAGAATTTCAATTATTCCACTTGAAATGACATTCCATTTTGAAATTTCCTTTCAGTTTTTTGAGGAAAGACATTTTTTAAAAGTTTGAATCCACATAAAGTATTTTGGATTGCATCAGTTTCGCAATGTTTCATGAAATTATTTTTAAAAAAAGAAAATAATTTTCAATTTTATTCAAAATTAAGCCTTTCTTAAATGAAGAATCATAAACTATTACGTTTTACACAAGTTTTCATACAATTTTTGGAGGTGGTTTTACACTACAGATGAAATTTAATTCACTGCTTCTCAGTATTTCTCTCATTCACATATTTCTACAGCTGAGGAGTGAAAGTGGGAGTAACTTCTGGTTCTGCTCTTCACAAGAAGACAGAGTTTGGTGATGATCTAGTCTTTTTTCTTACTGTTAGCTCCCTGAAGAGACCAAATTTGGTGATGATCTAGACTTTTTCCTTACTGTGAACACCCTGAAGAGACCAAAGGGACTTTTAAACTCAAAAGGGCAATTTGTATAGAACAGAAATTAGGAAGTTTAACTTCATAAATAAAAAATATTTCTCTCTGGGAGGACAAAAAACCAAACAAACAGCTTAAACCCTCTCCCCTTGAGTGGTGTTAGGTGGGTGGTTGCTTCCAGGTTTGGATTTGGTCAACTCTGTGGCTTTCTGGATAGAAGCAATCTCCTTGCAGTCCTTTCTCATCTTTAGGAAGTTTTCTTCCTGTCGCCAAGGGAGCCTGGTTGTGCATCTGTTCCCCTCTCCTTTCGTGAGCCTCTCCATGAACAGCAGGCTCCCATCTTCTCTCTGGGGCTCCCATTCTCTTCTCCTCTCTCTGCTACACCCTGAAGCCCTGTGAGCTCCTCCTATCCTCCTCCTCCTCCTACCCAGTCTTCAAGCATGCTCATCTGCTCTCCAGGGAAAGGAGGAATCTGCTCTCTCCAGGGGGTCCATCTGACCTAGTCACTCCCTTTTTAAAGGAACATGACATACAAAGGAGAACAAAAAAATAAAACAGATGCTGTCCAAAATAAACCTATTCACATGCCAGAAGGAAAAATCAGCACATCTCCCAGGCTTGGTTCCCTCAAACCCCCATCACGTGGATGCTCAGGCCCTCCAGCTGTTTGTTGTCTGTGTATGGAGCAACAAGACCATGTTCTGGTAACTTCTGCACAAACTGGCTAAGCTCCATCAGATTTTTTGATCCAAGGCTTTTACCCATTTCCAGATTGCAACTCAGTGCATTTTACAGGAGACACATAAAAACAGAGGGAGTAAATCAAAGACTGTTTGCTTCTCTCTCATGCTTATGAAAATAGTGAGGGCTGCATGGCCAACAGTATCTAACCTGGTGGGCTTACGGGCTGCCTAAAAATCCTGGTGCTACTGTGCAAGGGCTTTGATAACCATGCTGGGCTTTGATAACCATGCTGGACTTTGTGTATAACCATCTCTTACTTACCCTCCCTCCCAAATGGTGCTGATTTCTTAGGAATTTCTTAGGGAGCAAGCCTAAGTCTAAGTTCTCTGCAGCAGCCCCATAAAGTCTGAGAGCACCTTGATGTCTCCGTGGGCAGCACATGACTCAGACCTGTAATTTATGGCAGGATCAGAGAGGGAGCAGGGGGAAGCTGAGACACATTTTCAGCATTTTTACTGCTGTATCTCACTGTCTTGCTATGTTCAGGTGTCTTCTTTTCCTTCATGGAAGATTAATGGAACTGACTGATGACGGTTTCATGGGTTTTAAGGCCAGAAAGGATTATTAGATCATCTTAGCCTGACATCCCATGCATTACAGGCCATAAAAGGTATAGGCACACTACAAGGTACAGTGCAGAGATGCCCATGCTACCTCTGAACAAATTAGCTCAGCTAAAGGAAGCAATAAAGCTGCATTACAGGAGGAGCAGTGTTGAAAAAGGCACAGATAAAGCAGCCCAGGAGCAGCAACTCCCAGCTGCAGCTGTTCTGTCCCTAGCACCCAAAATTTCCCTGCCAGGAGTGTCTCAGATGCCTCTAACAAATCCCCTCCACCAAGCAAACTATTTAGTTTTAAGCCTTCCACTTTTTAGGGATGCTAAACTGTGTGTCACAGGAGAGACAGAGATCATGGGGTTACTCACTGGAGGGGATTTCTCCTCCAGCACTCCTTGCAGTGTTGTTATGAGGAAAGCAAAGCTCTGTCAAATCACTGCCTGATCAGAAGTTTCCATGGGATGACACAGAGAGGCTCAGCTTCTTCTGCTGGGAGGCCCCCAGCACATCCAGGATTCATGTGAAGGGACCTGGCAGCCAATCTTTTTGGCTTAGACTTTAGTTTCAGCAGCCTCACAGTAAGGGTTTGACTGTTAATGTAAGAACATCTTTCCACTTCCCAGTTCCCATTTTTCTCAGTTTAGACATCCATGGATCACACCAAGTCTTTTTCATTTATTGCCCTAGATTTGCCTTGTCTAACCCACAGTATCTTTAAACTTTCCCTTTTGCCAGAGTTATCTAAAGCATAACCTCTCAGTCTTTAGGTGCAATTGTCATTCTTTATTCCCAAGAATATTAATTACTTGTTAAGATATTAATCTTAACAGATGTTTTGGGATTTTTTGGGAAGCATGATATTTTAAGTAGATTATTCGCTCATTCCTGATGATCTTCTTCATTATTTAGCTCACTAATCTTTCTCTTTTCTGCTAAAGTTATTAAGAAAGATGCCTTCTTTAGGTGACTAGCTTGTGCATAAAATAATATGGATAAAAAGAAAAACCTAAAAGACTTTATTGGAAACAGGACTACCTAGACAGAGAACTAGTTCAAATATGATCTGTGTAGTTTTTCAGTGTTGAAGTGTCCTGTGCTCTGAAGAAAGCTGAATTTTTTATGATAGCACACATTGATTTAACCCACAATCTTGACAAGAACAGCTGTTTGGCAACAATTTTTTCTCCCAAGCTTATATGTAAGTAGAATCCTACATTTAAAACTTTTAGTTAAACCAAGTATAATTGGTTGAACCTTCTACCAGAATTATATTGGTAAAAGAAATTTTTCAGTACCTTGAAAATACCCCAGTTTTTAATACATTTGCAAAAGCATAATAGTGGTTAAAAAGTCTGTGATTAGGCTTTTGTTGATAAGGCTTTTGTATATAAAATATTTTCCTAACTTGAAACTATACCTTTTCAGCATATGCTTCCACATATTCTACCCTTTGAGGGTGATAAACTCTCAGTCCCTGCTGTTTCATAGAAAGTGACTGTTACACTGTTCTGTTAAAAGGACAATCCCAAAAATATCTACAGAACGTAAGGACCATATAATTTGCTATCTAGAATAAGCACATATGAGGTAGGGTTTTAATTTGTCCTCTAAAAATAAATTCCTTTAGTTATGACATATTGCTTTAGTTGTGGTTATTTGATGATACATTTAGTGCAAATTAACAAAAAAACCCGGAAAAACAGACAAGCTTTTGGATATATAGTAATTTCTTTAGACTGATATATTTCAACTTGTAGCTTGTAATACTGCATTATTTACTCAGATTTTCTACTAATATTTTATATTCTATATTTGTTTCCATCTCCTTTTAACTAGGATAGATTCTCGTCAGTATAATTTGTTTTACTTGTGAACCATACTTTTGGATATACAGGATTTTATTTTTTTTACAGGTCCCATATTTTGCCCATACTTACTACTATAAAAATATGATATAACAATGACTGTTTCAATGTGAAATGTAGAAAAAAATAGCCTGTATATATATGCATATACATATAGGTACTCAGTTTGGTAATATTATCTGTATGAAGTAAATGCAATCAGATCATATCTATACCTAGGAAACCATTTGCTTTACAGTAGCAATTAACTCCTAGTTAATTTAAATAAGATAAGATCCAGAGTTATCTTCTCTGGGTGCACAAGTTTCTCCATAAAGATATGAGCATTTCTTATTTTTAGAAATTCTGGAAAATTTTGTGATGCATGAGATGATGAGCAAGCATCTTCCAGGATGAAATCAACCCTATTAAGATTTTTAGCTTTGCTACACATTATGGGCAGATATTAAAGAACAATAAAGACTGTTGACTACTGTGAGCAGATTTGCAACAGTGGATTCTACAAACAGGCCAGTAAATATCTCTTTGTCATTAGTTTTTTCTATGTAGATATTTCATCCGTTACATTTTCCTCCCATTCTGAGCTATCACAAATAACTTAGTGGGTCTTTGATGTGAAGTCTTTGTCTGTGCCTTTTTTCCCATTTTCCCATTCTGGATGCAGCTGGAAGTATGAAAGGCTGTTTTAGTAAGTAACATTCCTTCTCAGGCAAGAGCATCTCCAGCTGTTATTTTTATTATCTAGGCTACTCTCTCTAATCCACAAACGGTTAAAAATGTGTTCCTTATCTTACCCCTTTTGCTTACATTATCTTGTGGAGGATACCATAAAACTGGTTTAAACACTTGAGCATATCTACTAGGATTATCCTGTTACCACCCTCTGCCTTCAAGGTTACATTAACAGCAACCTAATACTTCACCGAAAGATTATTCCCTCTACTACGATAGTATCCATTAGAATCATGCAATCTGCCTCTTTCCGTAGTATCTGTGTACTCCACTGAGTACATACTCTTTCTCCTTCAGACTACTGCTAAAATTATTTGCAAAGAAAAGGAAGATAGTGCTATAAAACGTCCTTAAACTTTAGGAAACATACCTTTCAAGTTGCTGGGAAAAGGAGGCAGTTGTTACAGAATTGTCCCAGAGGACAAGAGAAAAGGAAGGAACTTAATGATATTGACCAATAATCATAATTGCATTTTCCCATCAAAATATATTTTACCAAGTTAATAGAACTACAGGGGAATAATTAAGTACAAAAAAAAAAAAAAGGAGAAAATTAATCTCAGAATTCATAATGGCATAAAAGCATGTATAATCACAAATCAAAACAGCCTCATCATTACAGAAGCACATGTAAAAGCACACATTAAAGCACTTTTGGGTTCATGAAAGTGCACGTAACTCTAGAAGCAGGAAATTAGAAAAATTTGGATTTTAGAAATTAGATACAAGGTATGATTTATTTGTGTCCTTGCACACAAGAAAATAAATTTTAAAAAAAATTAAATAGCAAGAGTAGAATATATGTTCTTTCTATCAGCTATGTAATAGCACAGAAGTACTTTAAAAGCCCATGGGGGAAACAACTGAGGGAAACTGCTGAAGTAGAAGCCCTGTAAGAAATGCAGAGATTAAAAATTCAGACTGTGTGGATAATTAAGTGGTGCTGAACAACTGAATTGGAGCCAAATGTTGCTATCTGTGACATGTAAAGGGGGAAGAGAAACATCAGTGTATTCACTGAGAACTAGAATAGATGGTGCTTCTGAGTAAGAAGAGAATCTGTGCTGGTCCTTACCTTCATCCTCCATATTTGAGGTCTGCATTTCTATTCAGTGCCTATTGAAGCCTTCCTCACTTCCTCCACACCGTGCTTTCATTTTATCTTCCATATCTGTGCCATCAGCACAGTCATGGTCAGGATCCCACACTGAGTGAGCATAACAAGCTGTGTGGACCTACCAAAAATGGCAGGGCAGGGGGTGCACTTGCCAAAAATCACCACTATTGCCTACTCCCACCTTCTTGAAGAGCAGAGAAGCTGCCTCAGTTCTGAGCTCGGCGTGAATGACGATGCCACTCCAAATCCCTGCCATGCCAGGGTAGGATTTCTTCACCCCCTGATACTGAGCTGCAGTTGTAGGCCACTGTTCCACTCTAAACAAGTAACCTTTACATTCCTTTTCTTCTGCAAACAATCAACAGAAATCTAAACATGTGCATAACAGAATATAGTAAGAACAGAGCTCTAAATTTAGAAGTCATGCATTTGGGATTTCAAAGCTGCTTCAAGTGCTGTTAGTACTTTTGGCAGCCCAGATTTATGTTAATTATATGAGGGTTGCTGGAGATGTCTCTCAGTGTCTGGACATTTTTGCATGTACTTTGTCTGTCTTGGTTTCCTGCATGCCACAGTCTTCCACCCAATGGCAAATTTTAGTTGCAGCACCAAAATCCCAATTCCACACAAATTCTAAAGGGCCTGAGAGAGGTATATGTCATAGCTTAGGTTTCTGCAGCATATATGGGCTTGGTGTTACAAACCACCTAACATGTGACTACTGCTAAAGGGAAGAAGGCACAGCTGGCAGCTGCGTGGATGAGCAAACACATTGAATGAGGACATTTTTCAAGCACTGGTTGGGGAGAGAGAAAAATATGCAAATAATTTCTTTGGCAGTGTTTATTTATTTATTTTGGAGCTCACCCCATTGTTTATCATCATGATAGGTTTTGACAGATCATGTGTTGTGGTTACTTTGTATTTCAAAGGCGGATGTTCTGATATAAGTGATGCTGCCCACCCCACTTATTAATAGCAAGAGGTTGTAAACTTCCATAACTGCACAGTTTATCATATCATATGTTACGCCTTGTCTAGGAGGAATATTTTCATCCCTGAAAAGACAGACAGTAAACAGAGAATAACATACCATAATTTGTAACAGCCAGAATGCCTTTGCCAGGAAATGTGATGACCAAGCTGGGCACATCATTTAGGCTGTTCTATCCAAAAGTCACCTGATTATTGAGTGCATGGGCCTGAATGCCCAACCAGCACAGTCATTCCTCTCTTATACTAAATGAAAAGTCTGTTTCATTTTCTTGCAAAACTTCTCCTCCTTGTCCTAGGTGTTTTACCTCATTCAGTCATGTGTGGGATCAAGGACAATCTATCAAAGGAGGTAATAAAAAATCCATTTCAGTTACAATATCAGCCTTGCAATGTCCAAAATTTGTAACAAACCCTGGATATATTCACAGAAGATTCTGCTTCCAGGAATGCTTAACAGATTTTGTGGACCTTTCTCACAGTACCACTCTTTTAAGAATTTTGGTGACTGCAGCCCCAGGGCAAAATAGTCCTGCTGTATTCCAAATCCAAATAGGGATGACATTAATATCCAATTAGTAGTGCTTGGTCAAAAAGGGATCATTACGGCAAGATGGAATTGTCATCTCAGAGATTCTCAATGCCTGTAAAATTTTCTTCCCAGCAATGAGATGCCAGGACCAGGACAGAGTTGGGAACTCCCACAATAAAAGTGAGAGGAAGAGGGGGAAAGGGCAGAATTAAATAAAGAGCTGAGGGGAGAGCCCTGGAGAGTTTGGCATGCTTTTTTTTTTCTCCTGTTCAAACAGGTTTTCTCTGGGCAAGTTGCTCCTGTGGAAAGGGATGTCTTGCACTTGCAGCACTAGTCCTCAGCAGCACAGACTCTCCAGGACAGGGAAGAGTAGATAGTAGATCCAGCACTATTTGTTGCCTCCAGGGTCTGTATACTTAACCATGCTTACAGCTGACCATATTATGCTGTGGGGAGTTAGCATTTTATCATATCATATATACAAAGTACTGCTTTCTATTGATAGCACACATTCTTTAATTTAACCTGGCAAAACTATCTGTCTTAAAATTCTTCTGGCTGCAAAAACTGCTGTCTGTGGCTGTCTGTGGCAGCTGAATGAAATATTCTCTTTACTCTTTAAGTACCACTTGGGGTATTGGAAGCAGATCTGAAAGAATCAGTGCTTGTAACCCCAGCAGATGCCTGAAGCACAGCATATTCATAAGCTGAAGTTGCCCTCTGCCAGTTCATGTGCATACCTGGAAAGGGGCATATTTTCCAGCAGGGGAACTCCCCTCTGCCCTGCCCTTTAGGTCTCATTTCACTAAAGTGGCTAAGGAAATCACTTCCGAGGAATAATACATTAACATGTGTTTTTAACCTGGAACAGATCTAGATCTGTTAATAGGCATGTTATGAAACTCATGTGTGTGTGTAAGCGGTTCTCTGGATGTAATTTGTACAAGCAAAGCCATGGCGTGATTCCTCAGTTGCCAGTCTTCAGTTCTTGGCCTACAGCTTGCAAGAATGAATTTAAAGAGGTCCTTAATCCATCCTCCTGTATTCATACTTCCCCTTGCAGTAAATCATAGAATGTTTGAGGCCAGGGAGGATGAGGCACTGAGCAACCTGGTCTAGTGCGACGTGTCCTTGCCCATGGCAGGGGGCGTTGGAACTAGATATCTTTAAGGTCCCTTCCAACCCAAACCCTTCTATGATCTTTAAGGTTCCAATCCTCCTGTTATGAGCAGGGACATCCTGCACTAAATCAGGTTCCTCAGAGCCTCAGCAAGCCTAGTGTTGGATATCTTGAGGTATGAAGTCTCCACCACCTCTTTGGGAATGTGCTCCAGTGTCTCACCACCCTCATGGTGAACGCTCAAGTCCTTCCAGTTTTCCCCTAAGTTTGCCTCTAGGCAGGTTCCACATACCCCTCTTTTCCCC
>VZTY01012571.1:966384-983560 GCA_013400935.1 Turnix velox | reverse complement strand
GCGGGGGGGGGGAAGAACCTCTGATAAAAGGATTTTGAGTCTCCTATAATAGTACAATTCAAACCAAATTGTTTTAATTCAAGTATTTAGAATGCAGTAACACATTTCAAAACCATAATGTGTTTGTAGATAACCCAATTTCTTTGTGTATAAAAATCTCAAAAGAGAAATGTGTGTTTGTTATTTAGTTTTGATCATTTATTTTGTATAAGTAATGACTATAGTCTAAAATAATACGTGTGGTGATGGGGTTTTTTATAATTTCTGTAAAATATCTTCTATTCCATGTATAGTACATGAAAAGACAGGCTTTTTTTGAAACAAATACAGTAGCTTCAACTTCTCTAGAAGGGCTTAGAGTAAATGGATTTGATTTAGATACAGTACAGTGATGGCAGCTTGGTCTTTCCTAGCAGTACTTTCCACCAGCCATCCTTGATGAAGGCTAAAGAGACAGCAGCTCTGAGGATGATGCTTTGCAATAGGCGGAAACCCAGTCCCTGCTCCATGTCCATCCATCCAAGAGCCTTCATATGGGTTTCACAAGGGAAAAGTCTGCTTGGAATGCCTTTGTAATCAGCCTTTGGTTTTGAAAGGTGAAATCTACAATCTTGCCCACTTTCTCTCCCTTTGAAGTCACACAGATTTGGATTAAATGTTTTAAAAGGCTTTGCTTTACTAAACATCCATCCATCCATCCATCCATCCATCCATCCATCCATCCATCCATCCATCCATCCATCCCATTTAGTGAAATTGTGGCCAGTGAGGCTCCCATTGTCTGGAAAAGTGGAAACATAACTCCCATTTTTACGAAGGGGAAAAATGAAGACCCAGAGAACAGCAGCTGCAGGCTGGTCACCTGCAGCTCTGTGTTTGGAAAGATCATGAAGCAGATCTCCTGGAAACCCTGCTGAGGCACATGGAAAATAAGAAGGTGATTGATGACAGTCAACATATATGAAAAATCTGGGTTCATTCTGCAGTGGAATTAGAATGTTGGTGGATGAAGCAAGTGGAACTGACATCATCTGCTTGCACTTGTGCAAAGCAATTGGCACTTTTCCACTTAATATCCTTGTCTCTAAATTGAAAAGTTATGGTCTTGATAGATGGATCACTCAGTGGATAAGAAATTGACTGGATGGCTGCACTGAAAGAGTTGTAGTCAACAGCTCAATGTCCAGGTGGTGACCAGTGACAAGTGCTGTTCCTCAGGAATTGGTACTGGGAGAGAAACTGTTCAATAAGTTTGTTGGCTGTATGGACAGGGGGATTGAGTGCATCCTGAGTAATTTTGCCAAAAGTACCAAGCTTTGTGTTGCAGCTGACACACTGGAGGGAAGTGTTGCCACCCAGAAGGACCTAAACAGGTTAGAGAGTTGGGCCTGTGTGAACTACATGAAGTTTAACAATTCCAAGTGTAAGGTTCTGCACTGAAATCCCAAGCACAAATACAGGCTAGTATGAGAATGGATTAATAGCAGCCCCAAGGAGAAGGAATTGGAGGTGTTGGTTGGTTAGAAGCTCAAAATGAGCTGTCAAGGTGTATTTTCAGTCCAGAAAACCAACCATTTTCCAAAGGGTTACACAGCTGAGCACAAAGATCAGAGTGTTTGTCTCCCAGGTTTTGTCTCGTGGCTGGGAATAGGCAAGGAGAGAGAGGAGAAGAGAGGGAAAACTGCCTTTCACCCCTCAAAAGATGTGTAGCATATTTGGTCATACTGTGTTAAATAGTAAAGATAATAAATATTGCCATATCCTAATGAAACCAAGTGTAAGGTTGTCCTTGTTCTAAAGACACCTTGGAGGTTGAATCTCTCCCAGACACAAGTCCTTAAGTACTGTGGTAATGGATGAGTTGAATTTCCCTGTGTCCTGCTCAAAGTCCGACTGAATGGACTTAGGAAGAAAAACAATGTGAAGTTACAGGGGAGGGTGGAGGATGGAATTGTTTCCTGTAGCCCAAAGCTATGATGTGCTGAAGTTATGCTGCTGTAACCAACCATTGCAGAGTTCCTCAGCATAGTGGTTCTACATGACGCTGAGACATCTACATGGTGCTTCCTCTTTTCACCCTTTTGGAAAGAGACAGAAATTGTGCAATAAAATTCAAGGACACATGGAATTAGAGGCTGTCTGTAATTTGCCCCATAGCATCCTTTTGGCTTCTGGATCCTTATGTGATGAGATTTAGTGTTTGGCTTAAAAAGATTTAAGGTTTGAGGGGAATTTCTTTAACATTTTTAAAGCTTTAGGCAGTAAATACAGACTCATTTAGATTGTTTATGCGCCTGCAGTTTGAGAAAGAACTCTATCAGCTGAAAAAAATACATTACAAACATTATTAAAATATGCATTTACATAAAAAGCAAGTTTGTTCCTGTCTGGGTGCACATGGAAAAGACAACATTAAAATAAACAAATGAGTATTTTAGTTAAATGATCACACTCAGAAATAGTAGAAGAATAACTTCACAGCAAAGATACCCCCTGCAAGCTTGCTCATAGCATTGCTCCTGGCTGCTTACTCTGTCTTCTCCCACACTCTGCCTGTAGTAGAAGCAACTGTATTCTCCAGATATGACTATCATAGACCTTTCTTCTTATTTTTCCTCTAGTGACTGCAATAGGCTGAACTACAGTTTTGCAGAAATAACTGCAGTGTTACTCAAAGAGTAATATATCAGAGTACAAAAAGGAAACGTATAGTTTTTCTTTTGCATCACTGTTGCCCTTCCTGCAGAGAAATAAATTCCTCAGAATTTTCCCACCTATGGTTGTGTGAGGCTGTCTCACAGCTTTGAACAATAGTGAGATGGAACTGAATCATGAGTATGGAGATGAAGTTGCTAATTGGGCATTCTGTCTGGAGCCCTTATTGTTTAGAAGTTTCCTCTTCTTCAAGCCACCAGTTCCTACTTCTGCTTTACCTTCTTGACACATTGTGGGACTTCATAAGGTACAGGTAGAGCTGATGCAGTTACATGTACAACAGAGATAATTACATAGGTACTGGTCCTGCAATTGAGCCTATCTGGATGGTTTACACAGGAACATCTATGTCAATTTGTACTGTCAGGTCAATAACTACAGTTGGGCTGCTAGTCTTTGTATCAGATAAGGCATCTTTAGTCAATCTGGGACATGAGGAAATTGTCTTTACAGTTTAAAATTTCCCCTTAGCATTCCCTTATAAAGTAGCTTTGTAGCAGCACCTAGTATTGCAGAAGTCTCAACAGAATAATTTGAATTCCTGACATTGCCTTGACGAGATCTGTGGAATCAGGATAAAGAGAAAATTAATAAAGTAAATAATTTATCATTTAGTTCCACCATTCAGTAAGTTATGGATATTTTCCAATGAAAAAGACTTTAAGTTTCCACAACTGAGAACCAGCTAAAGAGCTTCAGTATTAGTTAATGAATCTTTCCTATCTGAAAAGAGAATATCCACAATCAGGTCTTTCATATTTACTCAGAAAGGAGGTTATCGTGATGCTTTGGGGAATCTGAGAATGGATCACAGTGGCAAACTACAGCAAAGAGACACTATGTGGGAATATCTTGCTCTAAATTACCCTCCTGGGCTGGAGCCAGGAGGCATGTCATCAAGTAGGCATCTTCACCCTTAGGAGCCAACTCATGCAGACCATACCAAGGGAAGGTAGCATCTTATTCTTAATCCAATCGTATTGGTGAACAGATAAATGCTCTTACTGCTTGTCTCTGCTCTCTGCTGGAGTTACCTGTTTAATACTTGTCCATCAGAATGATTATCTTCACTGCTGTTTTACCAGAATTTCTGAGATATTCCTCAGATGCTTCAAACAGAAATAGGCAGGTAATGATACACAGTCACATTGCTTAAATAATATATTCTGATTTTCCTTTAGATTAATTGGGGAACATCCATATGAGTTGCTTCAGCATTTGAATGTCAATGTTTGTAACTTCTTGGTGGAGGATAAAGCTAAAGGTGGTAATGGCTTCCATTCTTACAGCTGGAGGCAGAGGACATAAGAAGGAAATCAGAAAGTAATTTTGAGGATATGAGTAGCAACTAAAGGGTGGACAAAGTGTGCATCTCCATACACCATTATAGTCAGAATCTTCCTCTAACAACAGAACTGGTACATGCAGACTGAGCAATGACTTGTGAGCAATAACAGAAACCATTTCAAAACTGAAAATGGAGCTATAGAAAATGAATGTGAGCCTATTGTACCATCACATGTCTCTATCTTTCAGAATGAGTTAAAGAAGTGCAATAAAGCTGTCATTTTCCTTAAGAAAGTACAGTCACACATTCAAGTGTACATTTTATATGCACAGATGCTGTAAATTCACATAAGCATCTGCTTTTGGAGACATATAGAAAGTGATAAAATAGCAACAGTAACAAGAGAACAGAAAGCCTGTTTGTACTCTAACGTAAACAACTACATATTGATTTATATATTCACTTTTTATTTTTATTTTTTTTAAATTGCATTAAATGTATATTGAAATTTTATTTGCTGACCAGAAAAAATTTAATTAAATGATATTTGTAAAAGGAGAGAAACTCCACAAGTAAACTGCAGCATTCTTTGATATTAAATGAATGCATAAGATTCGTTGCTTTCCCTCCACAGTCTAAGTAGAATACTGTTTGATCACTAATAAAATACAATAACCATTCTACTCATGAGATTAGCCTGAGAAATCACTTGGTGTTATGGGCCGAGTTATTCTGTTAATCCATACTCATGGGATTAACAGCAATTATATCCTTTGGGAAATCATGCATCTTTCTAAATATATTTCTAGCTTTCTTCAGAAGTACTGGTAGGAAAACAAGAAGTGAATGGAATATACAGAGTGATTTCCCATGGTTTTTGAAAAGCAATTCATCTAATTGTATTACATTTACATAACTCGTAGGCCTTTTGCTTAAAAAGTGGGCTTCCTTTAATCCATCTGTCATACTTCATTCTACTACAGGATAGAAATCACAGCGTGCTTCATAGAGTTAATCATTAAAGACTATGAATTGAGGTTTTATGCACAAAAGGGCATAGGTACTGGCACAAATACACATTATATTGCCTTATCACCCTATCTGCTACACATTTAACTGCCTTTGATCTTATCTAATAATAGATATATTGCTGAAATAATCGCCATTTAAATATATTAGGTTGTTTGACATAGGTACTACACACAAAGAAAATCAATAATGATTATACAATCACTAGATACAATGTAAACTGCATACCGCAAATGTCTTTACAGGGTTAGATAACATCACAGAAATCCTAATGAAAGTCAATAGCCATTAGTTTTTAGAAGCAGCACTTGAACTTTTGGGGATTTTTTTACAGTAACTAGTCCAACTTTAGGTGCAAGGTTTTAAAACAAATGAAGATCAAAGAAAGAATGACAAGTAGATTTAACAAATATATCTCTGGAATATGTCAATATTTGCTGTGCTTTTTGAAAAACTGGTAAATATATATTCATCTTCTGTAGTAAGCAGAATTTAGCAATATTATTCAGAACCTTCAAGTGAAAGAATTATTTTCACTTCTTTTTGTGATGATAGCTGAGCTAATAACCACCACCTGTTAGCTCTCACAATCTGAAGCCAGTGTGTCTGCCTAAGAGGTAAGGTCACTTCTTTAGAAAAGCTTTATTCCACAATCTTAAGTAGCTCAACAAAACAAAGGTGGTGACCAGCCTCCAACTGCTATTGAATACATGCCCAAAATCAGAACATGGCTTGTGAATAATTCTTCATTTGGTTGAGCCCATCTGAAAGTGACACTGTAACATTCTTATTTTACTTTCTGGAGCTACATTCCTGTCCAGTTTCAACATATACATATTGGGTAGAAGTTAGTACTGAAGAGAAAAAAACCAGAAATTTTGATTCAAAAGGTGCAAAGCTAAAATAATAATAAAAAATAATAGTCCTTGTGTAGAGAAACTATAGAGATCAGTAGAGATACATACAAGGCTTATCAGAAGCTGAGAATTAAAACCATTTCACTTGCTTTGTCATAGCAATGATGCCAGGAGAGAAGACTCAATACTCTGATGACTATTAAGCAAGTATTTATTGTGGTGCTGGACACGCAGGGGACTTCTCCAGCCATTTGCACGTGCCAAGAAAAAGAGTTTTCAAAAATTATACACCACTAACATACATATTCATACATTATCTTAGAAAGTCTCTTATTTATGAATATTCATGAGTCAAATTTCTCAGGTCTCCTCCTCTTGGTGCTGATGTGCTATCTGCTGGTAGTGCATGCTCATTGCCCTCTGGTGGTGGTCTCTGAGGGTCTTCTTGATGAAGCATGGAGTCTTCTTCAGCCTGAACTTTTGAACTCATGTAATAGTTGACAGGGAAAGCAGTCTTGGCCTAGGTCAGGCTGGCTTCAAGGTTTCTTTCCCCCTTATCTACTAGCTGGCTAGACTATCTCCTTGTTCCTCAAAAATGAGACTCACGGACTTAGCTAAACAGTATTTACATAGCAATTGCACTCCCTAACTAATGTCTGAGAACATCTGTGCCTTCAGCACCCAAATTTTCAACTGTTCAATGCCCTGTTTCAGCAATAATATAAGGATTTTCAGCAAGAGGTGCAGTATTTGTCTTTAATCAAAGACAAGTGCAGTTTTATCTCTACACAACAATTGGTAGCTCTTGGTACTTTCCAGATGTAAAGGAAAGTGCCCAATATAATTACACTGACATAAAGGTCCTGCTGCTTTTCTCACCAATAAGACATTTCTACAGATAAGCAGAGCTGTAAAACAATTTTGTCTCAATTAACTTCTATTTTTAGTAACATTCAGAAAGCAATATAGTATTTGTTTTATGGCTCTGAGTCAGGCAATTTTCAAATCTAAATGCCTAAGTAAACACTAAAAGAGGATAAAAATAGTTTTGCAAAAGTAATCCACTCATTCCTGTCTTCTTATAAAATTAAAAGATTTTTGAGGTATAGAACCAACAGTTTATAACCCTTATCTTCTAACCACTCAAACATGGCTGTCAAATTTACTGTTTAAGCTTTTCATTGTAATCACACTATTACGCACTTCATCACCTTCCCCACCCCCATCATTCGATCTAATGGTTTTAAAGGGAAAGGAAATTACTTGTCTTCACTGCCAGCACTTGACACTTTTATGGATCATTTGTAATGAAGCTATTCTTTGATTTTAATGGAGACCTTGATTTGGACCAGTGTGAATAATTGTCAAAAGGTGATTAATTAAATAATCACCACCACCCTGTAAAATGGATCAACATATTACATTACGCTGATCCAAAAGTTATTTTATTCCTGCATTAGACTTCAAATTCTATGCATTTAAACAAGCCTTAAACTGGGCCATATAATTTACTACACATTAATTATACATATAGTGTGGCCTAAGTAAGGAAAAGTGTCTTACACCTTTTTTAACTCTGTAAAATATGCTGCTAAGGCATATAACAATAAAAGTTCCTGTGGGGGAATAATATTCCTGATGAACAATACACATGCACAGACTCACATATATATAAAATAAATAATATTATTCATGTAACATTTAGAAAAATTTCCATGTTGCAGAAACACAGGGTTTTAGGTGAGACATAGATCTTAAACACCCCTTCAGCTAAATTTGAACAAGAGACAAGCATATGGCTAATAGCCTGTGCATAAGATGGATAGATATGTACTGTTAAATTATGAAATATTATTCTTTAGTTTAGACAGTCCCATGCAGGTTTATGCACTGCTAACTCTTCCAAGTAATAAACTTTGTTAGAGCCATAGCTTTTGTTATAGCTTATTGCCTTCAGTTCCTTTTAGACAGTTGAAATACTATTAGCAATATGATTTCCTAATTTGCTCATGGTCTATATAAATGAAATGTCAGGATTTTGAATCACAGTTTTTGAGTCTAAAGAGGATCACTCAGCAATTCTGCTTGCTGAACCTTTCCAGAAGAAATTAAGCTTAAAAAGTATTGCTGTTTAAGGTATAAAAAGGCATCAAGCAAATTATCTATATAGTCACTGTGGGAAACTGAAGAGAGACATTTTTTTTAGCACATTTCTGCACTTGTTTCAGTGTCTACAAAATACTTCAATAGACTGACAAGAGAGTCACATTTCATACAGACATTAAATAGCACCAACATGTTAAATGATGATAGAAAAGGCAATACTTCACAGAAATATGTAGGTGTCTGCTGTACACAAAAGGCAGATAGCTGTTTTGAACTGTGGAGACTATTTAAAGGTTTAGTGTACACCTTGGATTCCTACTGCCTACATAAGTAGAGAGACCTAAATCCACTGCATAGTGGGACTAACTGATCAAAGCAGTAGTTAAATCTATCCATGGAAAATCTAAGTAGTCTTTGGAGGCAAGTCTTTGAATGCAGATTAGTGATTTCATTGAAGTAGTCAATCAGCTGCTTTTTTCTGGTTGTTAAAATGTCACTGAGTGAACACAGTAGATAAAAAGATGATGAGCAAAAAATAATATTTCAACTTGAACAAACTTGCTATTTGTAGACTGGATCACATGAATCTGCTTCAGTCAAGATCATTTCAGAGGTAGCTACAGGAATGAATCCCACAAAGGGACTAAGTTTAATCATCCAGTCCCAGACTGTATTGATTTTGGAACTACTTGCAATGACTATATAAATAAGCCATTTCTTTGCAACTGTATCTGGAGTCGGTCATGAACCCAAAACCTTCACAACCTGGTCCAAAGTGAATTATGCCCTGCAGAAATAAATTAATAAAACTAACACAGCTAGGCTTCTCTACCAACTTATTTTCACGTTTCAAGAGCTTAAAAATATAAAATCAATAATCATTTAGTCATAAGGGTAAATGAAGCGACATAACATCAAAGTATACCCTTTAGCCATTCAAGTCATTCTAGGTAATTTATCTCATCAAAAGGCACTGGTAATAATCCTTTCCACTCTGAGACAAGCCGCCACACAGCTGCTGTATTATCCTAGAGTAAACAAGTTTGGAGAAAATATTAAAAATCAATATCTGTTTCCTTCTATCAGGCCAGATGGCATCCATCATAAATCTGCCTTTGTAAAGAGTTCTTTAGGTTTAGCAGCCAGAGTGTGAAAGACAACTGAATTAACAATATAAAACTCAGGCCAGTTTAACAGGAATTGACAGCTGGATTTCCTTAAACTTACAATATTGAGGCAAGCGAACAATTTGCTAAAATTAAACAGACATGGAAAACAATCCATTACATTAATGTGCTATCTAAAGGAGACTTTGACTAATCTTAGACACTCCAAACAGTAACATTAACTTCACAGAATCCATAACGGCACCAACATAAAAGACTCTCAATTGTCATTTTTTGCATTCCTGTGGTTCTCATGCCACAAAACACAGCAATCACCTCTCCTTTGAGGGTCTACCACACAGTCCTGTTGCTGTCAGGCAGTACTTAAAAAAAAAGTTTTGAAAAAAGGGACTTGATTACAACATCCCAAACACAATAGTTGCTATTCTCAATCAGATTCTGTAGCAGCTGTCTAAATCACTGCTGCACTGAAAAACAAATTGCAAGTTCATCTTGGCCCGTTACATACAGCTTTAATGCTCAGTGCTTGTAGGCTCTCAATTGCACCACCAAGCAGGGAGCAGCTGTCTTCATCCTTCAGCACAAAACAGGGCCTCAAAGTGGAAAAGACTGCTGTAAAGACTGTCACATTTCATGTTTTGTATCCTGCTCCGGGATCTTTTCCTGAGTATTGTCTAAATGGATTTTCATACATCCTTTTTGTAAACCTGTGGAATGGGGTGTGTCATTCTGGAGAGGGCTCTTAAATGGTTCCAGTTCAGACCATGCCATCATCCTCTTACTGACATGTGGACTACTCTGCTCAGTCAGCTTCTTTCATCCTTCCCTGCTGTTTTTACTTAAACAACCTTCTGTTCCTTGGGTTCATCCAGAATGTGGGACTTCCAGCCATAGACTTCAAATGCCAAAGACCCAGTAAAAACTCACCCTGTCAGTTCTCAAGGTAACATCACTGCATGTGGCTTTTTGGACAGATTTGAGAATCTGCCTTCAAACAGAAACATTGTTGCATGCTTACTCACAGTGTGGCTAATCACCATGCCATGGTAGAGTTTGATGCCAACTCAATTTTTAGGTTTGAAGCCATAAGAATCAAGGGCTCTTCTGGTTCGCACATGACACAGATATTTATGAGCTGAAGGGGCTTCAATTAATCACTGACTGGAGTATAACTTACTTGTGACATTATATTCCAAGTCTCATCAGAAACTTATGCTTTTTAATCAATCCATTATTTATTCTCAGTCATCTGTGTTTTCCCAAAGTAGATGCACATTCATTTCTCTGTGTTGGAGAATGACTCAGACTTCATACAGTACTTTTTCTAGTGCCTATATAGCTTCAGAGTGTAACAATTTACAGTCTTGCCAAATCTGTGGCCAGGAGCAGATGAATTATTTGTTGAGCTTTTTGTAATTCCACATTTGGCGTTAGCTAGTAAGACCATTTGCATATTTTCAGTGCAGTTACACAGAATCATAAGCATCAGGTGATAAGGCAGCATATCTTCCCTCAAGAGAACATGAAAAAAGGCATAATGTGTATTAGGAGGAATTCTCTTCACTATTAGGAGGAATAAAGAGGGGGGATACTTGGGGTGGCAAGGAAAGGGCTTGGGGATGGAAAACTGAAAGGTACCTCAGGTTGAGGGAAGACAAGCTGTTTGGACTGTCTCTGGCAGTACAAGCCAGCTGCTGTTTCTTCTTCCAGGTACAGCAGATGTAAGTGGTGGAGTGATCATTTACCTGGTTGTTCAGAGGAGTAACTGGCTCTCTTAGAGCAGTTTTGGTAGGGCTGTGGAAAATTCTTTGTTTTACTTCAAAAGTGTGGTCATTTCCAAATCTAAAACCTAGGGGTTCTCTGTCATATATAGGACAATGGTCCTGTCTGCCTTAAGGCTGTCTGGCTGGCAGAAGGAGCAACTGTTACCCATAGAATCATAGAATAGTTTGGGTTGGAAGGGACCTTAAAGATCATCGAGTTCCAACCCCCCTGCCATAGGCAGGGACACCTCCCACTAGATCAGGCTGCTCAGTGCCTTGTCCAGCCTGGTCTTGAACACCTCCAGAGAGGGGGCATCCACCACTTCTCTGGGCAACCTGTTCCAGTGTTTCACCACCCTCACTGTAAAGAATTCCTTTCTTATGTCAAGTCTAAATCCCCCCCCTTCCAATTTACATCCATTGTTTCTGGTCCTCCCATCAGATATCTTATTAAAAATTCCTTCCCCTGCCTTTCTTTAGGACCCCCTCAGGTATTGATAAGTTACTATAAGGGACCCCCTGAGCCTTCCCCACTCCAGGCTGAACACCCCCAACTCCTTCAGCCTGTCTTCATACTTTAGCCTCAGCTGCATATGCCATAGCTTAACTTATTTTCAGGAGCCTGTGGCAGGCTTTCAAATAAGCAAGCACCATTCCAGAGATACGAGACTTGGAGGGCTTCCAGCTTTTGGGATTCTTCTCCCACTCCCATGCTAGCTTCTATCCTTCCCACAAAGATTTCCCCTTCCTTCTGCTCTCTGATCCTGTTATTGGGTTCACAGCACAAGTGACTTTGTAGTGAAATTTGCTAGCATAATAAGTTTCAGTTACTAGTTGAGCTGGAGGGCATAGAGAGTCTTGTGACAAGATAACATTTTCCTATGAAAATGCACCTACAAAGACAGCTGGGACAGAGAAGCACAAAGCTGTGGGAGGAGGAAATAAGCTTGAAGAAGCACCCAAAGAAAGTAAAAGAAAATAACTGTGGCTCTCTGAAAAAGCCTGAGTAGAGATTGGCAAGATGACTTAGACATTCAGTGTAGATCTAGGTATGTTTCCAGGAATAGGATCTGGGTATCAGATGTTGGGAAAGGTACTTGCTTTACAATATATAGGTGATATGGAGCAGTGTTTCTTATGAATTTCCACTCTCCCCTTTTCAAATCAGTATCAGAATTCTCATCCACATAAAAGGATGCAGAATGAAGGACTGATTGTGCCAGAAAAGTAATTAGATTTAAGTTATTTTCCCTTTCCGCAGATCTTGTATGAGATAAGATGGTTACATTGAAGGTAATTATATAATATATGATCATTTAAATAATAAAGCTGTGAGACAAACATGCTGTTTATTTCCTCCTCAAAACTATAATCATACACCATACTATATCATGTCAATGCTAAAGGCAATGGAGTTAGGTTTTTATTAAGCAGAGTTTTATAATTAGTCTGCCTATTTTATTTTCTTCAAATAATGTTATTATTGATGTTATCATTGCTCTGAATTTAATGGTAGACAAAGAAAGGTAATTATTTCTATAAGTATTGTCAGTATGAAACACTATTTGGTGAATTAGAAAGATTAGATAAGTTTCTTCTAAAACACAGCAGCTGAAATAATATTACTTATTATTTTTACTGTTGCTACATACATTGAATTTGCTAAAAACCCTACTTACTCATATGATAGTTAGGTATCCTCTGTTAAAAATTTTCCTAGTCATTCACTCTAGGGAGTCTAAAGTCTTAGCTTAATATAGCAACTTACAGATGACTAGCCAGACTTCAAATATCTATTTTTCAAAAAGCACTTTATTGCTTTACTGGCCAAGTTCAAGTTGTGTAAACTGAGAACACAACATTTGTCAGAAAATAAAGATCTTTTGAGAGAAGAATAAGAAGGAATCCACTGTAAAGGAATAGGAACTACCCCACATTACGTTTACAGTTGAGAACCATTGACATTTCCTTAATTTTGATTGACAGAGACTGAAGCTCAGATACCGACTTTACCTCAACTTTAGGAAGTGAAGACATAATCATCAAGGTTTGATGGGAAAAAGATACACAGACTGAGAATATACTGCAACCTCTTATACATGAGGGACATGGTACATGAATTAAACAGAGTTTTTCATAATCCTGCACAGAAATTGCTATGCAGCAGATGACCAAAATCTCAGAAAGAATAAAAAGACTCATTATAAACGTTTACCTTCATAATTATAAAAGTTTACCTTCATTGATGAAGTAGTAACTTTTGTAGTAACTTTATCATTTATGATGTCTAGTCCTGATGCAGTCATCCTATGTTCTCTCAGTGATCAGTGAAAGAAAATGGACATTTCCAGAAATGCTGAGACAGGCATCTAAGATAGGGCAGCAAAACTGCCCTTAAGAATCACTTGCTTATCTCCATTGATTGTAAGGGCCCAGAATCACAGAATGTCAGGGTTTGGAAGGTACCTTGAAAGATCATCTGGTTCAATCCCCCTGCCAGAGCAGGGACACCCAGATCAGGTCACACTGGAAGGCATCTAGGCAGGGTTTGAATGTCTCTAGAGAAGGAGACCCCAAGCCCTCTCTGGGCAGCCTGTGCCAGTGTTCTGTCACTCTCAATGTGTGAAACATTTCTTTCATATTTCTGTGGAACCTCCTATTTTCCAGCTTGCACCCATTGCCTCTTGTCCTAACTTTGGATGTGACTGAGAAGGGCCTTACTCCACCCCAATGACACTTACCCTTTACATGTTTATAATCATGAATGAGATGATTTTCCAGCTTGTTCTTCTCCAAGATAAAGTAACCCAGTTCCCTCAGCCTTTCCTCATAAGGAGATGGTCCAATCTCCTCATCATCTCTGTGGCTCTGCACTGGACTCTCTCAACCAGTTTCCTGTCCTTCTTAAACTGAGGGCCCCAGAACTGGACATAATATTCCAGATGTGGCCTCACTAGGGCAGAGTAGAGGGGGAGGAGAACCTCTTTTCACCTACTAAACACATCTCTTCTAACACACCCTGAGATGCCATTGGCATTCTTGTCCACAAAGGTACATTTTTGGCTCATGGTCATCCTTCTTTCCACCAGGACGCCCAGATCCCTTTCCCCTCCACTGCTCTCTAACAGGTTGGTCTCCAACTTATACTGATAAATGGGGTTGTTATTGCCCAGATGCAAGACTCTACATTTGCCCTTGTTATATTTCATTAAATTTCTCCCCACCCACCAACCTAAAGCAAACAGCAGCCTAAAATAAATAGCTCAGATGTAGACATCTAATTTTATTTGTATAGAACTGCCTTAGAATCTCACCATGGGCAACTAATATACAGCTGATCAGCTAAATGTCTTTACCACATCTAAGCCTAGTCATATCTTAGCTTAATCAAGCTCAATTTTATCTCTATAGATAAAAATACTGAGTTAATTCAAAAGGTCAGAAGGACAGCATTTTCTCTGAGAATCCTTCATACCTCGAAGCCCATGAAAAAGGATCATTTTATAGAAAACAACAACCTCTACAGTCACCCATATTTATTTATACAAGCTGACTGTATTGAGCGTGATAGTTGCTTGTCCACTACAGATCACAATTTTAACAGAAATCTTTATTCCACAGTAGACAAAAGTGACCCAAAATTGAGAGTACTGTGTTCAGCTCTGGTGCCCTTAGCCCAAGAAGGATGTTGACCTGTTGGAGAGGGTCCAGAGGAAGACCACGAGGATGGTCAAAGAGCTGGAGCACCTCTCCTATGAAGACAGGCTGAGAGATTTGGGGCTGTTCAGTCTGGATTAGAGAAGACTCTGGGGAGACCTATAGCCACTTACCAGTACCTGAAGTTGCCTAGAGGAAATCTGGGGAGGGACTGTTAGGCAGAGCATGTAGCGATAGGACAAAGTTTTAAACTAGAGCAGGGGCAGGTTTAGATTAGACATTAGAAGAAAGTTCTTCTCCGTAAGGGTGGTGAGACACTGAAACATGTTGCTCAGAGATGTAGTGGAGGCCCCATCACTGGAGTCATTCCAGGCCAGGTTTGATGAGGCTCTGGTCAACCTCATCTAGTGCAGGATGTCCCTGCTTGCTGCAGGGGAGTTGAACTACATGACCTTTAAAGGTCCCTCCTAACTCTATGAAAATTTCATTCAATGGGATGTTATCAGCCTGAGAGTTGAGCATCTACCACAGCAACGTTCAAATGATGCAATTGCTACATTGAGGAAAGTATAGTCTGGATCAGTTAGGTGGTGAATAATATAGAAAGAGTCTTTGTCGTGGCAGCTATAAAAGACTTCAGAATTTGCCTCCTCTGGAGTGGTTTAAGTCTATGATAAGCAATTATGTTTCTATAAAAAAATCCCACAATCTTGAACTCCTGCCTTTGTTTGAACATCATTTGTCTACAAAAGAGTTTACTTGCTGTGTTCCCTGTCTTTCCTGTGTTTTTACTTAGCTGGAAAATTGGTCATTCACCCCGTTTATCTCTAATTTATTGAAATACAAATATCGAACAGGTTTCTATAAACTCATATATAAAAAGCAACCAGCCTTATTAAAAGTAACCCTTACTATAAGTAAGTATCCTCTATAGATACTTAGTATTTGGGCAAAAATATTTTCAAACATCAAGGAAAGCCTGATGTTTAGATAGCTGAACAATATCAGTCTAAATCTCTAAGCAGTTCTTGTTTATTGTGCAACTGTCTTATTTTCAATGGAACTCTACCATGGGGAAGAGTATTGCCTGCTGTAATCCACCCACAATCAGTGAGTGAATTAGTCAAAAGCCTATCAAAGCTAGGGTTAAAATAAAGCATCACATTTCTTCACGTTACAAAGAAATCTGAAGTACTTATTCCTAGATAATTCCAGGCAATTTTATCAGCAGTTCCCTTGATACAGCCACTCTCTACATCTCCTACAATCTAAGATTTCTTAATTTACTCACCTTAGAGCATACTAAAAACCATGGTTAATAATTTAATAGAAAAGTTTAAATTCAATTCATGAATGCACAAAAAAGCATGCATATGGCACAATCCTAATTTTAAAATGGAAAATGAAAAATTCATATGAACCCATAGGAGAAACAGAGCCTTGTTATTTTTAGAACTTTTTTTAATGAGCATGAACTCTTTTGTTTTTTTTGATAAGTATCATGAAAAATTGAACAATCCTAATTTCCACTTGTAGTGATTCTTTCATATTAGGCATTTATTTACACAAATTACTGATCTTAAATTGAATTATATTTCTACGACTCTTCTGCTTATTGAATACTTTTAATCTTTAATAGAAATAGAGCAGCTTTTCATTCACACAGCATACTATATTATGAAGTCAGGACAGTAAAACAATATTGTTTTCAGAAGACTTAGAAAACTAAATGGCTGTTGTTTGATGTACTCACTTATGATCTATAACTATACAATACATGAAAAGATTAACATTTTGTATTCAAACATACTTTTTAAATATACAGTTTTTAATTTCTCAGAGAGACAGGCTGCATCTACCCAAAAAGATGTGAAGTTCCATCCCAGCAGAGACATTTAGAAAAAAGCTTATAATTGCTTATCCTACTGTTTAAGTTGAGATTTTTGTCCACAAATCATTGACTTATATATGAGAACTTCCTTTTTATTTACCTACAGCAAGACCAGTTCTGTTAGGACTGCTCTGACTGGACATCTGCATCTGGAAAGCATTCAACAATATGAAAGATTTTTGTGACACAGCTGGACTAAATAAAAAGTATTTGTCACAGAATAATAGATTGGTTTGGGTTGGAAGAGACCTTAAATAAAAATCATTTAATTCCAACTCCTCTGCTATGGGCACCTCCCACTGTAACCCACTCGATTGCTCAAAGCTTCATCCAGCCTGGCCTTGAGCACTTTCAGGGGTGGGGAATCAGCAGCTCCTGTAGGAAACCTCTCAGCTCTCCAGATATCTCACCACCCTGAAAGCAAAGAATTACTCCCCTCTTTCAGCTCAAAATCATTACCATTTGCTTTTTCTCTCCCTGATAAAGAGTCCCCACCTATCTTTGCTGTAGGCTCACTTTAGGTACTGAAAGGCAGCTATAATGTCTCCCTGCCCATCCTAAAGAGCCTGTATCCCTCTATTCCAACACTGCACTCATAGGAGTCACATCTCTGTGGTGCTCTGTAGGCATGTGCAGCCTCTAAGTCCTCTTGTTTATTTCCTGTGCTATGTGTATTTGTAAACAGGTAATTAAGATGGGCCACTGATGAAGCTGACTTGCTGCCTGGAGTGTCTGGAGTTCCT
>VZTY01012571.1:785471-966362 GCA_013400935.1 Turnix velox | reverse complement strand
CTATACAATACATGAAAAGATTAACATTTTGTATTCAAACATACTTTTTAAATATACAGTTTTTAATTTCTCAGAGAGACAGGCTGCATCTACCCAAAAAGATGTGAAGTTCCATCCCAGCAGAGAAACTTAGAAAAAAGCTTATAATTGCTTATCCTACTGTTTAAGTTGAGATTTTTGTCCACAAATCATTGACTTATATATGAGAACTTCCTTTTTATTTTCCTACAGCAAGACCAGTTCTGTTAGGACTGCTCTGACTGGACATCTGCATCTGGAAAGCATTCAACAATATGAAAGATTTTTGTGACACAGCTGGACTAAATAAAATGTATTTGTCACAGAATAATAGATTGGTTTGGGTTGGAAGAGACCTTAAATAAAAATCATTTAATTCCAACTCCTCTGCTATGGGCACCTCCCACTGTAACCCACTCGATTGCTCAAAGCTTCATCCAGCCTGGCCTTGAGCACTTTCAGGGGTGGGGAATCAGCAGCTCCTGTAGGAAACCTCTCAGCTCTCCAGATATCTCACCACCCTGAAAGCAAAGAATTACTCCCCTCTTTCAGCTCAAAATCATTACCATTTGCTTTTTCTCTCCCTGATAAAGAGTCCCCACCTATCTTTGCTGTAGGCTCACTTTAGGTACTGAAAGGCAGCTATAATGTCTCCCTGCCCATCCTAAAGAGCCTGTATCCCTCTATTCCAACACTGCACTCATAGGAGTCACATCTCTGTGGTGCTCTGTAGGCATGTGCAGCCTCTAAGTCCTCTTGTTTATTTCCTGTGCTATGTGTATTTGTAAACAGGTAATTAAGATGGGCCACTGATGAAGCTGACTTGCTGCCTGGAGTGTCTGGAGTTCCTTTATGTTCCAGGTGATCTCCTGCTGAACAGTGATCCTTCTCCAGGCTCCGGGCAGCTATTGATAGCACAGGCATTAAACTGGTGAGAGTGGGGTGGATTGCATTTCTCCTCTCCTGGCAACTTTGGTTCAAAACCCTCTTCACAGCTTGGAAAGCTTGTCAAGAAAGATGCCCTTCCCTTTCTCTGACAGATGGACCAAATCAGCCACCAGCAGACCTAGTTTCCCAAAGTGAGTTCTGTGGTCTAAATAGCCAAATCTCTGTCTGTGGCACCACTCCTGTAACCATTTATTGATTTGCCAGATTCAGCTGTCCCTTTCAAGCTCCTTCCCTTTGACCAGGACCATCACTACCTGCCTCTAGAGTTCCTTATACACTCTATAATCCTTTTTATTGCTCCCCAGACTGCTTGTGGCTGTATCACTGGTGCCCATGTGAAACAACAGCACCAGATAATAGTCAATGCATGAGGCTTGGCAGTCTCTCTGTGACATCTCTAATACAAGCCATGGCTAAGCTGCAATTCTTCTCCTGGAGATGTGAATGCACTAGCAATAAGTTTGATCACCAGTTACCCCACAACATGCCAAAGCATTAATAAGGATTGAGTAAATTACTCATCACAGTAGAGCTAGAAATGCCCTGGTTGAAAGGGCTTGACAACGTAAACATCCAAAAAGCCAGCTGGTATTTCAAATGTTCTCAGGTACTTTTTGTACTTGTCATGGTGATCAACACATTAACCAGTCCAAGCACAGGCTTCACATATACAGTTTTATATTAGATAAAGTGTTTGGGTTGTGACTGGAAGTTAGGGACTTGAAAAATGGGACTGAATTGTTCCTACAACGTAAAAACTTTTCTCATTCTGCTGAGGATTTTGATCTGATAGTCCTGGCTCAAAGATCAGCAGAATCAGAATTCTTTCAGAAATCTGGAAAAGAAACATAATTTTCTTCTGATAGACCAGTATGTCTAGGTTTTGAAAGACTGCTGTCATAATCTGTGCTTTCAGACTCTGCTACAGTGACTGTCTCTTGTCTTTTCTCCAGCTTTTACATCTGTAACTCATTTTGGTTTATCTGCAACAACTGAAGCAGGTGCCAAGATAATTAGGGTAAATTAATTTCTGTCTGGAGCTGATTTACCTTGATTTGCTGTGCATCCAGCTATTAATTTTTTTACAGTAAATGACAGGCACCTGCATTCCACAAGAAATATTTCCTGATGTTGTGTGTGGTTAGTTAGCTTGTATTTTGTAACAGACTCTTGAGCTTCATAGAGCTTCAAAATATTATGACATCTTAAAAGACTTTATAAACATATTTCAGAGCTCTGACAGAGGGCTTATAGTAATTGAAACATGTACAACTCTCATAGTGCTGGTTCAAAAAAACCTATAAACATCTCAGGTTTAGCAATTTAGAAATGCTATGGTTCATGGGATGAAGAGGCATTTTAAAAACCACACTTAGTATTGTTTTGAAGGTCTATACACCAAATAAGTTTGTTCAAGGAGTGATACACACATAGCTGACATAGTTAACAGAGCCCTTAAAACAAATACTTCTGATTCCAGGAATATAGAAGTTAGTTAGTAACTGCTTAAATATTTATAAACATAGATGAATGTTTGATAAAAGTAGTCAAAATCCTTGGGAAAGAAGGTGTTTGTAAAGTGAGAAAACACTGTTCACTGAAGTTATAAATTAAAGACAAAGTTTTCATGTTTGCATATCAATCAATCGTGTATTGTACAAGTGCTGAACACAGCAAAAGCAAAGTACTATACACCCTGCCACAATGATGTTTTTTGTGTCCTTGTTCATACTTTTTTAGGTGAACAAACCAATAACATATGTTTTGTATCACCAACAGTTCTGATAAAGTAACCACCAATGCCAGAACCGAGCTACCTTCACCTCAAAGGATTCAGAAGAAAGCTACTCTAATAATTCCTAGTTTGGAAAACTACATTAAGGAATGAACTAGAACTCAATCTGTTTTGTTTGTCTGAGAGAAAGTTGAGTGGTTACTCACTTCTATGGTGTGTAAGTAGCTGAAAAGAACATTTCTAATGGCAGGGCCATTTATCTAGCTTGAAGAGATATGACAGGATCTTTCAGTTGGAGGTTAAAGTAAAATAAATCCAGACAACTTTTTAATTTTTAATGGTGAGGACTGTTTATCTGCCCAACTTGTTAGTTGTAGTCATAGGACCCCACTATGGGATTCTGATGATCTGAAAATCCCATTGATAATGTCTAAAATAAAGAGGTGCCACTAATTTTAAGGGCATGTTGCTGGGGGTGAACACAACAACTGTCTTCTGATACTCCAAGCAGAACATGAAGAAAGCAGGAATCATTGTGCTGAGTCTTCCCCATGACAAGGCACTGAGCAACCTGGTCAAGCCAGAGGTGGCCCTGCCCCCATGGCAGGGGGTTTGGAGCTAGATGATCTTTAAGGTTCTTTCCAACCCAAACCATTCTATGATTTTATGACTCTATGACCTGTCAGAGGTGGGTATCTTCCCTTCTCCTCAGTAGGCTTGTGTAACTTTATGAAACCCTCTCAAATACAATGGTTTAACTTGTATAAGTAACATTATGATGATGATACGGTTAAACACCTTGCACAGCACTTTTATGCAGTAATTTAAGCAATGCTAAATAGAGAATTTTTTCCCCCCCATCTTTGCTAAAAGTTCTAATTCATCATTAGTTTGATAGCAGCAAGCTGGCAGGGAGATGGTCAAAAGCTTTCAAAGGGTGAAGTAAAAGATATAAAAGAATTAAAATAAAGTTTTCCTTTGTCCTTTGCTATTTTGTCATCACCAAAGAATATTTTTGAGACACAAATGACCTTTGCAAAAGTCACTGAATTTTTGTTACTATTTTGCTGCATGATTCTGCTGTTTAAGATGTAATTTAAGTAACTTTCTAATCTGTCATTCCAACTCTCACACTTGATGCAATAGAGATAAATCAGTTTGTTAGTATAATACTTCAGGCAGTTAAAAAGCAGGACAGAGGTTTTGGACAAAATCTTAGGCACACCAACATTAAATATCTTCAGAACTCTAAGATAAAAATGCTAGAAATCACCATAATAATATTCATTCATCAGCTGACTTCAGAGTTTCCTGTTGCTTAAGTTTCTACTTCATATTCATTGCACAAAAATAGATCTAGGATAAATACCTACCAGCTTTCAAAAATACCCACTTAAAATATGTTCATGTAAAAACAATGTTTGTATTCCCTTCATAAGCTACCAATGACAATCTAGGAGGAGCAGTAAGTCAATGAATACATTTCTGGTATGCTTAAAGTGTTTCAAATTCAGCTGTTTTCTTAGCTATTAGCTTTTTAAAATTTGTAATTTACAGTTACCTGTTGATGTTTTTTGTTTAAAATCAATTAGGTAGTATTTGGGCTTGGTTGAACAGGATTTCCTGAACTGAATATTTTTGTGCTTGGAATAATCCACTCTTTTTTTTTTCCTCTTGAACACTTCACTTGATAATTCTTTCACAGCTGTGAAGTACTTACTGGAGAGCAGAGAACTCTCAAGTGCTATTGAAATGTGTTTTTAGTAACTGTATTTTCTAGTTTATTTTTATAAAGTTGGAAAAGTAGGACTGAGAAGGCACCAGCAAAGCATAGTAACGTGGCTGAAGTTAGGTTCTCTGATTCTCTTCTATTTATGAGTGATATGGATGAAACTTGATATAATGTATATTGTAAATTGTCATGGTCAGTCAGGATTTATTATGATATATTAAGAGTTGAAGGTATATTGATGCTTGTAACAGAGAGAACTCAAAGTTTTCACTAAACTTGGTGGTTATTGTTTAATTTTGACCATATTGTTGGCAGTCAAACTGAAACTGGAGTCTCACTGGCATGTACAGTAAAACATACAGCAAGATTTTTGTGCTTTCTCTTGGCATTCCTCAAAATATTTCCCCAGACCTTCCCTTCAAAAGAAGCTTCTATTTATGTGCTCAGAAATTCTAGTTTACTGCAAAAATATATCTTCTTCTGCTGCAGTATCTGTGGAAATCTTTCAAAGTATCTCCTGCTTTCTCTGAATGATTGTCAGTGGTCCCAGCTGAGTTACAAAAAATTCATTGGTTCTAACATCCTTTACCACAGGTGTAATATTTAAGGTAGTAGTCAAATGGCATCAGTCACATAGTAGAAAGCACAGAGCAAAGCAGAGCACCACAACAGGGTCACAGTGTGATGTGTGGACAAAAGATAAAGGAATAAGGGGGTGGGATGTATCGTAAGAAGCCTCCTGACCAATCTCTTGCAGGCCACAGCTGTGCTTGAATTCCCTTATTGTGTTACTCTATGTACACAGACCATTACTTTCCGTGAAGCTTGGGACAACTAAAACTGATTTATCTTCTTTTTATTGACTAGAGCTTCTGTTTTCATGTGTTTGTTTGTCCACACAAGGAGAAATGGATTGAGAAACTGCTTTGGCTACTGGTTGTACATGAAGTCCTGATCTGGTTTGCCATCTGACAGACATTTGCATCAGCATGGGGGAGTAGGCAGCATGGGTCAAGGACAAATGAGCAAGGGGGGGGGAGTTGATGAAGCAAGAGAGAAAGCGTGGGGGTGAACAATGAGAACCAGCATTTTTGTGAATTACTCTTTTATAATCTACATCCTAAGATGCTGTCACAAGTCCACCACATCTTGACCTTATCTGGATATTTGGAAGAAAATACCACTGGCTCTATGTGAGTTATATGCTCCTCTGCTTGCCTCACTGCTAGGATTAAGTCAAAGAGATGTCCTCTGAAGTGGACAGAGCATTACACAAAACCAAAGGAACTACTCACTGCCTTTTGTCACCAATTAGCACTCAATAGAGATGTGGAGAACCAGGATGGAGGATGGTCTCTGATTAACAAAGAAACATGAGATAAAAGTGTTTATGAGTTTCATATTCTCTTCTGATACTGTGAAAAATAATTTAAACATTGCTGTACTGTGGAATTTAGTCTTATTCTTAAGTGTGCATTCTAGTAACCTGACATGCATTGCTTTGATTGATGGCACAGAGGGTACTTTGCACATAGACCTGGTGCCAACCAAGAAGGGTGAACAAGTAGCTACCTGCTTAGATTTATTAGAATTCCTGATCCTTGATGGGCATCAGATGACATCAGATCAGATGAGATCACATTTCTAACTGGCAGGGGGGTTGGAACTCGATGATCTTTAAGGTCCTTTCCAACCCAGGCCATTCTATGATTCTATGATTCTACCTGCAATATAGACCTTTCTCATTCTAACTGAGGCCTTGGTACTCATGATAGGGAGGTAGTTCCCACACAATCCTGTCTTTATGAGAAATACTTGACACCCAAGGCAAGAATTCTGTTCACAATTGCAACTGCCAAGGAAAGTAATGAAACTGAGCCTCTCAGATATGAAGTCTTCCCAAGTGACAGGCTTGGATGGCTCCATCTTCATTGTGACAGGCAAGTAGAGCTTACCATCCAACTCATCTCAGATATTACAGTGGGGACCTTGGGGATCAAATCCAAAATGAAATATAGGCACAATGAGACTGACACAACAACTGTAAGTTAGGTGCTTGGCTCTAGAGCATGATTTCATAGTCACGAACAGGAGAATGAAGAAGTTTTATCCACCTAAACTGGGGTTCATGCTTTCCAGCACTCAGTACAGTTTTTGCAAAACAGCCCATATGAAATGCTGGCTGGTCAGTTCATCCATAACCCAGGCCATTCTATGAAGTGGGATGCAAAAGTCCCAGGTATAGTTTTTTTCTTGATGGTGGTGATTTTTTTTTCTTTTTTTTTAATTTATTTTCTAGCTGTGCTTTGAAAACAAACTCTCTGTAGCACTTGGTGTCCTCTATATAGTCCTGGCAAATCAAAACCTTCAGTGGACATTAAGACAGGCCAAGGCAGACTATTTCATACACACTGTACTGATCCTGTACTGATCACAGCCCACTGACAGAATCACAGAATGTCAGGAATTGGAAGGGACCTCAAGAGATCATTTAGTCCAATCCCCCTGCCAGACCGGAACAGGAATGCTGTCCAACTTGCGCTCCTTCAACATGGTCATGAGGACAGGTTTGCCAGTAAAGATTGAGGCAAAGAAGTTGTTGAGTACCTTGGTCTTCTCCTCAACTGTTGTCATGAGTTTACCATTCTTGCTCAATAGGGAAGGTACCCTTTCTTTAACGTCCCTTTTCTGGTTTATGTGCTTATAAAGTCCTCCTTGTTGTTTGTAACATCCTTTGCCAAGTGAAGCTCCAGCTGTACCTTGGCCATTCTGGCCTCATCCCTGCTTAAGCAGGCAGCATCTCTGTGCTCTTCCCAGGAAAGCTGACCCTGCTTGAACTATCTGTGCAGTTCTTTCTTGTTTTTCAGTTTTACCTGCAGGATCTAACTCAACCACCCTTTCCTTCTGAATTTCTTACACTTGAGGATGGAAAGCTCTTGTGCTCTTGTACATCAGGCCAGCAGTATTTAGCAATTAATATTAATGCAATATTAATCATAATTCACCATCCACCTGTTATGTATGATAGCAATACAAAGTCCTGAAAGAAGTTTAAATGAACCCTTTCTGTATTTTACCTTTTCATGCCCATTTCTGTCTCCTTCCCATTCTTGTGTTAGATGGTGTAGCTGTGGATACATCCATACTTTACACTAAAAGAGACTGGTATCACACTGAGAAAATTCCCTAGGGAAAATTTTTGGTCGTGGGTCATGTTTTGTATTAACTAATTTTGTGTAAATTCTCATAAGTAGACTTTGCATAGTCAACTCTAGGAGCTATGGGGATACTTAACCCAGTTAGGAAGTAGTAAGTCCATTGATTTGAAATGCACTTAGTTCAAACCACTTAAAAGAGTAAATGCCTCTCAATGTCAGTAACAGTTGCAAAAGTGAGCTCTAAATTTACAGATGTGCAATAGATGCTTCAGTGAGCCAATTTCTTGATCTGTTCAGCCCTGATTAAAAGCTCCAGGAAGTAAATATTAAATCAAGCTTGTTGGTAATATCCTGCTGAAATATTTTACCAATGGAAAATCCTGGGGTTTTTCCCTTCTGAATGGAAATTTTTTACACACTTTGCTATAGCACCCTGATAAAAAAAGGACAGTTACTTTATCTTTCCAAGAACATACTTGTCTTGTAGATGAGTTGGATCATAGGCAGAAGCTAGAAGATCCCAATCACCTGCCTCTGGTATCTCTTTCCTCCTTCAACACCAACTACAGGATGAAAAAGGTATCTGTAGTATCTGGTTTTTTGTGTGTCTTTATTCAACATGTATTTTTTCTTCTAGAGAATGTAATATTATTCCCAGACTAGGATTTGCATTTCATTTCCAGCTTTGATGTTGGAACATCTGCCATGTCTTTCACAGTAGCAAAAAAGGAACATTTTTGTTACAGCATCTGTTATTGCAATGATAATTTAGATTGGAAATTATATGCAGTGGTCACAAGCTTCATGTAACATTGTAGAGACTTGTGAATAGATCATACTGATGACTTTAGCTTTAGTTACTCACACTCAGGTCAACAATCCTAGCTCAGGCCAGAAAATTCCAACAGAAGAACATTTCATGAGCTTAATAGGTACTTTAGAAATACAGAATCAATGATTCTCCCGCAGATTTATTAGTTTCAGCCTCCCTTATGTTTCCTTCTTTACTCCACAGAGTTAAAACTCCACTTAAGAATGTTAGAAATGTTTGATGTTCGTGGAAATCAGCCAGTGGCAAGGCTCAGTTAGATTTCAGCCTACAGCTACAATGAAGACAAAACAGAGAAAAGGAAAATAAAAATAATAATAATGAAAAAGCAGCTTGCAGAGTCAGAAGACTGAAAAAAATTCTTCTTTCCTGCTTATCTTAGCATGAGTTGGTATAGGAAAGTTGAACGGCATTGTATTGATTATAGCCTTTAGCTTCAAACAGAATAATTGATGTTATATTGATATTCTCATATGTAAGTACTGCTTAATGCCAATGTCCTATTTATGAAATGTTCTTGTCAAAAATAAAGCATTTTTAAAGGAGAAAAGAAATAATTTCTCTGGGTAAGGAGAGGTAAGGTAAAACCTACACAATTATTAATCTTTCGATCTTCAAGAATCTTATTTTCTGAAGGGAAGTGGCTGCTGTTTAGCTTTTGGTTCAGTGGAACTCAAACCTTTGAAAGAGATGTTATGCATAAATAAACAACAGAATGGCTGATTTTCACAGCAGTGGAATTTTGTCAATGAGCTGAAGATTAGTGTTATTAAACAATAATTAAGCACTTGAAGCATAGTCTTTTACACTGGCTAATCTTGGTGACTGTTTACATGCTACTGTTTGTTAAATGGCAAAGTTTATTGATTTGGCAAATTCAGTACCACATTGTATATTTTTATTCAGTCTGTGTTCCTACATGCAGTTCAGCATTTTTAAATGTCAGCTGCAAAGTATTATTGATCTGTAATTAAAAGTGCAGAGAGAAATTAGCATAGTAGAAGTTTATAGTCATTAGTACAAGTACTGTTAGGTAATTATTTAGCTTGATTTAACATCTCTCTTTTTCAGTTATTGACACACTGCAATACTCACCTGCACACTTTTGTTTTGTTAGAAAGGCTAGGTGAATAGTTACCAAACAGTATCACTCTGAAGAGTTTCTATCATCAGCACTTTGTGGAATTATCTAAAAATATTTTCTCTAAGGGCTTGACTTAAATGAAAGAATATTAAAGGAAAAAAAACAGATAGCAAGTGCTACACATATAGTCACTGCCTCAAAACATTCTTTGTCTAAAATTGCTTTTTCCTTATGAATAGAGTTGATAAAAAATGGAATTGGATTTTCCTTTCTAACTTGGAACATAGATGCATTGATGAAATACATAGTATGTAACACCTATGTATTTTTTGCTATTAATATTTTTTCTTCTTTAGGTAGAACATATGTTCTCTGAAAATGTTCTGCTGTGGGTTGTTTATTTTCTGATTCATCCCAAAATCAGGTGAATAATAACATGCGACCAGCAACTTTTCAGTGGCCTGAACAAAACTTTCCACATTTGAGTCCAGTTTCTGGTAACTGGCAAAAATTGGTGACCTTGCCATTTCTTCAAGAGAGGGGCTGAATATCTTAAAGAGAAGGACATTATAAAAATTACAAAGGAATTATAAATAAATTTAGAAGGATGGTGCATAAAACTCAAGAAAAAAATAGAAACAAACATACAACCATGTTTTAGACAACTACTATGCTAAATCTAATGTAATGACTGCCATAGTTTTACATGTTAACTATCCATACTGCTACTGGTGAAGAGAGAGACAATATACAAAGCGTTGCAAAATTGAAAGTCATTTCAACCTAACTTTTTTTTTAATCCACTGTATGCAAGTTCAGGTACTTTTTTTGCAGTAAAAAGGTGCTACCAAGACAGACTAACTTCCCTTAACTGCAGAATTTGCTGAAGTCTATTGCCTTCTCCCTCCTTTACTCTAAACTGTGGTTATAGTTTTGGTACTTTTTGAAAAGAGTACAGATTGGGAAGGATTTTTTGACACCATTTCACCGAGAGCAGAAGACTACGTTCAGGTTTGTTAAAAAGTTCAAAGATCAGCTAATCATAAGGAATTACATTTATATGCCATGCCTATTTCTTGCTTTGGACTAGGATTTTCACTAAAAGGTTATCTGTAGTTGATTAATTTACATAAATTGATTAGTACTGTATAATGTCCATAACAGCCCTTTCTGTCCCTGATCTCCACCAGAATTGTGGCCAGAAGTTTCAGAGTTAGAAAGCATGGTATTTTCAGTCAACTAAATTAAAAAAGACGTCTTTTCAGATTGAAAATTAAAGATGGTAAAATGCAAACTACCAAGTCTATTAGCACAGACTTTTAATAAACACAAAATAAAATATCTGGGTGACATATTGTCCAAGTCAACAACTATGTGCAATGCCAACACAGAATTTTTAGTTTTCCTTTTCTGACAGCTACAGAAAAATAATTGAAAAATATTTTGAAAATACTCATTTTGCATGTTTAATTATGAAACAAAAGAGAGTGCAAGTTATGAGGTGTGAAATTATTGAAGTGTAGGGTCTTACCTATCTGGGAATCAGAGCCTTTTTTGGATCTAGTGTACTATCAGCCAAATATTTTCTCTTGTCTTAACAAAAGTAAAATTAGTATTTTTAAATATAAATTTTGATTGAAGAGATATTTTTAAAATTCTTGCTGAAAACAACAAGAAGGAGAAAATGCAGTTTCATTAATGTGTGAATATAGGTTCTTTGTCTCTCTCTGTTGACAGTATTGAAAGCAGCAGTCCAATTTCTTTAGCAGCATCATGTCTTATCATCCCATTTTCTGGTGACTGGTATTTTTAGCAATAAATCAGTAGGTTTTGTGTAAAACTCAGAAAATGAGGGAAAGAATTCATGTGACTTTCACATAAGTTCTGTTTTTGTGTTGAATAAATATTTCCCCTGATGTACATAGTAAATCTAATATTCTACACAGATATCTTGGACAAGGGGAAGTATAGATTAGATATTAGAAAAAAATTTTACACTGAAAAGGTTATCAAGCATTGGAACAAGCTGCCTAGGGAAGTGATTGAGTCACCACTCCTGGAAGTATTTAAAAGAGAGGTAGATGTTGTGCTTAGAGATATGGTTTTGTGGTGTTTTCTGTCAGTGTTAAGTTGGTGGTTGGACTAGATGATCTGATAGGTTTCTTCCAACCTATGCATTTCTGTGATTCTAAGGATACGGATCAGTGTCACCATGAGAGGTTCCTGACCCATAGCATGCAGCATATTTCATAGCATGAAGACATTTCATACTTAGCTTAAATTGACACAATCACTAGTCACAATGCCACAATGTCACTGCAATATGGAAGAGGACTGGAAAAATATTACGGAGTAGGCCCAAAAGAAGTTCACTTGTCTAGCCTGGTTTCTGGTTTGAGGCGTCTCTTTAGGACAGCAGGAATACTTCATGTAGGAAGTGCCATTCCCTACATGGACTCTTCAACTTGTGTGCTGAAAACTTCCCTCTTCAGATGACTCAGGTGGCAAGGAAGCATATTGACTTAATTAATGTGGTTTTGCTTCTCTTTTTCATCCTTGTAATTTTGTCATTTCAACTGTAAAGCATGGTAACAAGATGCTTTGTTTTTCTTTAAAACTCATCAATGCAAAACATACTGCTTTTTATCAATACACAAATCTTTGAAATACTATAAAAATAGCAAAATATGACACATCAATATTTGTTGGGCCTGAATTTCAGAGGTGTAATTTCAACTTTTGTAGCACGAGTGCAGCAACTTTTAGTGGTAAGGAATGAATAATAAAATACTGCTCTAAAATCCAAAAGTACCCAGATACTTTTTTCTAGCCCACAGCAAATTCACTGTACAATGTGACTGTGTAGAAGATCATTTCAGATCCCACTATATTGTATTTCCTTTTCTTGAGTGGCATTATAAAGAAAATACCTCAACATTGCAATGTTAGAGGCTTTTGTAAATCCTTTTGAACAATATTTTGTTACTTTGGTAAAATACACACACATGCACACAAAAAAATAATCATAAGCATTTCCACTGTAATAGTAACCTTTCCATAGACTTTCCAACTTGTCTGGTCTTCCTTGAAGGTCGATTGGGTTTTCAACTCTGTTATCTGCTAGGTGTTTGATGGAGTGGTCCAGATAACAGAGGAGAGAGCAAAGGAAAAAGAATTTTTTGAAGATCAAAAGTGTCTGTTCATTTTGTTATCTGACCCTATCTGTTGTCATAGTAACAGGTTTCTTTTAACCTCTGCCATCAGATGATTTGTCTCTATCTGCTATGAATTCTGCTTTGACTGAGTAGCTGCTGGTAAGGTATAAAGTGGGTACTGTGTTTTCCAGTTTCCTACTGCAATATTAAGGAGTGAAAGATAGAAGATGAATTCTATTTTCCTACTGGGTCGCTCAATATTCCCTTTCTCAGAAATATTGAACTGTCATCCTAATTTGACCAAAGAGATAAAACATCCAAAATGGTGATATAGTAGTCTCAGTTCTAGGGCAGATATAGAACAGAAATGAAAATCCAGGGCTAAATCCTGCAGGGAACAATGTAATTCCTGTTTAAGGCTGCAGAGCTATGGTTACTCACTGAATTCTCATTGCCTCCTCACAAAAGCAGGAGCAGGTTGAGAACAGCTTAGTCACAATGAAGTCCAGAAGAAACTTCTGTTTTGGGTAGTGTAACAGCAGGTCACTGCAGTAGTTGCTATTTGCATGGACTATTTATTCTCTCCTCCCTTGAGTGAATTAATCATCATTCAACATATGGAAGGAGAACACAAGATCATAGAACTTGAAATGAGTCATTGTACCTGGTTGTCTGCCATTGCAGAAATCGCAACATATTGCCCCTTTCAAAACTAGAACAAACTGATCAGCTTCACCTAAAAATTACAAGGATTTTTTTCTTTCTTCTTACCATCCCATCAATTTCCTCTGTTGAAAGGCTGTTCCAGAATCTCATGGCCATCATCAACAGGCAACTCTTCAATTCCTTATTGTCATTAATGTCTCTGACAAGCAATTTCAATATCCTCTTGCAAGATGGACTCTAAAATCAAAGCAGAGATCTGTATAACTCAGAAATTACAACTGTATTAGTCAGTAAATATAATTTTAATAATAGTTATAAAAATAACCATACTAGAATAGTTTAAACAACAGCTGCATGCAAATATTTTGCAAAATGATGCCAAAAGTGATGGCATAGCAGACAGAACATATAAGAGTTTCACAAAAGTATGTAAAGAATATGACCATCAAGGGGAAACAGGTAAGAAACACATGTAACAAAAAGTTGGAAGACAAAGTATAACCACAGAGGCTAGCTGAGAGCAAGTCCTTTTGGGAGCAGGGTAAATAGATAGCATTAAAAATCAAGTAAAAGTAAGGAAAATTGGAGAAGAAATAAAATGAGTCAATTTCTCTTCCAAATTCTCTCTTGGAAGAGCTCTGGAGCCTGATTACTTTGTAAATTCTGCATTGTTACAGCTAAAGATATAAAAGTTAAGAGTTAACATTCTTCCATACATTGTGTAATAATTGCAAATGTGTAAAAACTGTTAGCAAAAAGTGGGTTACTAGTGAAGAAATTTGGTAGAATTTTATTCTAGCAGTTAAAAGTCCCCTCATTTATTACTCATGACAGAGTGATTTCTAATGCTTTGATATATAGATACAGATGTACAGATTTTCAGTTGCAATAACTCTCCATTCTTCTGGTAATTGTGGCCAATTGACTTTATCATTCTAAAACAAATGGCTTAAAACTCTTTTCTGCAACAGTTTTCTGAGTTTATAGACAATTTCTAAGACTTATCTCTACCTCCACAAAAACCTTTGAAAAGTGGCTGAGATGGCTACTGGAGCAAATTTTATGTTAGAAATTTATTAGTAGTTCATAAACCAAATTAATTAAACAGATTTAAACAAGCTGTATTCAAGTGACTTGGCAATGACCTTGTGAAGGTAAGGTTCTACTCTTCATAGTGATCTTTTACTAATATGAAAACTAGTAGATTCATCAGACCAGTTTCCTGAAGACCTATGTTTTATAAAGCCTGGGGATTTGAGTATCTGTCTAATGTCTTTAGAAATTGCTAGCACATTTCTACCCAGTTTGGTACAAAAATAGAGATTTCAAAAAATAAGCATTTTTCTATAGGCTTTGAGGTATCTGAATGGAGATGGGCCTGCAGAAATGAAAGATGTACCATGATTTCTAATATTAGAACCAGAAGATCAGGAAACGAGTTATGGAGGCATTAATCCATTAGACATGGAGCAGTTCAACCACAAAAGTCACAAGAAACCAGGCTTCCTAACTTCTGTAGTTTGTATAATGGTTACAGCTGCTATTGATACTTGCAGTTGTGGAAAAAAAATTATCTAGGATTCCTCAAGTGAAACACCCCTGGGCTGTCAGATAGCTGGTCTGTGATTGTGCTATGTGCAGCTGACTGCTGAGAGATTCCCAAGGGTTGTGCAGCAGGGATGAAGCTTAGGAGTCTGCTGAGAATCACTGGTGAAAGTGAGAAATTTGTTCTGTTACGCCATATACACATCAAGAGAGAGAAAGTTTTTAGAACCTTGGATTGATTGCTCTACATAAAGGACTTTCTTGAGCTAGGCATGCATTTGATTGGGGTTGTCTGTCAGCAAAGACCTTTGGAATCAAGTTAAGGTAAGAGATAACCTGTGTCCAGTTCTCCAGCAAGCACTGGATTTCCTGGAGATAGGACAGACCATTGTCAATGAACATTTCACAAAATATTAGCTGACCAGAATTGCCAAATTATCTTTTTAAAATCACTGGGCACAATGATGTTAATGAGTAACAATATTATTATTTTTAGCTAACAGGAAATTTGTGCTGAGAAATCATAGAATAATAGAATAGTTTGGCTTGGAAAGGACCTTAAAGATCATCGAGTTCCAACCCCCCTGCCATAGGCAGGGACACCTCCCACTATATATAGAATCATAGATTTGGAAGGGACCTGCAAAGGTCATCTAATCCCACCCTCCTGCATTGGGCAGAGTCATCCTGCACTAGATCAGGTCACTCAGAGCCTCAGCAAGTCTGGTCTTTAATGTCTACGGGGATGGGTCTTCCACCACCTCTTTGGGCAACCTGTTCCAGTGTGTCACCACCCTCACGAACTGTTTGAGTGGGAAACTTGCCAGAGAAGCTGTTCCTCATTTGCTAAGAATAGATATTTCATAGTTCAGTGATAGGATTTCTTAAGACATATAGAACCATGTATTTTGGGTGTCAGAGGTGAATGGGTAGATTTCAACTTGTCTCCCACTAACAGAAAAAATTATTTTTTGTCATTATTTACATGATGGTTGATCATTTGATATTAACCTGGGTGCCTGGTTTTAATTGGATAATTTAATAAAATTGTAATTTTGATTTTTTTCCTCTGGTATTCTGGTGTTTCATTGAATATTTGTATTTATTAATGCGTACCAACAATAATATTTTCTCCTGTAGAAGAAATACCTGTAGATTCTGTTTGAAGAGCAGACTGACTTCACACTGACTGCAGATCCAACCTAGTCTTGTGATACATCATGTCACAAGCTTTCTGGAATGACCTTGAACCACACTGTTTTCTTAACATAAACCACATGACAATGTTGCATGTGCAATTGTGAAAAACAATGACAGTCAGAGCATGTGCTCAGTCCCTATCTACTGTAGGTAGCACTGAGAGGCAACAGAAACAGGTTTTTCTGATTTATTTTACCATAGTGATGGAAGGTGAGACCAAATTCTAGCATCTTGGAGATGCTCTCCTTTGGATCAAGGAGAAATGTCAACATGTGATTACTTGTACCTCCAGTTTTCTGCTCCTCCAGCATAATTAGTGCTGGCAGATAAATTTTTTGCTATAGGGTTATGGATCTCAGCTCTGCAAATGCTTATACATGTGTTTAACTTTAAGAAAGCAGATAGTTCCATTGTGGTTTTTGAAACTAGCCATGTGCTTAGAGTTGTGCATGTGCATAAATGTCAGGATTTCTGCCTAAGGACATAATTTACCAATAATCGGTAGGAAAAAGAAATGTCTTCTACAGAGGGCAGCTACTTCTTTCAGAAATGCCTACGTGGGATATTATTTTTACAATTATTTTTAGATGAGTTGCTTTATAATAATCCTGCTTCATGAGATTTCCTTTTGAATGTTTTATGGATATATCTTCCCTTTTTTATTGAGGTATTTTCTGGCAAGAATTTTAAAGTGGTTTTCAAAAGCTAGTTAGATCCAGCTTCTTCACTTTAGAGCAGGCATGGGTGGGCCTGGTTCCTTTAGATCTGCAAACTGGGGAATCTACAGGCAGGTCAGATCTCAGGAGAGGAGTTTGTCATATGGAAATGTTTAACAGTCCAGCTTACATTCTGTATAGTCTCTCTTTTATCTTTTCAGGGTTTGAACATGATCCTTTCAAAGCCAGATAACCCAGAAAAATCCTCACGACTGCTTTGCTTGCTCCCTGATTCCTATAATCACAGTCCAGGAGGAATAGGTTACTATGACAATATCGTTGCAATAGTTTTGTAAAGTGTTTTTTAATTTTTTTCAAGTCCCCCTCAGTGCTGAATTCCTCTTCTGTTCTGCAAAATTATACTTTCTGTCATTTTGTTTATGCTACAATCGAGAAACAAAAGAACAAGAAAAATATTTTGCTATGCAAATAAAAGTTGCCTCTCAGTAGTTACTTACACAGAGGAACATGGTGAGAGGCATCCATTTAGAAAAACTCTTCAGCTATATGTCCAGCTCTATGCTGCTGAAAAATCTCTAGACAACTTTTGTTTGCTCCCAAATGTCTAATATAACATGAAGATCATGTTGTTGTTGTGTCCCTTGTTATACTGATAGAATCATCATCAGGGACAAATAAAATTATTCTCTCTTCCAGTAAACTTCTGATGTTGAAAACCTTATGCTTATCAGCAAATGACTTCAGTACTCATGAGGCAGAAGAGAGAGAATCATCAGGCAACAAATACCAGAAGCTGGGGGCCAAAACTTTGATATCATAGGTTTATGTCACAAGTGTCACCATTAATCATATTTTTTCAAATTACAGTAATGTTATCATTATGTGGGAAGTAAGACTATGGAAAAATTGATACGATTTAAGGTTTTGCTTTTTGAATTTTGTATCCTTATGCTTATAGGGTCATGAAAAAAAATTGTAAGGTTCTAGAGGTCCTCAGGAATTATACAGTCCAATATCTTGGTAAAAGCAGGGTAAGCTACAAGGTCAGATGAGGCTTCTCAGGGCTTTTTCTGCTCTGGTCTTGAAAATCTTCTCAGGTGAAGACTGATCCAATTCTTTGGGCAACTCATTGTAATCCTTGATTGTCTCCATGTCCTGAAAGGCTCATCTAATTTGCTTAGCTCTCTGGGACCAAGATTTCCTCACCGTCTTCAGTTTCATTCTTTGATTTTTTGCCTAATTCTGCCTTCATTACTGATGTAACAAGTTCTGATCTATACAAAAACTCAGGCAGCAGTTCATTGAAATGTCATGCTTGAAATTATGCATCTACTTCATGCTTCGCTATCTCAGGATCTAATCCTGAATGGTAGCATTAAATGGTTCAGGAAAAATCTTTCAGATACAGTTTACATAGGTTAATTGTTTTTAAACATTTCACTTGTGAAGTGGCTGCACTGCTAAAGGCAACTCAACTCAACTCTCAACTCAAGGCATATTCCAGGTTGAAAGATGTGATTATGCATTAACATTATATTGGTGTAAGGAGAGAAGTCTACATGCAAGTAACCATAGGATTGCACAGAGACTGCATGTATTTCCATGTGTATTTATAAAAGTGTTTTGCAAATAGCTCTTCTTCTGTAATCAATGCTGCTGAGAAACTTCTGGAGTCTAATCCAGGTGTTAACCTGGCAAAACTGCATTTTTTATACTTCTCAGGGCATGATATTCAGAATGGCAAGATATGGCTACTATAGCTCTTGTTTCTACTTGAATAATAATCAAGAGAAATTAATATTTGAAAGTTGTCTTAAAGTGAAGAAATTTTATTTTCATACTCATGATTCATTACAGAGTGTAAAAAATGCAATATATAAAATAAAACACTACAATGTATTTTAGTTTACATTACTAGATAAAGCTTAAATGATAATAAAACCTTTGAAAAATTAAGGCAGTATAGATAAGTGAATTTGAAGTCACATGGAGGAAATCAGAGAGAAGATTATGTTGCATTGTATTATGTATTATATTGTTAAGTTTCTAATGAAGGATGGATTCTAATAGCAGAGAGTGGGGTAATAGAGACCTCTTCATTACTGATGAAGAAGCAGACAGAAAGGACTCTGGTGACCAACCTTCTGCTGCTGTCAGAGTTTCCATTTTTGGAAAGAAAGTCTCTGGTTCTCAGAGACAGTATCTTCTCCTGTCTTTTACCAGGCAATAAGTATATCACCAGGATGATCAAAAATCCTTTCACCTGTGTTTTTTTTAATCTTTTTTACTCTTCATTGATTTAATTGAGAAACACAGGAAATTTTCAGAAGCGCTACTTTTGTTGTAACACTGTGCCAAACTGATACTAAGCTTAGTCAGATACCTGCTAAGGATGAAATGGAGGTGGAAACCACTATTTGTACTATTCCCAAGTAACTTGTAAGGTAAATAAGGGAGCTGGAATCTGGGTATCTGCAGATACAGAGAGATCAAGGCATATGGGAAAAAGGGCCGGAAACATATGGGGTGCAGAGACCACATGGGGAGTGGGAGATCTGGCAGGACAGCTGGTTCCCAGATGACACTGAGATCAAATGACTGAGTACTTCAGCATGGCTTACTGGTTAGGAAGTATGGAGGTGGAACTCTCCTTCATACACAAGAATGTGTGTGTATTACTGCTCTAATTAAGTGTCCTTCCCTGAGCATGAGTATCAGAAGAAACCCCAAGTCATTGAGAGGGTTTGCCCATAAAGATCAGGATTTCCTCAACCAGTCTATAAAAGTGTCTGAGATCTTCTAATCCTCGGAGAAACCATGCAGTTTACAGGCTATGAACCTGCTCATATTGGACTCATTCACTCCAGCACAACAAGTTTATCCAGTGTATCTGTTACATCACTGAAGACAAGCAATGGTTATTGCACTCCATTAGGCCAATGATATTATTAGGGACTTTGAAGAAGCAGTTCACTAACTGCTAGTGCAGCTGCTGCTTCACTTCTCTTGCTCTGGTTTGTGACCTGTGCCTGTGATGTACACGTGAATATGGTAGCCTATATATGCTTACATAGACCATAGTCACATCTTTATTATGTCACAGAGGAGACACAGTCATCTTTTTTCAGCCCATGGTAACTATAGAGTTTGTTGCTTTTCATAAAAAAAATGCTGCTGGTTTAGGCTTAAATACTTCCTAGTTCTGGCTTGTAGGTTGGTTTTTTTTTTAGTTTGTTTTTCATTTTGTTCATTTAAAACTTATTCAGAAATTCCAAGGAGAAAATTTATGCTCTACATGAGGCCAAAATTTCTCTTTCCTCCTCCTCCTAGTATAGGCTTTTAAAATCTTCTTGTTAATATTTAGGAGCATGAGAATAATTTCTATACTAAATATAATCAATGAAAAAGTAAAAAGATATTTCTGATGAAAGAAAACCAGAGCTCAGATAAAGTGATCAAGCTGGAAATTATCTTCTCAAGTTTATGACAGATAATACTTTGTTCTGTCTTAAACTCACTGTTATTAGTCAGCTAGTGCTTTGTAGGGATTGTAGTTGCTGAAAATGGGCATTTCAGTAAGATCTGAAATCACATTCTAGGTTAGGTGTCCCTCTAAGTGTCTACAAACTGTGAAATTAAGGCCCAGAGGGGAAGGCACTTTCTCAAGATCACATGGCAACCTAGAGAAAACTAGAGATAGATCACAAGACATCTAGACTACTTTGCTGGGGGCCTGTCCACTGGCTCACACTGTTTTCTCCAGGAAGCCTGCTTCATGCAAATCTTAGCTACTCTGTGTCCAGGCTTGTGCTGGTTTAAGTGCATGTGAGCAGACCTCATGTTTGCATTTTCCCAGACCCATCCATACTCCCTGTCAGCCTTTCTCTTCATGGAAGAAATAAAGTCCAATGCAAACTTGTAATTCATACAATGAAGCAGTTCCAGCAACTTCTTTGTTGACAGGCACTATTTGTGGCAAATTCAATCCACAAAATAGACCAGAAATGTTGATATCACCAGAGAAGAGAATGCTATAAAGAGATAGGTAAATGCATGTATGAAAGCCTCTTCCTTACCATTACACTAAATGCTATAGAAATATTGCCAGTGAGATGACAAGATCAGCCTGGCCACAGTTGTGTCTTTGAAAATCAGCTAGTAAAGCTTGTCTGGTTTCACCTTCCTGTATTTGCTATAGGAAATGCTTTTTAAGAGAGAGGAGTGAGTGGAGACTTCTTATCTGAAAACAGGATCTATAGTAAGAGAATTACGAACAAACCATTTTTATTTCATTGTTTTTAGTGAAGGTGATTTCATGCCCTAACAATATTCATTCTAGTATCTTCACTTCACAGTCCATAACACCCAGGTGACTACTCTTTGTAGGAATATTTCACATGCTATCCAGTTACAGCATATTTATTTGCCCTCTTGAAACCATGTACTCAGTTGGAAGGATTCAACTCCCTCAGGAGAAGACGTGCCTGACATAGACAGGGCTTAGTCTGCAGGGAGGGTTGAATTTCCTTAGCATGACAATGGCCTGGGTTTTATTGGCACAGACGGTTTGTGTCAAGCATGTGAACATATGTTCCTGAGGTCTGCAGGAGGAGCAGTTACAGATCTCTTAACACCCAGCTCGGGTTTTAAGTAGGTCTGCTGCTTTTGCTAGGGAATGATTCACTGTGTCTATGTTTGCTGGGGACTACCCACTCCAGTGAGCTGGTAACCTGTCTGATTATGCACTGAAATGTTTGCCAGTAGCTTCTTAACTCCATGGTTTAATATTTCTGATTTTAAAATTTCAAACAAAGTGTCCTAAAACTCCCAAAACTTACCGAAGAAAAAAGGATGATTTGTTTTCAGTACAATACACAGGTCAAATTACTTCCACCTGACTCCTTGTTTCATTTCATCCCAAATGAATCTTAGATTTTTGAACAATTCCAAGAAAAATTTTTAACATTTAAAAACAGAGATCAGAATACATCATATCAGGTACCAGCTTTCTGTCTTCAAATTAAAGCCAGACTTGTAAATAAGGAAGCATGAAATACATAAATATGTTAACAAGTAAACATGTGTAATCTTCCCAGAATTAATGCTTGAACAGATTTCATTTTGAAAAAAGAAACAAAACCCATGTTTCCTCCTAAAATTTCCCATTGACTTCCACCCTATTTTCTGCAATTTATTTTTCAAAATGTCACAAATAAGCCTCTCAATTTTGTTTACTGTTTCTAAAGAGTGCACCTTTGTCCTGCACTCCCCAGGCCTTCAAAAGTATATTTAGGGCTGTCATAAGAGAGTTAATAAAAGCTTGAAATATAAAGATGTAGGAGAGAGAGAGGATTTAAGCTGGCACTTGATTACTGTAGCATTTTCCTACAGATGAATGGACTCCTCTGGAGTAAGAATAAATATTCTTGAATTTTTCTGAGAGGTGTTTGAATTATTGATATTTTCTGTGAAAATACAGGGCTGTGCAATGAGGGCAAAGTAGTTTTACCAGCTTTGAGTAATGCTGGATAATACAGTTTATTTCTAGCTAATTGGAAACAACATCAACAAATCTGGTAAAATGTTTCATTCTGGATAATGTGCCAGTTAAAAGAATATTTCTCTCCTTAGATGTTCACTGCTAATTATTTGTGCTCATAACTTAACAATACTGTTGAAAGAAAATATTTATTTGACACTGGTATGTCTAGAAAGTGTGACCACCATGCACTTGCTGAGACTAAGAGAAATTTCTCATTGACTCTACTAGACATTGGACATGTATCCAACAGAAAAGATTTGGGATGTAGTGTGCAGTTAGAATTTCTATGATTAAATAGCAACTATATTAGCAAACAAAAAAGAGCTTTTTTAGAAGGAAGATAAATCATATGATTCTTTCAAAAAGTATATAAATTGTAATTCCTGAAAAAAGAGCAGAAAATGACAAATATTGTTGCTGGACTAATAATATAATTTTGTAGCATTTGAAAAACTGTCAGGGTTCTTTCTGTTTTGTCCTTTTTTTCAAAACATCCTAATACCATTTTGGCAAGTTTGATATTTCATTTGAAGGGAAAATAATAAAGTGTTTCCTTTGTATTGATTGAAGAAATATAGTGCTTATTTTTTCCTTGGTTTTCTAGTAGTTATTCAATAGGTTAAAGGGCAATGCCATCTGTTTCCTAACAGGACATTTTGTGTAAGATTTGCAAGTCCTACAGGTACCTTTAAGCATGGATAAATATGCACTCATGGTTTCAGCTGGATAGTTTTTCACCACCAAAGGATGATTATGTTGTGTGCCTTGAGACATAGGCTATAATATATTTCCTGTCCCTTTATTGCATTTTGGAATCATAAACAATGACTGTTTGGCTCTAAGCCATTTATTCAGCCCAAAAAGACATTATTTGCACAACAAAAATCAATAAAAATGTTACTAGGTCTGGCTGGATACTTTGCTTAACTGTGATATTTGTCTGTCACTGATGGCATGCCATCTCTCGTAGGAGACTGGGGCCAAAACAGAGCTATTGATCCAGTCATCAGTGATGGATACTGGCATTTGGAACAGGCTGCTGCAGAGAATCTCGATTAAAAAAAATATTTCTATGTTTTGCCTGCAGCAGCGTCAAGATAACCTGAATGAGGAGATTTTCTCTTTTATATTGTGTTTCTCCTCTTGTGGTTGTTAAATGCTCTGGACCAAAGTTCATTATTGAAAGAATTAAGTCAATCTATGTTTAGCCAAAGGCTTTGACATCATATCAAGCTCTTCTGATTTAGACACAAGCTAGTTGTCCTTTTCATCAACTTAAAAGTATAGGGGAAGTGTTTTATACACACCAGTGATAGAAGTGATATGCTGGGATGTGCTTACACTTTTTTTTCTATTGTAAAACATCAAATTATGTCTAAGAAAAACAAGACAAAAACTGATCTCACACATTGTTAGATAAACACTGACCTATCCTTTGAGGCACTTTGAGGCACTCAGCTCTTCCTTTATCAAAAAGTTTAAGGTACTCAGCACTTAGAGACTGCCAGTGTTTAGCCCTAGGTTATCTAATTATGAAACATCACTACAACTGTTTAAGAAAATGTTCTGCCACTACAGTACAGGGACATTGTAGCTTATTTAATTGAACACTATTTTTAAAAGCAACATGGCATTTTAAGACTTCATGTTTTAAGATTAGATTTTGTTCACCAAATGAACTGGTTTTAAAAAGTGTAGTAGAATCATAGAGTTGAAAGGGACCTTCAAAGGCCACCGAGTCCAACTCCTCAGCAGCAGACAGGGACATCTTCCACTGGATCAGGTTGCTCAGAGCCTCATCAAGCCTGGCTTTGAATGTCTCCAGGGATGGGGTCTCCACCACCTCTTTGGGCAGTCTGCTCCAGTGTCTCAGCACCCTCATGTTGAAGAACTTCCTAATGTTTAATCTAAACCTGTCCTGTGACCATTCAGCCAGCTCCTCATCCATTGAAGAGTCCAGTTGTTAAACCATATCTCTCTAACTTATAGAAGGAAATTGTGGGAGACTGTGTCAAAGGCCCTGGAGAGGACTGAATAGATAATATTCACTGATCTTCCCACATCCATTGATGTAGTTAGTCCATTGTAGAAAGCCACTAGGTTGGTCAAGCAGGACTGAAGCCTGGTGAAGCCTTTCTGGCTGTCTCAAATCACCTCCCTGTCCTTCATGTGCTCCAGCATAACTTCTAGGAGAATCTGCTCCTTGGTCTTTCCAGGCACAGAGCTGAGGTTCCCAGATCTCTGGTTCCCAACATTTCTACATTTTTTTTAAATGGGCATAACATTCACTTTCTTCCATTCACCTGGGACTTGGCCTGAAATATTTTATGATAGAAAGGAGAGAATAAAGCAGCCTGTCAAATCAGTCTCTTAGAAACATCTTCAAATTAAAGTTCAGATCTTTCTTGCTTATTTCCTCTTTACCTCAGAGGTCAGAACTTCCACACAAAATACAGTTATCCATATATTCCAAGGGTGACTGAAAGTAGGTATGATTCCTAGAAGTAGTCTTGGGATTGACAGCATTGAGTGGGGTGTAGGAGTGACAAATCTACTCAAGTCAGTTGTTTGATATTCAGTTTTGAGTAACTGACAGACACCAGAGAAGCCTTCCTGGTTTTGACAGGAGTATTTGAACCACACAAAATCAAGCACACATGAAAGTCTCCTTAGGATCATGATCACCAGAATGGTGGCCAAAGACATGTAAGCAAGGTAATTTCCAAAGCACTGCATTAATTTTGATAACCTTACCTTTCATCATATGCATAATTAAGAAAATTAAGACTTTATCCAGATTATGCTGAACTTCTGTTTGATATCAAAATTGTAGACACCATTATCATTCTAATATCTGTAACATGAGAATCCTGGTTGATGGTTAGAGTGGCTATCAAAATCTCTAACTTTGTTTGGAATTAGTTGGTAGCAGTCCAGAGATGAGATACTGAAAAGAAGGATACAAACCTACACAACTTCTACAAACTTATAAGATTCATCCAAGACTATATGGAAGAGAAAGTCATGAGTAATGTTTGAAATTCACACATAGTATGAATCATGAATATATAACTGAATATCTCATATGCAACCTTGGGACACAAATAGCAAGAGGTGAGGGTGACAGAGCAATGGCACAGGCTGCACAGACAGGTTGTGGAGTCTCCTTCTCTGGAAACATTCAAAACACTCCTGGACGCCTTCCTGTGTGACCTGGTCTAGGTGTTCCTGCTCCAGCAGGAGGATTGGAGTAGATGATCTCTTGAGGTCCCTTCCAATCCCTGTCATTCTGTGATTCAAAAGAAATAATATGATTACTGCTGAAGGAACATTCTTTGCAATGTGCTTAGAGGTGAAAATTATAAACCTTTATACTTGTGTTTATTATTGCAGGTTACCATTTGGCCTGTCTTTTTAGGTTAAAAACTCTAAAAGACACAACCATTTTCATTCAAATAAGGAGGAAATGGAAATAGACTGAAAAAATAGGGGTCCCATGTATGTGTTTTTAATGTGGTAATGCAGTGACTCTCAACCTACATTACCTATTTTTTTGCTCAGACACGGCTGCAGAGGGAAAATTTATGAAGTGCAGATTGCCTTATGACTTACTGTACAGGTTTCCCATCTCAAAAGAAGCAGAGGAACTGATGCACAACTGGTTGTCTTTGAAAACATGTATCTCCCTTAACACCTGAACTTACTTGCTATTATCCTGTCACAAATTATAAAAAGAAAAGCTGGCTCTTACAATGATTTTAGAAATTATGAACATTTCTCTCCCCCATCAGAGAATTTCCTTTAGATGTGTACAGGGCCCTTAGCACACTGAGTGCTTCATAATTTAATGAAAAAGAACAACAGTAATTTTTATTTTTATTTTTCTTCGAAGAGATAGTTTGAAAGTAGTACTTTATTTAAGTTTTCTCTTTAAAAAACATAATTATAAATAACTTAATCTCAGAAATAGTATACTTGAGTTGCTGCTTTGTCTCAGAGTATTTTTGCATATTACTACAAATGCAGTTATTCTGTGTCAGTTTACATCATCTGAAGAACTGACCCCTTTCAAAGAGAGCAATTTGACTTAAATGTAAACTCCAGGCTTACACATGACTTCTGTAGGGAATTATTTTTTATGTTTACCATCCTGTTAGAACTTTTAAAGTACACCTTATATTTTGAAAATGAGATGTGTTCTGCTAGCCACCTTTTTGACAGACTTCCAGGACTGAAGTAATAGATTAAATTCTAATGGTGGCAATCACAGTGTTAGAATATATTCATTCTTTCTTAGATGAAAATTAAAAATTACTAGCATTAAGCTTATATCAATAATAAAAACCTATATAAATTATGAATATGTCACTATAGATGTCTACATGTATATTTTTGCATTAACCGTCTGTGGAAATATCCTTTTATTATTTTGAATTTTTTTTTCTGTTAAGATTACATTCTAACTGTGAAGACTAATGTAAAAATCATGTACATTAACTAAATTCAGTTCTTCAAGTTATCTGAACTATCCAGTGAACAGAAATTCCTCTTGTAAAGGAATAACACTGTTGATGCCATCTGATTTTTCTAAGGAGTATCCGTGCTTTCAGTGGCAAAAAACCTCCCATATTTATGACAAACATAAGAAATAGGACCCAAACTCTATCAATCTTCATAGAAATGCATTAAATATTTTTAAGTAACACTCATCAAGTAGTTGAAGTACTTTATTTCAGGTGTTACACACAGATTATGCTTGTGGAATCTAAATAGGGATTGTAGCACATGGTAAAGATTTATTAAATACTTTTCTAGTCCAAAATCAATGCCATCGATTGTCATTAAAGCAGCAAGCTGAAAACAATGAAGTGGTTTCTAATTTTCAGGCTCCTGCTGGAGTCTGCTCTATCTCTTCCTTTTTCCAGTTAAGAGCATCATTAAATGGTAAGAGCAAACAGCATATTGAGAGGCCAAGTGTTTTATTAATTCATCATCAGAATTATCTCAGCACATTAATATTAATAGCCTCAAATTGGATTTCATTTAGGAGGTGAAATAAATATGCTGATAGTAAAAGCCTACATAGCCAATGAATCTTTTGAAACGGCACTTATAAGGAGCAATACTCAAAACAGATTTGGTAAGTCATCCTGACTTCTTCTGGCATGGCAGCACCTTCCAGGTAAAATTTCAGTCTTTTCTGGAACTCACTGAAATATTAACTTCTAAAAAAAGGCTTGATTTCTCATTAACAAGCTTGTTGCTTCCAACAAAGCTTGTTGCTTTGGGACAAATGTGGGCATGAATCACACCTTTTATCTGACAATCTTTTTGTTCCCTTTGTTGACTGTAGTAGACAGTCAGCCCTAAACCCTCATATCTAAAAATATTATTTTATGTTTATATTTGCTGTGACTTGAAGTTAGTGCTTTTTTTTTGTATTTTTTGTTATTAAATTCTCTAGACTCATAGAGTCATAGACTTTGTGTCTGTTTTCAGGAAGGAATATTATTCCTAAGTGCCAAAGAACTTGAAATGCCCCCCATTTGCAAGGGTGCCACATGGCCCAAGAGGAAGGTGCCAGGAAGAGCAGAAATGAAGCTGTAACTGCACATGAACTTTATTAAAGATGCCATAAATCCTTCCTTATCTGTTGAGCCAGTGGTGACAACTCAGCTCTTCCGTCCCTCCTCCACTTTACCAGGCTATTTCTCTACCTTCCTGTTACTAGTGTTAATCTGTTGGTTAATGCCAGTGCTCCTATGCCACTGGAAAAATGGCCACTCAGCAGGAAAATACTGTCTTCTTTTTAAAAAAAAAAATTAAATAAGGTACCACTGCTGCATTCTGACATCTTATATAATATTGCCTTTTTGCAGGAATTACACATTCAGGCAGATGTAGATGATACAGACGGATCCAGGGGCACATTCTTAGTTATTTCCAGATGTTTGTGGCTCTGAGGGCACACTTACATGTGTTTGGGACCATTGTCACGTGGAGACAGGCACAGTGCCATTCAGTCATTCAAGCATCCTGCTCAGAGAGTCCAAAGGAGGCAGAAGTCTTCCTGACCTCTAGATGCTTCTTGTTGCTAGCAAGGAGACACAGATTAGTCAGTCTCAGGCACAGCATATACCTGGGGGGTGTAGTTACTGGAACCAGTGGTCAGTGAAAGACTAGTTTAATTTTTCTATTCTATGCTTCTTTGCAAGAGAAGTCTTAAAATGAAGTTGCACCAATGAAAATGTAATGCTGCAAAGAAAAATGGAATGATGTTTTGAGCCAAAGCAAAGGATCCATTCAGTACCATGAGCCCTCTACTTTGTAACCAACATTTGGGAAGTGTAGAATCACCCCTGCAGAAATGTGGGAGATCTTGAATGTGAGTTGGAACTTGTTAATATATTCATCCACTCGTGTTTTATCTCTGTCTGTATGAAGAGGATAAGGGAGCATCCTCTTATCTAGGAATTTGCCTATGTGAGAATAGATGGAGAACATAGGTAGAGCAGTAAACAACTCCTCCTTCCCATAACCATAGTGTGACAGTAGGATTGTGACACCAAGTGAAAACATTTGTCTTTGCAAGTAAACCAACTAAAGTTAGCTGGAGGATGTGGTTCAATTGATGTTTTTATCCAGGACTCTTGCAGTTCTCTGTGGTAGATTGGCTTCATAAAAATCTAAACATGAAGTAAACTTCATCTTTTTTGATATTTTTATGTGGTTCAAATGTACTTCATTTAAATAGCTCAGAGGAAGATAGCAACAGTGATCAGAAGAGAAAAAAAATAGCTGTGTACTTTCACCATCTTCCAGGCAAATGATGGCAAACCCTCCCTGAAGAGTAGCATTGTGATCAGGAAAAATGCCTTTGAATGTTCTCTCTTCATCTTGCAAGCATCTCTATCATGAAGGCCACACATGAGGTGCAACTGGATGAATTACGGCTCTGCTGAGCAGAGGAGAGGCAGCTCTGGCAGCTAAAAAGTGTCCATCACACCACCTAGCCACTTTTTAGCAAATCTAGTAGAAAATGTAGCTTTTCCTGTGGCTGGATATACTGCCTGTCCCACCAAACAAATAGGCAGAGGTGTTAAGATTTATTAGGGCTTGAGCCACAGCTGCCAGTGAGAAACAGCTTGCATTTTGAGTCTTCCTGAAGTCTGAATCTCCATTTCAAGCAGCCCTGCTTTACATGTTGTATAAGCATTTTCTTGGGAGCTTATTTCAAAAGCCCACTACAGTCTACATGGGAAAATTGAATGCTTGTTTCCGTGCGTGATAAAATCTGTGTTAAACAAGAATGAAGAGGCTTCTGTGAGGGACTTTTTTTCCTCCCTCTCTTTTGCTACCAGAAATGTACAAGGAGATTACTCTTGTGGTTGTGGCTGTGGACTAAGAATTACAACATGATTTCCTGGCACTCCCACAGATTTGTTGTCTGTTCACTTAATTTGTCCATGTTTTGGATCCCAACTGACCTCACAGAAGGATTTTTTTCTGTAATGCAACCACAAAGAAGATGCTTTCCTTGATGTTTGTGAAGGGATTAATGTCCCTGGTGAACAGAGCAGCGCATAGCCCTCGAGACACTGAGATTATATAAGTATTACGTAAGTTGTCCTTGTCACCTCTGAATATCTGTGCTCTTCCCCACCAGTGAACAAGTCTTGCAGCTGACAGACTTCCAGAAGCGATAATGAAATTGTGGGTTCGGAGGATTTATCTTCCAGTCTGTGTTGGCATAAACCTCAAACATTGTTCTCAAGCTAGCACTCCTGAAATTTATTATGGACTAAAAGAAGTTCTAAGCACCCTGCCACTATTGCTGGAGAAAGAATGTACAACAGGGACTGCCACTTAGGCCACCATTTGGAATGGTATTTAGTAGCTTCTGCTTGGGGTTGATGTCCAGATTGATGAGGCTGACATTCAAAAGACCCACCCAGCAAACAGAGGGAGAAGTGATCTAATTGTTACTGCTTTCTTTCAGACTCCCCTCTGCCTCTATCTTTTCTTGGCTTTCCCCCAAAGCAAATTACCCTAATTTTAGCAAAAGTCTTTAATGGAGAAGAGTTACTCCAGTTAGTTTGTGAACTGGTATTTTCAAGTTTTCTTAATGACTATTAAAGCACTCTTAGGATCTAGTGTAGTATCTGTTACAACTCAGCCAAACCAAGCACAACATATTCAGGTTGCTTCTTACTTTTTTGGTGGCCATTTCCCATAGCACAACAGGGAACAATAGTCATACAGTAAGACAGTCGTCTTTGCTGCTGGTCAGAGCAAGAGCAGAACATTCATATGTTCTTCTGGGAAAATCAAAAGGCTCCCTTTTGTCTGTTCATTGCTCCACTGATGAGGCAGTCTGTGAGTAGCCAGTTATTTTTGAAGCCATATGTATCACTGGCCACAGCTTGTGCTCTCTTCTGTCACATGAGCTCTTCTGCTGTATGTCAATTTTCTTCTCACTTGTCTTCCACATTTCTTCACTGTGGTGATCAAACACCAACACAGCTATGAGGCAAGTCCATGATAATGTTTGTGCAAAAGCTGACACTGCTGGAATTCTCTTGGGGCTGACATTTTTCATCTTTATGCAAGCAGCTCTGCTTTTACCCTTACTGCAAAATAAGTTTCTGCCCCTCTTCATTCTTCACAAAGTTGTGCATCTTTTCCATATTTTTTAAGATTAAAAATTCAGTGAATTTTATCAGAGGAGATTTTTTGGACAACAAGATCATTAATGGGACTACAGCTTCATAAATACTAAGGATAATAAACTTGACTGGCAGAGGAAGTGAGTCTTATTCAGACAGTTTAGAAGGTCTTTGAACTATATTTACCTGCATGGATACCTATTTAAACCTGAGAATAAAGATAAGAGTTTCCCTCTGAAATGTCTTCCATCTGAGCTAGATGTTGGTATCCATCTTCAAGGCAAGAGTCTTCAAACATCTTGCTGATGCTGGTACAGATAGAGCAAAACTCTGCAGAGAACTTTTATTTTGGGGGACAGGGAGCCTGAATCTCACACATGGGTCCTCACTTGATAGTATTTATTTTGTCTCTGCTTGGCATGTTGAAAGTTAAAAATATTTTGGCTACCAAGCAGATATTTATGACTTAGGTATCTGTCAGTCTGGCTACTTCAGCTATAAGATTTGTCCCACATTTGTGTTGAGGTTCCCACATTTCCTTGCAGACTTCTACAGTTTGCAGAGAAATTTCTCAGCTCAGCCATATGCTCCTGGTGGCAGAACTCAGTTAAATAGTTTTTCGCTCTTCTGACATAAAAAAATCTCTTCCAGTCCATTCAGATTCACATGTCAGAAAAACCAAAAGGAAAACCAAGCCTGATCTGAATCACATTTTGGATGAGTGTAAATTTGGGAAATTATTCTGTCAAATAGCTGTAAAGTAGGTTTGATTAAATATATTGACAAGAAAAGAGCAAACAATTAATAAATTATATAAGTAGCTATTGTAAAAATGGATGTTACTTGACTCTTAAACTGATCATTATGGTAGAGCATTTCCAGTATCACTGAAAAAAAAACAAGAAAAAAATCTTTTTTTTCTTCTTGATATTTTGTCTGTTGGAGACAGCAGATAACTTCATTTACATACAGCAAAAGTCTGTGCCAGTGTTTCAAATAATGCTTGAAATTTCATTAACAACAGAGATGGGCAAGGAAGGATCAACACTGACTGAGAGACATCAGTGAAATAAAAGGAAAAAATGGTCACATTCTAATATGAAAAGAAGCTGAAAATGGACTATCTAAAGAGGCTTTATGAGGGCTTAAATATTTTCATTGGTGAACCATATGGAGGACTGGAACAGCTTTGATTGTGTCTTAGGGTAAGCCCCTAAGAATCTAGCAAAGCTAGGAAAGATGTTATCAGTGAACAAGACAATGTACCCAGGTCCTTGAGTTGATCCTGTTCTTAAATGGCTTTTGAAATGAACACACTACAATTGTTCAAGAAAAATCTCTAGATCTTAGCATGTCACAGTGCAATTCAGTACAGCCAAATAAAACACGATACATTTAGTTATTTTAAGTAAAGGACATGTAACACTTGAAACATTAGGCTCCCAAGATTATATATGCTCCTGTATGTGTTTAAACATATATATATTGATGGAAATATGTGTATTATTCAATCATACAGCTCATATTACCAGTTTTTATAGTTATGAACTGTATCAATATTAGCATTTTTTACCATCACTGTGGTGACCACATGAAGTGTAGCAGATGTTTTCAAATATCACCTTTAGTCAATGTGTGTTCCAGTCCTTCCTTGGATCATTCAAAAAAACATACCAGAACTTCTTCTCTAATGGTTAGAAATCTTCTTTTCATTTACTGGGAAGATATATCCATGACTAATTTTTATATTCTTTTGATCTTGTACAGGCATATATCGTTTTGACAGCCCGTATCTTTTCCTGTCTATCAAGTAAATGTATTTATAAGAAATAATCATATCCTGCCCAAACTTTTGTTTTGCTAGTCCCTTCTAAAGTTTGTAATCTAAACCCCCTTATCATCTAAATGTAGCTAATCAGAAATGAGTCTGATTTTCTAATGAAGCCTTTACTAAAAGACTTGTACAATAGAATTATATTTTCTTCTCTTTACTTAAAAAAATACACTTGCTGCTTGGTGGAATTAATTTACAAATAAAATGGCAGAAAGATTGCTTAGGTCGAAAGAAGGATGAGACATGAATCTCAGCAGAAGATCCATATGACCACTGAAGGAGAGGAGGAAACTTAAGATTCAGGTAGAATCATGGCATCCTACAAACATTCAGGTCAAAACAGTCTCAACAGCATAATAAGCATGTTCTGCATAGAGGAAATGTGTCAAGATTCATCAGCAGTAAGGTTATGTGATAGCACCATCTTCTTAACTTACTTAGGAACATTCTCTGGCACAAATAGATTAAAAACTTTTTCAAGCAATAGCAACATCTTTATGTACACATATTTCATTACACTTTTTTCATGAAGACGCATCCTGTGTGATGGATTGGAAGATGAAAGTTTGTAATTCCATTATCAGTAGGAGGAAAAAATGCCAAATGATAATTTTGTTTATTTGGTTTTTTAGGAGGGAGGAAAGTGGAACTGAGATAAATGCAAGAGACAATGTATCCAGAATTATCCCTTAATTCAAATAAGCCAGAAATGAAAATTTCATTAAAATTTTCTGACATCATTAAGATAAAAGGAAAATATTTCAAATCTCAAAACCCTGTAGAAGAATAAAATGAAGCAGCAAATCTAAAGAAAATTAGCCTTGTTTGTTTTCAAGCATAAGGACAGTTCAAAGAAATAGAGAATATGATTAATAGTTCCAGGTACTGTAACTATATCTTGAAATTAAGCAAACAATTTGAAATGAGTAATTTATTCAAGGCAAAAAATTGTCATAGGCAAAAGACTGTCAAACATTTTTTTACATAATCCCTGTTAGATGTAATTCTTTTCCATTTCCTCAGATGTACTTCTGGTTTAGGGAGCCATCTACTTATGCTACCAATTGATTTATCAAGGACTTTGTGAGAAAGCATGCAGTTTTTTCAGGATAGTGAAGTATATAGATTTTTTTACTAAATTCAGCACTGTCTACTCATTATTTCTCATGAGATACACCATTATTTGATCTAGATTTCCTAATGCTAGTCTCTAAATGAGCAAAAACACAGTCTCATAGCAGAACATGTTGTTTTCTGACTGTGATCATCATGTGATTAATGGTTTCTTTCAGTATCAACCTGTTAAAATCTTTCCCTGGTAGAAAAAGCTGATCGGATTTTGTCCTGGTTTGAGGTAAAATAGAGCAAATTTTCTAGTTTGTAACTTCACTTTTCAGCTAGGCCTCTGCTGTCTGACTAAACTCTGAAATTAACTGCATATTGTTCAGAAAGTGTTGGCTTTCAGACTGATAAGACCTGATTATACCAGGGAATGGGATGCAAGGAGCTCTTATTTTCATTGTTCACTATGGTGATCAAGGTCAGAAAATTCATCATTTGCCCCACCAGGACCTGGAATTGGAAAGACATAGAGGAATCCCACCTGCAAGGAGGAGGTGACCCAAAACTGATCAACAGGAGTATTTCATCCCATCTTCCCCATGCTCAATATAAAAGCTGAGGGATCAAAGGGTCATCCCTCTTCTTCACCCTTTCTTTGGTGGCCAACGTCTAGGAATGACTCTATCTGTCCATCTGCCTTTGACCCCAGTCCAAGCACCCCTGACTCCAGATCCAGAATCCAGCTCCTGACAAAACTGACCCCAGTATGGAACTTTCCCTGTGTCTGCTGGGGTTGTGATCCTCATCTGATCCTCATCCTGGGAGCTCGTTACAGTTTTGTATACATTATATACTTTTTTATCTTTTTTCTTTTCAGTTTATTCATTATTTTATTATCTATTAAAGTATTTAATTTTTTCCTAAACTCATAAACGTCTTCATTCCTTCCTCTCCACTTTCTTGAGAGAGGAGGGGATGATATGTGTTATTTGGAGAGGCCTTTTAAGCCTAACCCAGGACAGATTTAAACTGTATAAATTTCAAAAACATCATACCTAAAGAATTTATTTTATTTATTTAATAAGTAGAAGGCATTTTATTTGCAATTTCATCTCCCTACCTTCTTGCTCACGGGGAGATATTTGACAGTTTTGCTTTATTGTAGCAGTACTTTCAAGCTGAAGATTTTGACTTGTTATGTATATGCTAATTTTAAAAAGATGAACTTTTTCCATTATAGCGTGATACTGTCTAACAGAGAGAATTTCCACAATGTTCCTGGTGAGTAAAGATGTCATTAAAATCTGGGCTAATAGGCACTGAACCTGCACTCAAGTGATGTTTGACCTTCAAGACCTTGTATAGTCAATGCTTTAGCTGTATGCATCTGTAGCAGAGCTGCAGGAATCTTGGATTTTTTCTGCTGTTGTGAAAATGAAAAGCAGAGACTAGAGGGCCAAGCAGTGAGAAACAAAGGGTTTGAATAAGCTATGAGAAAAATGCTTGCATATCTAGTACTGGAAGTGAAAATCTGTATTACATGGGAACCTACAGTCTTGCAGTGTATATGAAAAGGCCCCAGGGCATTAATTCTTCAACTAACCAAATTTAATTGAAATAGGATTTTGCATAAAGATAATAAATTGTGGCCACCCATTTTGTGAGTATGGGGTACCCAATTTTCACATCCAGCTCTTTACTTGCACCATGTCATTAGAAAGAAAATAATAGTGCAGTACTGTCCAATCATTGATGTCCTATTTAGGAAGCTGTTGTCAATCTTCTTCACAAATTCCCTTGATAACTTATGGCTTACTGTACCATCATACCAGTTGACATCAGGGTAATGAAAATATTCATGAAGATAACGGGATGTGGTTGTGATGCTTCCTCCTCTTGTCAGGAGAAGAGGTTTTTTTGCTTCTTAATGCTGACACTGTGCTGCAGATGGTCATGGCTACTTCACCTGTGTCTGTGTACTGTCTAACTCATAAGGTCTTGATTAGCTCATCATCCAGCCCTGAGCACAGACATGTGTTTACCAGCTATTCTTTCACACAACTGGCAACTCCCTATCCTTTTCTTCACAGACTGACCTTCCTAAGGAGTTTATAACTGTGCATTGTACTATTTGAGTCATGAGACACTTCCTACAGCGTTTCTGTGACCTCAATAGAGTTCTACATGCAGGCTTCTAGTTCCTTCTATTTGTTCCCCATGTTCCATGCACTGTAGTACTGGCACTTCAGATGGTTACGCAGTTGTCCTGATTTCCCCCTCAAAAAGTGAAGAACTTTCCTCATAATGCAGTTTTCTCAGCACTTCCTAATTGGTGTGCATGAGTTCAAGGTGGATCCCTTTGCATAACCTCACTATTGTCAAACATTGAGGTTTTACTTCACTAATTTTTCCTCAGAGGATTCAGTCGGCCATCTGACAGACATTTGATAGATATTAATTAAGTGTATAGAATAACATATTTGACAAGTGTTTCTAGTTGTTTGTCTCTCCTAGAAGGATCTGCTTCAGAAGCTGTCTAAAACACAAAGCTGTTTTGCTGAATATTCATTTAAAGAGATTTTAAAATACATGAGGCATAGCAGTTTTGTAAGCAGTCAGTACAGACTTCAGGATAAAGGAGGAAAAAGGCTAAAAAAATGTTTCACCTTAGGTAGCAGACTTTTAGATCTAACTCAAAGTGTGTGTCTGCATTTCTGAAAGGGAAGTTTAAGCATGCAAGCAGTTTAAAAAAAAACCCTCTACATCTGTCTCCTAGACTGGAACTTGAACACAGCTACTTCCCACATGAGGGTGCCTGAGAAAGTAACCAGCTACAGGATCAATAATAGGTGAGACTCAGAATTTTCAAAGATCTTGTCTGTTCTAACAGCCCTTCGTGTGTCTATTTGATGTTTCAGGAGAGCTGAAGAAATGTTAAGTTTAGACAACCTAGAAAAACACAGATTCAAATACAGTTTTCCATTGTTCAATATGCAGTTTTTCTTGCAGCTCATGATTCTGTAATAAAAACTACTCAATTTACAGACTGAACAAAACTCAGCAAATTGGCTCCTTAGGTTCAGTTCTCCTTCAGTTGTCTCACCCAAGACACTATAAAGAACTGCCTTGTAGGCTTTAGCTGTGAATAGTATGCTCTGATCTACTCCTGCAACTTCACAATATTTGAACTTTCTGTTTCCCAGGGCACTGCAAAAACCTTTTGCTCCCGTTACTCTTGAAATAAAAAGCAGTGTTCTTTATGAATTTTTAACATGGCACACTTTTCTTGCCAGTGCTTTCAGGCAAGTCACGTCAGTATCTGGACACTTGAATTTGAAGCTCAAAGCCTGACTGCCTCTATTTGTAAACAAGTGTGAACAGCATGAGCACAGTAGTGTCACTTCCCAGTAAATTCAGTGTTATGAAATTACAAATGTATGTACTATAGAACAGTTTGACAAAGCTGTATTGAAATGTATTATTCATAGTAATCTTTTTCAAAACCTGACATTTTTGAAAGTTTTCCATTTTGTGCATCATAAAATTGTAATGCTGGTTTTGAAAATGGAAAAAAAAACCCCAACAACAACAACAAAAATAAGCCAAATGTGTTTAGCCTTTTGCTTTCAAAGAAACAAACCCTGTTGCTTTCTCCTTACTTTAAGAACTGCTCATTTTTTGTCTGATTATCACAAATGAATTACAGCTAATCTGTATCTGCTGTGGCATTCCCAGCCTGCTTTTTGTGTGTGTGCATGTGTGTGGTCAAGGGAAATAATATGTGTCAAGACTGGCTTATAAAATCAGTTCTAAGCCTTTAACCTTCAGCAGAACACTGAATAATTGAGGGGTCTATGGACATTGACATTTATGGCAAAGCAGGAAAATAGATGTCTATTGATGGGGCTGTATCTCTGATCATAGTTCATAGCTCCCTTTCAGTGGTGGAGTGAACGTTACCTGCTTGATGTCAGGCACTACACTGATCGCTGCCAGATGGTCCCAGGCTGATGGTCCCAGGCCTCCAGTGCCAATGATAGCTGTTTTCCTGATATGATCAATGTAATTCAATCACTGTCAGTGCTTATTTCTTCCCTGTTTCTCCACGCTAGTCACTCGCTGATTTTTCCCTTCTGTACTCTTCAGTTTTGAAGGATATTAGCACGATGGAAAATAAAAGTCAGCATTTGCCAGCTTCAATCTTAATAAACTTCAGGTTTTGTTCCACAATCCCCTTTCCCCCTCTCCACCTTCATTCCCATAGAAGTAATCACAAACATAGTTTGATTTGTAAGAGCTGCCCCTTGAATGCAGAAGTTTATGTGCTCAATATCATTGTGACCTAGATGGAATAGTAATTTTGCTGAGTTTTACTAAATTGATGAATTACATTTCTTTTGTCAGAAGTCTTTATCACACTTGTGAAAATCTAAGTGGCAGTTACAAATCTTATCTGAAACAGCTGTTGCACATTTTATAGGCTTCTGTTGATGTATGTTAAATATTCATTCATGGCTTTTTAATTTTCAAAATATTTTCTTTCCTCCACTGGGAAAATGTTCCACTCAGTGGAACATTTATTATACTGTTTTCCTTTCTTTCTTTAAAATTTTACAGAAATTAAATTATTGCTTCATTTTCTCTTCCATCAAATTTAAAAACAACTACTGTGAAACAACTTTGAAAGGTAGCATCTAAAAGAGAGGGCAGCTGTAGGAACAGTTCCAGTTCCTCTGACTTGCACTGTAACCTTCATCATAAATGCAGTTTTCCAAGGAACAAAGGCTGGCTCTGCAGAAAAATCAGATTAGTTCTGAAAATTGTGTACTGATGAGGGGAAAGAGATATTATCTTTTTTCCTTAGAATCTTCCAAAACTCTCATCACCCCCAAAGAACCAAATGTCTTCCACTGTGGTGGAGACTTAGAATGATACCACCCATCATTTTGTAACATATACTTCCAAATAGTGACACCGAATATTGACAAATTTACTGGTAAATTTAAAAAAACCTAAAAGTGTTATGTAGGAGACCAATGATCTTTTCAATGTCATCTGCTGAGAACTCCCAAAAATGTTAACTGTTAATTAATACTTTCCATAGACTAACATTCTTTCTGTCCAAGAGATAAGCTACTTTGGGTGCCCCAAAACTATCTGTTCAGCTTTCCAGTTCCTACTTGCTCAATTTAGTAATGCAAAATGACATTAAATTGAAAGAATGGGGAAAAAAATTCCAGTCCATGAGCAAAGTAACATCTGTGCAATAGCACATAGCTAACAAAATTCTGTCCTAGAGGAACTGAATTTTTTTAATACTAACCACATATTTATTGAGTTTTAAAGGCATAAAATGCACAGCTGATATTTGCATCAGAGCTGTAATGCATTAAGCAAACTAAATGCATTAAGCAGTGAACAAGCTGTTATATTTCCCAGTGCTTTAATACACTCTGATCTATTCGTCAATATACAGCCTCCTTTTTACTGATGATAATTTACAGTTTTCTGCTGCCACTCTCCAGTGCTGTCAGTTGAGCTTCTGTCCCTGCTGGCCTGGCTGTTCTGAGAGGAACTGAAGTGGCAGGTAGCCTATCACTATATGATGCACATTAATTTTACACTTTCTTTCTGAGGCATATTGCTGACATCTCCTTCAGCATAACAGAGCCATAGCCAAAATATTACAGCTACTAAAGATACTTAGATGTAAACATAAATCTTTAGATATATCTTATAAATAAATCTGAATCTATAGCCCATTTGTAACTATAAAATTAAGGTCTTTATATATCTATCTTTTTGTATATCTATCTTTTATACAAAATTATGTGTATAGTACTTTTCACATATACTATAAAATGTGTATATAAGGAATATCTCGTTGGTACCTATAAATTCCTATCCATGGATATTTAAAGATATATTTCTCTGTGCATATATGAGAGTGCAAAGAGCAGGTGTTTAAAACCTGTGGATTAAGCCCCGACATCTGTAGTAGAATAGACAGCCATATCTCTAGTAAGCAGATTCTCTATAAAATCCATTACAGGAGGAAAAATCTTCAGAAAGGGATTCCCAAATGCAGAGTGGGAAACAGACAAGCTGTATGATAGGGAGTACTGAAGACATGAGCTGGTTTGACTCTCATGATTAAATCTCATAGGAAAAGAAGGATTTTGAATTCTTTCAGGGAGGGGATATAAGATAGTTTGGTCTGGAGAAGAGAAGGATCTGGAGAGAACTGATAGTGGCCTACCAGTACCTGAAGGACTACAAGAAAGCTGGGAAGGCGCTGTTTCCATGGACATGAAGAAACAGGAGGAGGGGTTATGGTTTTAAACTAGTCCAGTGCAGGTTTAGACATTAGGAAGTTCTTCACAATAAGGTTGATGAGACACTGGAACAGCTTCTCCAGATAGGTGATATAAGCCACATCCCTGGAGGCATTCAAGGCCAAGTTTGATGAGGCTCTGAGTGATCTGAACTAGTGCAGGATGTCCCTGCCTGCTGCAGAGGGGTTGGACTAGATGGCTTTTAAAGGTCCCTTCTGACTCAACTCATTCTGTGATTCAGGACACTGGAGCATCTCACTTATAAGGGCAAGCTAAGAGAGCTGAGCCTGTTCAGCCCAGACGAGGGAAGGTGCAGGGTGAAACTCAGTGTATAGAAATACTCAAAGAGGGGATGCAAAGATGGCTTTTTTCAGTGATGCCCAGTGAAAGGACAAGAAGCAATGAACCCAGGCTGAAACACAGAAGACTCAGTCTGAACACCAGAGGATACTGGCACAGTTTGCCAGTGAGACTGTGAATCTCTCACCCTGGAGATATGCAAAAGCCATCAGAACCACCAAGTGGCTGAAACTGCGTAGGGACATTGGACCGAATGACCAGCACAGGTCCCTTCCAACCTAAACCATGCTGTAATCATGTGGCAGCTTTGATGTTAATTTTCATCAAATTATTCAGTTAATTTATCATATTTACATAATAGGATGAAAAAAGCTGTTTACAGTAAATGTTGAAAGGCATGTGTGTATCTGGTAACTGTATAAAGCTACAAACTAACATATTTTATAACATAAAAATACAGCACATGTCCAGTGAACAAAATTCAAACTGAAAATTTTGGTTATTACTGGTTCTTACCATATTTATTCTATACTATTATTTCTCCCCCCCCCTTTTTTTTTAATGACCCTGATATAAGCAAAATATTGAATGTTTTACTCTATATTTAACTTTTGAATCTTTTTTATTTCTTTCTCTTCTTGATTTTGTGTTCATTTGTGAAATAAAAATGAAGAAATGAAGTAATTATTCAGGGATTTTTTTAAAAGGCTTTTTTTCTGTTTTCCGAAAGATCTTCTCAGATCTCATTATAAATTATTTTGCATATTCAGTTGTTAACATGTATAAGAAAGAACGATGCTACCTGCTCTTTGCAGGAGAAGTCTATTTTATTTTATTTTATTGTCAGAGCTTGTGCCCCAGAAATGGTCACTGTTGTGTTCTTTGGTAGAAGTTATGATTAGGATGAGGCTTTAAATGTGGTGAGGGATCTTTACAGCCTCTTGACTTTGCAGAATGTAGGTGTAATCCCATTGGCTGGAGAAGCTAAACATTTTACTCAGGATTTTCATATCTTCTGTTGGCTATCACTCAACTTTCATCAGCAGTTCCAGTCCCAGGTCACATTTTTTGACATCAGCAGAGTGTCACCGCCAGGTGCACAAGAGGCTGTATATGAATTCACGAGCAACTGTTCAGAGCAGTATAACTAACAATGCCCAGGGTGAGGTTACTGAGAGGCTGAGATAAACCTAAAATTCAATGGGCATAATGACTTAATTACATTTTCCCTAAAAATGGTCCCTTCAGGTCAGATTGCCAGATCAGCAGTGAATTGCAGGGGCTGAATAGTGGTATCACAACAGCTGCAATCTATGATTTATCTTTTCTAGGCCTAAAGGGACAAAGTACAGCAGAATATGTGAGATCTTTTTGTGAAAGGCAAGATTAAGGATGACAAAATAAATGTAAAATCCCAATTCGTAACAGTTTGCCACCACATTGGTATAACATGCCACTAATACAGAGAAAAACTCAGTAATGAGTGAAACTAGTTACTCCACTTCTCAGAACTGTATCCCATGGGGATTAATTAAGGAATGCTATTTGAAGACCTCTGAATGGATAGCACACATTTCCCATGTGTAATGTCCATTTCCTTGTGTTACAAGGAGAGATGGCAAGTAGCTGATGCTGAAGTGTTTGCTATTATGTATTAATTTAGTCTTTAGCAAGTTTTACTGCTTTCATATGTTGGGCCAGAAGGCTGCTAGAATATTCTCTGTACTTAGTCCAGCAGTAAGAGTATGTCTGAAATAAAGGCAATGTATATGTGTCAAGCCTGAGTACACAGTCACTCTTGTTTTCCAACCTATAGTTAGTTCTGAAAGGTAAATATTTTCATTTTTACTGCAGAAAAAGCTGCAGTAGTTACAGCCTACACAGACACAAGCATACTTACACTTTTTTGATTTTAAAATTGTGGCTGAAACTTCTGTGCTGAAATATTGGTTTGATATCATAACATACAGTGCCAATGAAAGATGCAGCTCTACAGCTGAGAGAATGTCTCCAGACACTGGTGGAAGTCCAAAGCTCACACCACTTCAAAGCACAAAAGCCTGGGTGATTTTTCATCTCCCATCCATTGCAGATTAACGTTATATCCTAATTTGTGAAAATTCTTATTGAATAATCAGTTTGATTTTAGATGTTAACACATAGATGTCTGTATATCCACCAGTAATTTTAGACATCAACAGTGCTACTCATAAAATTTCATAAATGGTGCCCATAACTTCCAAATATATTGCAGCAATCAAAATATAAGTTCCTTGTAACTCTTGTTCAATGTAGACAGGATTTGGAAATGGTTTTAATTTATGACAGTCACAATCTGACTTCATTCTAGTAGAGAAAGTACCAAAGAGGTCACAGTATCAGTTGAGAAAAATCACAGCATTGTGATCTGCTTCAATAGTAAGACTCTGGATTTGAATAGCTTAATCCCTTTCCCTTGTTGAGTACAAGAAAAGGTAAAACCATTACAGCAATATTTTTGAGGTGAGTGTTAGATGTACTGTGGATAGCTGTGAGCAAAACATTATTTAATACCCTGTGACTTGGAAAAGCAGAGATAGTGTGAAAGTTTTGCTCATGGTGGAAGGAGAGGCAGCCAGGAAAATGTGTTTGTGACCACTTGCAGAACTGGATCAGATAACTCTCCCCATCCTCTTTCAGTGTGTTCTTTGTGCATTTTAATCATTATTGTGTATAATCTGACAACCAGTAATAGCATGGAATACTTAATCATTTAAGTAAACCAAGTAACAGCAGAGGTTTGAAGTAAAATGAGGAAAAAAAATAATTGAATGAATATTCTCTAATTTTTCCCCAGAGGAGAATGATATAGTTGGAGGTTTTATACATGATTCAAACTAAATATTAGTTGCACTTTTTTTCTCTCTATTATATAATCTCTATTGTTCATGGACTGTGATTTGTAACATTTCAAGGCTTGTACAGTGGAACTAAACCATGCTTAGGTTTTTGCCGTCCTCTAGTCTTGCTGTCCAGATCCTTAGTATTTCTGTAAGAAAACTTACAGAAAAAAACACTTCTAAGTAACTAAGGTTCACCGTCATGATGACTTTTAAAGCTTTCATTCAGTTTCATTAGTTTCATTGAGAATTGTGATGGGGTAACTTGTTCTGAGTGAGATACCTGAGAATGTAAATACACTCATCAAGTAAAAATATTGTATAATTGATGCCTGCTGCTGATAAGATCTGTGTGAAGATCACAGCTTCATTGGATTCAATAGGATTTACACAAGTTAGCGTTGAACAGCAGCTATTGAACAAAAACTCCTATACTACGAGTATTCTACCAACACAGAGTTTGTGCTTCAAAAATTGCTGCACTCATTGGTGACAGCAGAGATTATTCTTTTGTCTTCTAGCTCTCAGCTAACGATTCTCCTTATCTTTCAATATACAGAACATTGAGAGTTGGAAGGGTTCACTTGGAAAACGTTCCACTTATTCCTCTCAGCAAAGTGATTCATGTTTTGAAACAAGGTGTGCACTTTCATGAGTCAACCCTATTTAAGCAGGCAACCAGAACATCCTACAGATAGGAGAAAGTTCTAACTGCATGAACTTCTGGGAAAGAAATCCAGTGTCTTTGTTTAGGGCCTGCCCAAAAAAGTTTGTTCAAAATTATACAAACCAACACAAAAGATTGATCCCCTTCACCTTAATATCACTTATTCTTTCTAAGTATTTGTGGCTTATGTGTTTTGCAGGGAGAAATTCTGCCACAGATTTCCTGACACAGTAGCTTTTGCTTGCTCTTTTTTTTTTTCAAACTGTTTTGATCAGACACAACAGCTAGAAATCTAGGAATAAACTAGAAGAAATGTACAAGTTTTTCCATGGAAATAAAGTAGACAGAGAAGCCTTTAAATAGGAGAGGTGAGGGCAACATTCTCTGTGATATGAACACTAACTCTTTAGATTGATTATTTTTAGGTGTGTCATTTAGCATACTGTTTTCACATGTATTTTATCATCACTTAAAGCATTTTCATGAAATGAACCTAAGTAAACAATTGTTGGAATTTCTGATTAATTTTGGGCTCAATCATTACAGAAATTGACAGGTAACATATCAACATATCACACTTTGCTATATCAGTTGATGAAATAATGGAGGGATGGTGCAAGCAGAAGGGTGAATTCTAAAATTCAATATAGCATCTGATGTTCCAAATAGATTTTTTAAAGTTTAATTCTGACTCAAAAGCTGTGAAAAAATCCAATAGTTATTTGTTCTACTGAAGTCCTTTTTTCCCATATAGTTTTCTTTTAAAAGCTTATTTTATTTAGATATGTTCTGTGAGAGTAGAAAGAAATGCAAAAGAAGTATTTATAAAAAAACTAATATTGACCTTTATGGACTACATAAATGTAGAATAAATTGTTTGGCCAATTCTTAGAGAACTCTAAGATATTGGGTAAGAATCCCCTGGAACAGGAGTTGTTATAGGTGTCACCATATATGGTTGAGTAATGACTGACTTGATGCTTTGCACATGAGATTTTCAAATTGGTAAAACCAGTCTAATGTCTGAACATCATCTACTGAAATCAATATGAAAATCTATATATCAAAGATGGAGATAACATAGAGAAATAAAATAATATATCCTGGTACTGATCTTGTTTAATTGTTTTGAACTGTAAGAATTTGTTTAAATTTTTGGAAATAATTTAAATAAACTAAAATGAATAAAATTTGCAAAAGAATATCGTTACAATATTTGAGTTGTATAAACTGTCCTCATGTATATCTTGGTTAATAATGCATAGAAAAGGACGTTTTCCTGTCAGGATAAATACACAACTGTGGTTATTTCACTCAAGAGGATTCCCAGATCCAGCTTTCTAGAAACTCAGTGTTGGATTCGTGTTTTTTTGAAGTTGTGGTTTTTTTGTACCAACAAATCAGGGAATTAGTAAGAAGGTCCTTTTACAAATTGGAGGAAAGATAATACATCAAAGTAACAACAATGTGAGCTTTGTAATCTCCCTACATTTGACTTTTGTGTCTACTTACACTGTGCTCTCTAGCCAGAGGTCAGTTGTACCCTAAAGAAAGGAACAAGATGGCAGTTTTTTGCTTATGAACTGGAGGAAGCACAAGTCAAATATTGCACTTCCATCAAAAATGAGGTGAAGTAGAAAAATCCATGGCTTATACTTTGTTGTTGCACTAAACATAGTGAACAAGAAATCACAAGACTTGAAGATAATTCCATTTTTAAGACGGTGTTTTAACTTTTCCGCATAAAATAAAGAAAAGGCAATAATTTATTTGAAAAAAATTAGATTTGCTGCTGCAGGATATGGTGCTATCCTTTTTCCTGATCTCTGCTGCTCAACCAGACCCCAGCACAGGAAAGAGAAAAGCCTCTTCCACATGTCTAGGATCTATTTCAGACATGGTAGGTTTTTCAGACCAAGACATTTGGAAGAACAATGCCAGAGGTAACATCCTTAGAAAATGCTTCCAATATGGAAGTTTAGCTTATATAGTTATGTCAAAATATGAGTAGTTCTACATCATTCTATGCAAATAATAGTTATGAAATATATCTTTTAAGTAGTAAATCCCAGTAGTATCTATCAGATGTGATTAAAATCAAGTCATGTTTTGTTTGTATATTTTTTTTCAGAACTGCATTTGTTTAGTAATTTTATTTGTATTTAGTCATCTTTGAGTGGAAAAATTGAAGGCTGTATTGTGCAATACTCGATTCTGAAGAATATCAATATTCATAATGTTAAATGCCATTACTACTTACATGAGCACCATTGCTTTATTATGTCTCAGCAATGACTGAAACAAAATTAGAGCTTGTAGACTTGTTCCTCTAAAGTAGGCATGATCTCCTCGTAGCCCTGCATCTTTCAGTTCCCTCTAACTCATTTTAATCCACCAAAATGTGTTTTCTAAATAATGATGAAAAGCAACAGCTATAATTGTGTTTGCTCGGACACGGACCTTAAGCAGGTTTTCAGGCATTAGATTTTATGGGATGTTTAATCATTTTCTCTAGCTAATATAAATATTTTCCAGTATTTTTAAACAGTACAGTCCATCTTAGTTGGCTTTGAAAATGGAATATTTCTTTCCCTCCTTATGTTAAGTTATCTGACTGCTTTCTGCTTAGTTTTGAATGCAATAGTACTAACTCATAAAATTAATTCCCATTTTGTGGGATTGTCAGAATTGAGGATTGCTCTGACCCCTGTTTGAACTCATCAGCTGAAATGAAGTTGTTCAGTGAGCTGGAGAAGACAAAGCTGAGTTCCAAGAAATTAATCAACTCCATCAGCCTCTGCGATAGGCCTGAAAATGGCACACATCAGACTGACCCTGAGCAGCTCTGGATTCCCTCTGTAAATGAAAGTCATCATTCCTGGCAAGGAAGATACTAAATTATAGGCTTTTAAATTTAATTTTCAGTTTACTTGTGTTTTCGATTAGTGTGCCATGTTTCATAAAGATGGTAGTACCTTTAAGTAGTAAATGCCCTTCATCTGCCAGCTCAATCCCTGTTGTAATAAAAAGGTAAATTTGAAGTAAAAACTGTTAACAAATAAAATGTGGTTGTTGGGTTGGGTTTTTTTCCTCTTTTTTTTTCCTTTTCCAGTGGCACCTTAAGCAACAATACCAAATTATTTTCTTCATACCAAAATCAATAACAGGCTTGGAAATAAAAAGTAGCCCCACAGCCTGAGGCCACAGATTTTCATGACAGGCTACTAAAACTATCTTTCAGTAGCCTGAAGGTCTGCCAGCTAATCATTCACTTTTCTTTCACTATTTAGTTGTTGGATATCTCTCCGGGCTAGTAAAACTTAAAGGCGATGTGACAAATTGTCTGCTAAAGAAACATTGTCCATTTTTATCTTTGTGGAACTTCAAACTTTAGACCATAGGCTGAAAAGTTCACGCTGGAAGGAAGGCAAAAATTAAAACTCCAACAAACCTCAAATCTTTGAATGCTATATAATTTCATTAAATGCAAAGCTTCCAAGTAATTTCTGGTTTCTGAATCAAAGGTAAAGATCACGTTTTTTTCAGACAGAAAGGGTGATCACATAAGGGGAAACAAGTTTTGTATTTTTCATTAACTTCTGAAAGATGAGAGTCCATGATGATTAGGGTTGAATACAATACCTAGGTTTTCCCCTCTTGCATTTAAGTGTGACAATGTAACCTATAATTAGATAACTAAATGAATTCCCTGCAAACACACAAGTTCAAATATACTGTTGCAGTGCTGAGTAGAAATTAGGTGATGAACGGTATCACCTCTCCTCAAAATCATGTATTTTAAATAAACTTGATCAAAATACATATATATTCCTCTCAGAAATTAAAATTCCATTCCTATAATTTTAAATAGTCCAACAATTGTACTTAATAGACTATACTGACTCTCATCTTCTTGGAATTCAAGGTTAATCATGAGGTTCTAGACCCATACTTTTCTATTCTTTCAAGTGCATGGCTTGAGGCAAAATATGCACCTTCACTTCTTAATTATTCTTCAACATTTCTGGTGTTCTCCTTTTCCTTCTTTACCTCTATTCCCTTCCACACCATGACTTGGAAGGTTTTTAGAAGATAAACCAAAGCTTTCAGAAATGTAAGTATCATAATCTATGCTAAACCTTAAACAGATTACATCAGTATAAGACTTCAGATCATCTTAAGTACCTCAGACCTATTAATTTGTACTCTAATAGGTGCTTGCTACACAGATAAGGGTTGACTAAGGTGGGAGCAAGTCAGTTAACCCTAATTTGAAGTCCTTGAAGTGCTTTGCCATAGTGGATGGATACATGTTGAGTTTTAATGATTAACCATTCATGCTGTAGTGGATACTGTATGAGAGTTTAGCTTTGTTAATAAAACAATAAGCCTTTTCAATCTTAATTATTGTTTATTAGCTTTTCTATACAATTTTGAGCAATTCTAAACAATTTTGAGGTGTTCCAATTCTGTATTGCTATAATGGAGAAACAGAGAGGTAAATCCTTTTAAGAAGTTCTTTTCAGAATAGTGAGTAGGAAAGTGCAGTTTTATGTGTCATATGTATTATATGGTCAAAGGGCTGGAGCAACTGCCCTATGAAGACAGGCTGAAGGAGATGGGGTTGTTCAGCCTGGAGAAGAGAAGGCTCAGGGGAGACCTCATAGTAACTTATCAGTACCTGGGGGGGTCCTACAGAAAGGCAGGGGTAGGACTTTTTAATAAGATGTCTAATGGCAGGACCAGAAATAATGGATGCAAATTGGAAGGGGGTAGATTCAGGCTTGACATAAGGAAGAAATTCTTTACAGTGAGGGTGGTGAAACATTGGAACAGGTTGCCCAGAGAGGTTGTGGATGCCTTCTCTCTGGAGGTGCTCAAGGCCAGGCTGGACAAAGCACTGAGCAGCCTGATCTGGTGGGAGGTGTCCCTGCCTATGGCAGGGGCGTTGGAACTCGATGATCTTTAAGGTCCCTTCCAACCCAAACTACTCTATGATTCTATGATTGCACACACAAACACATACACAAGAAAAATCTGAGTTAAACACTGTGTGTTTAATTCAGGCATAGCCAGAACAAAACTCTCAATGTCAGTTCCTTTCCATTTCCATGCTGCTCTTCACCAAATGAAATGCTTGATGCTGTGAAAGTTATCAGACTAAAGATGTGATGACTGGCATGTTGTAAAACCAGGAAAAATGACTGTAGGTGGTCGGCAGGGTAGTGAATGTGACCAACACTTAAGATATCTCTTTGAACAGCCTTTTTCCAGTCTTGAACCCCTACAAGCTGAATAGAAAACAGCACAGACATGCATGTGAAGTCATATGACTTAAATAGCGTAGCAGTAATAGACATGAAGTTCTTGGAAGAGCTACATTTTCTCATCAGGGCAGGAAATCAGGCAGCCTCATGATTTTACTCATTAGCTGTGCTAGCTGGGAGGCTGATTGACACTTGAGTGTGAGCATCATGTTCTCCTAGCACCAACCAGCCCCTGGAACAGCCTCAGCTTGGACTACAACAAAGGCCAAACAACATCTATGTGTGTATGTGTACCTCAATCATGTGTTTGTGCTTATGTGCAGAACTGTTGCTCTCATGGGCAACTCAGTTGGAAGTTCTCTATAAAATCATCTTTTGATTCTGACGGGGGTCTTTTTTAAAGAAGTTTCATGAATCATATTTTCTGCCTAATCTATATCTCAAGTATAGACTGAATTCACTGAAGCAGCCCAGTAATGAGATATGGTCTAACATGAGGAGCAAATTCATGGTTCCTCTTGCACACATGTCAGCCCTTCTCTCCTTAGCCCAGCCCTGTTCAAATACTCAAAGAGAAGCCAAAAAAATGATAGAGTCATAGAATGCTTTGGGTTGGAAGGGTCCTTAAAGATCATCTTGTTCCAACCACCCTGCCATGGGCAGGGACACCTCCCACTACACCAGGTTGCTCAAATCTTGCTTTGCACCTCAGGTGGAGCATAAAGGACAATATTCATGTAGCTGTTTCACCTTAATTGATTCTCTGTAGCATTAGAATTTCTGGGATATTTCCTGTACTTTTTTACGACAAAGTGGTCTGAGTATGATTCTTCCCCAAGGATGGGGTAATGGTTCTTTTGAGGACTGAGCACTGAGGACACTCAGGGGGTGTACCTGACCCTCAGTACTCAACTGAGCCATTGTGTACCCTCCCTGCAAAGCAGAAAGGCTGAAAATTCCAAAGCAAATTCAAACAGAAGTGGCCACTGAAGGTTGAATGAATGAGTAATACCTCAGTAAAAGCATTTTGAGTGTTTGGGGCAAAGCAGCCCTGTAGCAGCACTAAAATAAACACTTAATAAACATCTTGCTTCAGCACTTTTGGAACATAATCAATAAGTCATGATAGAGAAAATTATTATGGCTTGATCTTACTGTGTTTCACGTATTAAAGTTTACCTGGCAATAAATATAGCTGGGATACCTAAAAAAAATATTGGTTAGTAGTTCATCTTCTACTTGAGTTTACTGATGTAGAAAGAAGGAATTGATAGTATAAGCTGTTGAATTTTATAAAGGGCAGAGTAATTCTGGAAACAGATGGAGATTTTGATTTATGTTAACAAGTACTAATACCTGTGCATTAACTCTTAAAAACTTCATCAGAGATAATTTCAAAATGGAGATGGAAGGAGGTGGATGTTTTACCTGAACTATGGATTAACCCATGCTGTCTTGTAATTGCACATTTCCATCCACAGTTACAAGTACTCTAAAAAGCATCCCTGAGTCTTTCCTCAGAGTATAAACACTTGGACATTGAGGTATATCAAACATATGTGTATATGGATGCTCAGCTCCAGTCTCTCCTTTGTTTTGATAAATGGCATTTGTAGGGTGTGCCCATATCTCCCTGTGAAGGCATCATTTGTTTTCTTCCCCTTGCTGGGCCTCAGCTCAAGCACCCACAATGACACACGCTGGTGGAAACAAGGTGAGAACAGTAGCACAGACCTCTTCCGCTGTATGTCACTTGTGTCATTATTGGCATTTGATCTAGTGGTATGCATTTGTTTAATGAAGCATAGTAGCTTTAACCTTCTAGACTGTCCCTCCCTGAGACTCATCAGCTCTCTTCTAGGAATTGAGTCATGACACAGTAACCTGCCAGTTGTTATTGTAATAATAACTGTCTCCTCCCAACAAAGAGTAATTTGATAAACTTCTGTAACTAACTGTACATGTTGCTCTACACATGATTTGTTAACCCATTGCTAGAATATGCTAAAAGTTAGTTTATTAGAAAATGCTGAAGAAACAAAGGCCTTAGCTTGTTTTTCTTGCATTTATCCCTTACATGATAGGAATTATTAAAGAAATAAGGTCTCAAAATCTAATAACTGTATTAGAATTATTTTTTAGCAAATTCTGGATCTAAACTAACAATGGGAATGATCTTCCTGACTTAATGTTACCTTGCAAATACTAGTCTTCGCAAATAGGTGGTCTACATTAGTCAGTCTGAAAAATCACATTAGTTAGTCTGAAAAATTGACTTACATTATGGAAGGTTGCATAATGTTAATGTCAGAGGCTCTGCTGCAAACCTCAGAACCAAGAAGAGATTTTATTTCACTGAAGCAAAGTTTTGTTTGAGGCAAAGCATGGTTATACTTCAGGACTTCATTTCTTTTCCTTTCTTGAAATTTTGACAATCAGAAGTTAACTTCTGCTTTTATTGCTAAATTTTATTCTTAGTGCTTCATTACAAAAATCTGTTTGACCCTCTGAAAGGGAAATTTAGAAAAAACTTTATTTAATACTTTGTATAACCTGGAAAGTCACATATCTTCTAGCTTGACTAGTATAAATCTAGAAATCTTGTGAACACAATAGGCTATCTAGGAATTACTAGTGCTACAGGGATATGGGCTTGGAAGTAATGCAAATGTTAAGATATTTGTCTAGCTTTCCTTGTAATCCAAATAGCATGAGCAGAAAGATTTACAAAATGTAAAAATGCATGTAAGTGGTTGGCTACTTCTCTGCCAACCTTTTTGAGCTGGTTGCATTTTCTAACTAACTTTTTAGATACAAGCTTTGTGATACATGAGTACTACTGCTTGTGGTAGTGATGAAAGCTCTGTGTTACAGAAACTTCAAAGGCTATGATTCAGTATGAATAACTCTGAACATTGGTGATAACCTTAGTTTAAAACACCAGACTGGAATACTTGTATTGTTAAACACTTGTGCTTTACTGACCTTTCTCAGGATTGTTTGCAGTTGGGTATTTCAACACACCATACCTGCAACTGTATTGACTAGAGTGTTTTGCCTGTCAGGATTAAGTTAATGTTGTTATCTTTGGCTGTAATGGGTTTTGAGCTTGCTTATGCCTGCCTGCAAATGCAACTGTAAATTACTTTATACCAAGACATGATGAGTTGCTAAGACTCTTGATAGGTACTTTAGTCAGCTTTAGTGTAATATATAAGGTGAATTTTTTCGTGCACTGATGTTCTGCATCGCAGCTGATGTTTTTAGAATCTTACCTCTAGTGATCATGAGAAATTTCACCAGTTTCCTGGAAATTTCAGCACTCTTCAGAAGAAAAGAATAAAAAGGTAGTTAAGTGTTATGTAATTTCAGGGGTTACATTTATTTCTAAAATCATTAGGAACCTCTGGGTCTCACGCAAAAATATTTCTATCGTTGTGACTGAGAACAGTTGCATGGATAATTTTCACATTCCCTTCACTTACATAAATACCAAATACAGGTGCTATTCCAAACCATACAGGGGAAGCAAGAAAATAGATTGGACAGAGAAACTTATATTTCAGCTCTTCTGTGGCTGATGTCTTGTGCCCAACCATGATGGCAAAACTCTTGTACAAATTCTTATTATTCACATCTTACTTAATGCACTATTCTTTTTCTGTTTTGACAAATGCACTCCTAACTTGCTTATACTTGTTCAAGACACTTCTGCAAGAATTGCTTTGCTAGGGAGACATTAACTTACACTTCTGATGCCTCTCAGCTGTTGCCATATGCCTATCCCAGCAAACATTAACCTAGCAATTTCCAGTCTGTGTGGCTAATGGAATCTATCTACATCTTACTTGTCACCATGCTGAAGTTGATGGGAGATGAACCAAATTGGGTACTGGAATACCACTGGCACCCTAGAGGTCTGTGAAGATGCATTTGTCCTTATCAGGATGACATATTGGGAAATGCCGGGAGATGAAAAAGGAGAAATACTCCACAACCTCCCTACAAAAAAAAAAAAACCAAAAAAAACCAAAAAAAAAATCACCCTTTGGGACTGATTGTGGTAAACTTAAAAATATATTTGAACTGAAAGCAAATGTGACTTGGTTAAGAAACAAATAATACATTTGAAAGAGACATCTAAGAAATTAATATCCTTGCAAAGAATGAAAAGCTAAGAAGTAGAACTCATGAAATAGCTGTTCAAATTTGGTTAAAGAAAACTGAAATTATATTTCTGCTTTTTTTCTTTACTTAAAACTTCAATATATCACATAGAAACAATTATTATACATAGCTATGTTTTAGGTTATAGCAAGCTATTAATGACAAGTTTCATAATGAGGATATTATTGTAAAGAATTTTTGAATATTGTTTAGGGAAAATATAGTTGCTCTATTTTATGTAGAATAGTTTAAAATTAATCTTTTCTTGTATGGAAGGTACTAAACTGGAATTCTCTGGAGTGGGTTCACAAATTCTTCACCAGTGGTAACCATTTTAATCTTAAGGATAGGACAGAAAAATATGTTCCCATCAGAGCAGCTGGTATAACAATTAACTGAACAGAACTCAGCTTTTATTCTGCTCCCATGACTGTATGAAACACAACAATTGGATTCAGAAGGGAAGAGGAGAGAACTGAAGTTCAAAATTCAGAAAGAAAAACAAATAATGTATCAGAAGAACAACTGTCTCTTAGCTGAGTGAACATTAGTCATGACTTATCACACTTTGTCTTGACAGAGTTTTATAAGCATTATGGACAAGGTGAGTAATAGCACCAGAAAAGTAGCAGCACATCCTTGAGCTTTAGGGTCATCTCTTCAAGCCAAAATACTTGTAACTAGGTGTTTATGGAAAGGTGCCTTGAACCATTCTTGTCATCTATAAATATTGAAGTTCACGTGCTGGAATATCATGGGACAGAGTTTGTGTGTAACAAGATTTCCTCGGCTATTTTCCTATTTTCATCTGGAGAGTCCATCAGATTTCAGTCAACAAAGGCTCTAGTGGCTCTACAGGGGCTTCTCTGGGCGGAAGAGAGAGATGGGGTACTACAGACTTGCAGAAAAACCTTCAATGCAAAAAAATGTTAATGACACTGTTGAAAATCCCTTTTTCTGACCACAATGTACAGCAAAAGAAATATGCATTACAAATTAAAGGAATTTTCAGAAAACCTATTAAAGGATTATGAAGAAAGATTTAGAAAAGTACTCAGGTAGTGTTTATTACTGAAAAATAAAATGAAGCAAATGGAAACTTTGAGCAGAAAGGCTATAAAACTCTCTTGTGATTATGAATATTTTTTATTCAGTGAACTGCACGTCTTGCAACAAAAGCTGATTATATTGTAACATTTTTAGTAACATCATAACCACAGTTCTTCCTCACTACCTGTAGAGCCAGCTCTTAGTCTCCATCTACTGCTGAACTTGTTTCACTGTTACTCACACCATTGTTAAAGTGCATGCTAAAAATTGTAGATTATTTCTGTTCGCTGCACACTACACTGTTTTACCATGGATAATGTTTTATTTATAAGGAAAATAAATTGTCAGAGTTAAAAAACACTGTGCATTTTGTTCTAGGCAACACATTGCTTTTATCATACAAATAATTTATTGGTTCTGTTCCCAGACGAGTTCTGTGCTGACCTTTCCAGGTATACTGAATATTGGTGCATAATTTGTCTTGTTGGGAAAATGTATTTATTTTAGCCATTAATACATGCTGTCATAACCTTTCTGCTGAGGATCAAGCTTGTTGTTTTAATTTTGAGATATATTGTTGTAGAGAGATCTACAGAAACCAAAAATTCCTTATCTTAATGCCTTTGTATTCTGAATGAGAGAGTCAGATTCAAATCATATAATCTTGGTAAAGGATTGGAGGCAAAACTAGAACAGTCCTATTTCCTGGTAGCTAGGCAGGCACAACTCTCTCCTGTTCAAAACCACCTTCTGTGAACTATCAGCCCAAAATGACAACACTCCTTCACAACAGCTTGCTACATATTAGTAACACTGAACGTGAGATTGAATAACCTTCAAAGATTACTTTGTAGCATCATCCACCCCACCAGCCCATCTCTTGGTGCATGCTTGATTTGCAAGTTTTATGAAAGCAGGGTCTTCAGGACTGTTTACAATGAAGAGCACACTTCTCAAATTAAAAGTTGCAGCAAAGATGTCCAAGAACTAAAACCAAGGTAGAAGAGTGAAACCATTCAGTGTAATCCCTATTCATGACTATAATGCACATAAAGTTTCATGTAGCTGTTAGGTTTGAAGAGCTGCCTTTGTATATTGTTAAGTACGCACCTAGTAACTAACTTTTGAACCAGTGAGTACAAAGTTTACCTTCTGAATATTCTGAAATTTACACAGTATAAAATGGGAGTCCCTGCCTGTGGCAGGGGGTTTGGAACTAGATGATCTTTTTAGGTCACTTCCAACCCAAACTATTCTATGATTCTAAGACAGTGTAGAAGCTTGTTTCTTGCACTTCTGGATGAAATTAATCTCTGAAAAGAAATTAATATAATTCACTTACCATTTGGTATTTAATCATGTAGTATCTGATGTTTAATATTTGGAGCTATCAATTCCTCCTTCTATGGACTGCTCAAAATCTGGCTTCCTACTTGGTGTTTACCCATTCAAGCACTGTTGCTGAACACACCAGTTTCTTTAAGGAGAGGGAGAAAAAGATCCTGAAAGCAGAAGAACATTCAGGGTTGGCAGATGAGCAAGGACTTGCAACTATTTCCCACTTCAACAGCTGCTCCAGAAGTTTAACAATGCTTTGTGTTTTGATGATTTCAATACACCTCCTGTTTAAACAACTGCCTGTATACATGTTCATATGCACTCAGAAGTAGTCTCATGTAATGTGGCACTTTTAAAAAATCCAAGAGTATGTGTTGGAATGGGCCTACCTGTGCAATTCTTATCTGTACTGCAATTAATTTGGGTAGTTTCTGACATTTATTGCCTGAGACTTGAAAAATTAACTATGTGCACATCTATATGTACTCATATACGGTTTTGTCAATTTATGATAAATATGTCAGGAAAAATAATGTAAACACTTTATTATTATTATGATTTTTTGGTTATTGAAATGGAGGTAAAGAATCAGGTATTTTCCCATCAAAAACCTGGGAAAAAAACATGAAAATGTTATGAGAAAGATCTTAGTGCCAGTATTTCCCCTGCTCTCTCTCTGGCCCATTTATTTAATATTTATTATTTAACAGTAATATTTAATTATTTATGTGAAGCCAAATAGCATCAACAAGAGAAGCTCAGGGAAAAAAAAAAGCTTGATTTTGTAGAGCAGTGGTTATTATACTTGCCCATGATGTGGAAGATGGGAAATGGAAGTGTGAATTTATATTCCAGAACAAGGATGGCAAGATTTGAAGCTAGTGTGTTCCTGTCATGTATCAGAAGATAAAGCTATTGCATGGCAGGGACTCTCAAGCATTATTTTCCTTTAGAACTTTTTAGGGGATGATAGTACAGTCCACTGTTGCAATTTTTTAGAATAGAAATGACATGACAGTATAAAGACTGGAGATGATTCCTTTTGGCCTGGAACATCACCATGGTTGTATAAATAGGCAGCTGTAGGCATCTCAGTGAGGTGGTAGAGAGCACTCACTTTTGATACAAACATTCCTTATCCAATCAATTTAGGATTTTATCTGCTTTCAAGAGGAGGTGAGGAAAGCCTAGGGACTGTACTAGAAGATAACCTAATCTTATGCAGAAAATTCAGAGGTATTATTGAGTATCTGCTCCTCACTTGAGCAGGTGCCTCAGACATTTAAAAAGAAAGATCTAAAGAGGAGACTGACCTTGGCACACATCTATCCGGTTGCTTCCCTCGTCTATTAGGACACAAAACTGGTACCACAAACTTTCTGGTGGGATAGTCCAGACTTGGAAAGTGGAACAAATAGAGAGAACAAGATGTTGTTATTCCAGATTAGTACTGAGACACTCAGAGAAGGGAACTCTGCAGTCTGAAATGGTTTATAGTACGTTTTGTACCTAAGAGTAAGACAGTCTAACAACAGCAGGAAATGCACCGGTCACCCTCATCCCAGTCACCCCCATGGCTTCCTTTCAAGGGAAAAACTGTGCATTTTCACACCAATAGCAGCAGATATCACCAAGAAATCTATGTCATCCTGAACCTACTGGTATGTGTGACTTGTGGCAAAGGGAGCCTACTGAAGGATTATCAGGCTAAAGAAGTTTTTAACTCAGTCTGGCAATGCTGGCTACTGGAATAACCCTCCCTGTCTCCAGAAAGATGCAGAAGAGGGGACAGGGCATTCCTGTGGGCTAAACGTGGCATCTGGTGAAGTGTGCTGTGTTAGGCAAGCAGAGGCTAGAGATAAGCCTTGCCCTCTAACCAGTCTCTACAAGCTTCCCAATCTCCATTCAGCTCTAGAAATCAGGACATTCAGTACTCTTCTGACCCCTCATCAGCCTCTTAGTGCTTCATGGTCATGACTTACTCTAACTTGAAAGTATTCATGCTTGAAGTGTGGATGTGCATGTGTGTCTTGTTTGATTGTTAGGCAGTAGGGTCTCTGTTTCCATAAAACACACAGTTAAGAAGGCCTGCTTTTTTCCAGCTGCATGCAGCACATCCCACACTTGTTTGAAAATAAGATTTTCATCATTCCTTTCTTTACTTCCATGATTCTTCATTCCCCATTGTCTCTTCTGATGTCACGTGTGACTATTTTTCCCAAAGGCTTCAAAAACAAAGTTATAAACTTTTAAAAGTGTGTATATTTTTTAAGATTTCAAAGGTAATAACTACAATATAGCTTTCTATTACAGAAAACATATTGATTATTATTATTATCATTCTCAGAGAGTAGTCTCTGCTGCCCCTGTTCAAAAAGTGATTTTCCTGAGTCTTTGTCTTCCTTGGGAGTTGATGGGCTTTGAAAAGAGTGTATCAAATCAAACCAGTTTTAGCATACCATTGCATTTAAGAAATTCAATACATCTGCTTTGAATCACCCCTGGAAGACATTTGCCTCTCTCCTTTGACTGCAGGTCAACTAGATGCCTAAATTTCAGGGATTTGTATTGTAACCTTAGTTCGAAGTCTGAAGCAAGCTAAAGTTGCTAGTGTATGTTAGCTGCTAGTGTATCTTCATTGACAAATTATTTGAAGCTGTGGTATTCACATGTAGGAACAGGCCCAGTCAAGATGAGGATATGTATTTGTTTGAATTTGACCACAGAATGAGGACATGCTCTAATTATAATGTTCACACAGCTGCTGTGCTTCAAAACAATTCCAAGCCCCAGTCTTGGAAAAAAGATTCATTGAGAGGAACTCTTTGGCCTTTGGTAGTTTTTTATTGACTTCAATGAGCCTGTGAGCACATTTTGGTGCCAAGCACTGCAGCTGCAATAATTAACTAAGACTGAGCTGTGTAAGAGTGGGAAAATCTTTTAACACAGATGGCTTTGCTGCCATGTAAATATCCAAAACTTAATAACATGTGAACATCACCATCTTCATTTCTATCATTTTGATGGTCAGCACACTATGTACGTTGTGGTAATTGCACTTAAAGGCATTGGTAATATTAAATCATCACTGAAACAGCACATAATTTCATTCCTTATTCCCATTTTTAAGAGTGATGGATTGAATATATGCAGCTTGTACAAAATACTTGATTCTTTCCATAGTTATTTTTTGAAGAAGTGGGGATAGCTTTTAATCTCTAACATTACTGAGATGTATGAAGGTTTTTGGACATTAAATACTGTTATGAAGAATTACCTTAGGACCTGCCTCTACCCTCTTTTTCCTCATTCTTTTTCAATATTTGTCTTGACTACTTCCATAGTCACTTGGCAACATCCTTCCATATCATTGTCCCATTCTTGGACCAGCAGCACTAGAAATACCAGTTGTGTAATGAAATTTTACTCCCTCTGTGGGAAAAGGAGAATGGGAAGAGGAAACAGGCAGAGATGACTCTGAGAACTGGGTGCACTGAAAATAATGCTGTATGTTCACTGTTAGCAAAATGGAAGTTAACACAGATATAGTTTCTTTTCTAGAGCCCATAATAAGATAGGAGAACTCAGTATTTCCAGACTGAGTGTTGATACTCCAGAACATGTTAGTAACAAGAGTTAAATTCCATGGCCAAGGAATCACTCAATCTTGATGATACATCTGCCTTGTTAGTAATAAATCTTCAGGAGTCATTATCTAAATTTGCTTTCAGCTACATCTCCTGTGGTTAAAGTTCCTTTACTTCTCACAGGCTTAGCCAGAACAAGTCTGATCAGGATGTGGACAAGAAAATTTCAAGAGAAATTCAGGATACTTAGAGACAACTCTTAGATGTGAAACAGACCTGAAGCCGTGTCAGCTGGAGTAGTAGAAAAGCATATCCTGCTGCTAGAGAGAATAGTTCACCAGGCTGCATGCTAAAATTGTTTGTTGTTTAATCTCAATCTTCATACACTTGTAGGAACATAGAATGTGATCTCTGATCATGCTGGGCAAGTCCAGAGAAGTATCACTGATCTTACCATGAATGACTTGCTAACTGAATTGAAGACAAGCCTTAAAATCATAGAACAGTTTGGGTTGGAAGGGACCTTAAAGATCATTGAGTTCCAGCCCCCCTGCCATAGGCAGGGACACCTCCCACTAGATCAGGCTCCTCAGTGCCTTATCCAGCCTGGGATTAAGCTTTAACAGATTAATACAGAAAAATACACAAGTAAGGGGAATGCTAGGACAATAAAAGCAATGGCAGTTTCAGAATTATTTCAGATTTTCAGAGCTCCATATATTTTATTATATTTTTATGCATTTGTTCTCCTTGCCTGTGTTTCACTTATGAGGGACAGCACAAATGTTATTCAACTGTATCCCTCTGTGCAACATCTAAATCTTTCTGGCATTCCATCACAATGAAAAACATTGCAGAAGAACAATGTTATTAAGATGAATTTTTTAGCTTGCCACATACGTTATTCCTATCACAGCATCTGGAAAGAGGAGATCTGCCAGGTAGTTTAGCAAGTGTAAATTACAGTTGACAAGGATAACTGATACTCCTGGGCTGTCTTTTCTCTGTGGTCAGCTGGGAGTTTTGGGGCTACACAGGTTTTTACACAACCTTCAGCTAAATTGAAAATCCAAATGTAGAATGTTGCACTAAGAACAGTACGTGGATTTGAGGAAATTCCTTAAAGAAAATCTCAGAGTGAATGTGTTATACTGTCCTATAGTTATATTGTATCTGCACCTCTTTGAGATAAAGTGTTTTTCTTTTAAGGTTCAATAAACACCATGCCTGAGAATTATGGAATAATATTGCATATAAAGCACAGCAACATTTCATGGCCCACTTCTCAGGGAAGTGGAAAGCAAGCAGTGAAATGGCATTTAAGAGATGGTATAAATCTTACCTCACTGAAAGGCTTGTGAATATGAGATGATGGCATACATAAGAATTCTAGTATTCTGTCTGTAAAAATGGTCTTGTGGACTTGGACAAGTTCTTCCAAATTTTAATAGATGTTTATGGTATATGGCCAGAGAGTACACACAAAGAGAGAATCTTGTAGCCCACAACCAGATGCTCAACATCTGCAAAATCACAGGAGTTAAGAGAGACAACTGTGTTAATTGTTGGTTTTGGCTGTGTTTTAAGGATCATTTTTTTCAAGTATTTAACTTCCAGTCCCTAGTAGGGAAGCTTAGGTACTATGCTCTGGCTTATAGACTCTTATCTCAGAGGTCCATTTGTAAATTCTTAATCTTTTATGCTCTTTTGCTCTGTTTTGTCCAGACCACTAATAATTCTGTTTTTGCATGTTAATACTAAGGAAATTTCCTTTCTATATATGTGTGTTTGCATACGTATAGTGTATTTTCTTAGTTTGAAAAGCAATAAGGGATAATGCTTTCTTTTATAACTCACCTGCCAAGACATCAGTTGAAGACCATGCAGATTTCCTGAAAAGAACTGATATTTACAAGTAAGACAAAGATGATTGTTAGAGGCTTGGACTTGTGTGATATTTTTAATGTTCACAGAAAATCCTTTTAGTTGATTTTCATAAATGGTACTTTTAAAAGATTCTTTGAACTTTCTCCTAATGATTTCAGTACTTTTTAAAGTGCTTGCTAGGTCATATATGAAGCAGTGATAGAGTTTCTTTGAGAAACAAGTTAACTGCATATAAAGAAAGCTGCAAAACTAAAAGGGCATGTTCTACTCTTTCTTCTCTTAGGAAACATCTGCTGAGATTTTTATCTTAACCATGTTGCCCTATTACTTGACATAACATCACTATTTTGCAGGGCATAAATAGTGATTTTCTAAGATCTTTTGTCAATTTTAATATACATAGTGCCTTTCTAAAAATGTAATCCCATTAGTTGATCTAGGGATTGCTTCTCTGATACTCAGAGCTGTTTCTCTGGGTATTTAAATCAAGCAAAGAGCAGTCTCAGGGCTGTACTTCAGTTAATTTTCATATTATCCTGGTGGAAGCTAGTCTTGGAAAATTTTGAGGTTATATTAAACTTATTGCTGATAAGAATGAAAATAGAATACAGATCTGCTACTTCAGATGTATTATTACATTGTAAAATACAGAAGTGCAAATAATTTTCCTCTCGGTGACTTCAGAGGCAGCAGAGTTTAACTGGAGCAATTAAAAAAAAATTATTTTAATAAGACAATAGCAACTAGCATTTTGATGGTGTTTGGAAATCCAGAGGCATTCAGAGACTTCAGGGATGTGATTTCATTTAAAGCAAATTTCTCACCAAGGAAATTGCTGTGAAGTCACCTCTAGTTTCCCAGAGATGCTATTGCATAATTTGGCATAGCATGGAAGCTCAGCAGTCCAGTCTCACAGTAGCAAAGACACAAAGTGTAGAAGCAAAGTCTCTATTTGAAACAAACTACTGTTGTGTTAGTCTTAGGTAGATGTATTAGAATAGTCAACATCCCTAGTCATTATTTTCCTGGACACCATTTCATTTTCCTCTAGAATATGTTTGATGTATCTGAGGTGTTACAGTGTGTCAATATTAATTGACTTTTTTATGCCTCTCCTACACTAAACACTGTCCCCATGACCTTTATTGAATATGGCAAATTATAAGTCAGTGCTCTTCTGTACCCCTTCTGAGCTAGCCTCTGGAAAACCAGATGCATAACCACCTTGTAAATTGTTGACTGAGCAATTTTTGCCTCATTAGAAACCAAAATATCTGCTTTTCAAACAGTCAGAGCTCTCCTCTGTTTAATTTCACATTCCATGTTTTTGATAATTATCCTGAAACTCTTGGAATACTTTATTTCACAATTTTTAAGCTAGTCATCTGCTTTACACATTCCAGAGGAACTGGGAAAGCAGCAGCCAACTCTAGTTATTGCTGAGTTCCTTCCAGCTTTGTCTTCAGGGACAGTTCAAAAGAGGTAAAATACTTACTGAAGAATTTGGTATATGGGTTGAAGACCTAGTGGCAGTCTATGTGTACAAGATAACCACCTGCAACAGGCTTATTAATAGTTGATAATGATCCCTTTTGTCAGCTCATTGCTATATACAAGGATGGGCTGGAATTGTGTCAGGAATCTGTTGCAGAAATATTTCTGTTATTAATTCATTAAAAGACTTTCCTCTCCCGTGAGTTATACCTCTACAAATTATAAATATGCTAATGTCATAGAATCATAGAATGGCTTGGGTTGGAAGGACCTTAAAGATCATCTAGTTCCAACCCATAGGCAGGGATACCTCCCACAAAACCATGTTGGTCAGTGCCTCATCAGGCCTTAAACACTTCCAGGGAGGGGGAATTTTCAACTCCTCTGGGCTACCTGTTCCTGTGTCTCACCACCCTCACTGTAAAGAACTTCTTTCTTATATCCAGCCTAAATCTCTTTCCTGTAGTAAGTAGTGCCTGTTTTCAGAGAAAGAAGAACCTCTGTGTGACTTTTAAGCTTTTGTAGAAAGCATCTACAGAAGCTTACTAAAGAGTTGTGAACAATATATGCACTTGTAAAGCCTAATTTGAAAACATTTGGCATATTAGGCATTGAAATATCTTGCTTTTTGTACAGCTGAAATTAAAGTGGTATTTTTTTTTTCCAATGAAGAGCAAAAGGAACAGTCTCCCTGCATATAATGCATTTAAATACCAATTGTCTGTTGCTTTTCACCAACATTACATTGTTGCCTTTTAATCACTCTATTTGAAACTTGATATGGAGCAGTAAAATGTTTATATTGCAAATTGTACAGTAAACCTTCAGTTTAGGAGCAAATTAATAGTCTGGAACCGTGAGAATCTGACTATATCTGAATATTGATGATCTCACTTTCCGAGTCTCCCTGGGACTGGGGGTGCGAGGTGTTGATCATTGCTTCTCACTGATAAGCAAAATATTTCCAGAGCGTGAAGAATTCTGTGGTGTGTGAGAAGGATAAACCATAATCTGCATCAACACACTAACTTCTCCTCTGCCATTTGCATTGAAAATCAGGTAGAAGTTATGCTAAGCTCTCTATTATAGCCTCATGTATGTGAAAGGTCTTCCCCTTCATTTGAATAAGGCCTCTTATGCATGTGAAAAAAGCACATTTAAAAGGAACGTTCCTTTAATTAGGGTGGCATTTAGAAGCAGAATCCTTAAATGTTCACTTTTTGTGATGCTAAATTGTGGAGTATTTTCAAATATGTTGTGGCAGTCGTTTTCATTAACCATTTTTATTTTTATTTATTTTTAAAAGGAAATTACATGCTCTACAATGTGAAGTGAAGGAGTAGATTAATATGACTAGCTAGATTAAGGAAAATTTAAATCAGTGTGTTTGATGAAATGTAGGAAAATGTTTAAATATAGGATTAGACTTACAATATAGAAAGCAGTCAAGGAGATCAAAAGAACTCTGTTCAGAAAGTCCTATTAAAAAGAGAGGAAAAAAATCTATTGAGTGAATTCCTATAGCTAAATGATTAAACTGTTTTTTAATATATTACATTCAATCTGACTTTAAAATAAAAATAAACAGTATAACGTGTGCATAAAGTGGAGATTGTATCCATTTTTTTTTATAAAGATAAAATGACTGGGCCTATATTAAACTGTCACATAACATATATATGAGACTATGGAATTTAACTTAAAAAGAATTCCCTGGAGAATAAGTTTAAATCTGGAATGCAGCTTTATGGAAGCAGAAGTTAACTGATTGGCATCTGTATGAATATGGATTTCTTTAAATCCATATTTGATTTTCTACCCCTTTAAAAAATCAAATATAACCTAATAGCTACATCTTAAGCAAACCTTTGGAGGAACATGCTTAATCCTCTCGGAAGTCAATAGAAATGCCTCTAACTTCAGCATCATACAGCTAACCAAGATCATAGGGGTGACTTCTACAGCTGCCAGTGTCTACTGTTTCTCACCAACCTAGGTCTGGTTAGGTTTGTTTTTCAATTAATGTTAGACTGGGCTCAGTTAACACTCAGTTTTGACAGGACCTCCTCTGCTCCTTTTATCTTCCAATTGGAAAACTTCGCAATAAAAGCACAGTGAATAACTTGGATTACAATGTGCTGTTCACATTAAGTTGAAGTCTCTTCTTATTTTTTAGCAGTCTGAGACCTTGGTAGCTTTTCATTATGCAGAGTAAACAAATAGTGGCCACATAAATATTATACAGCCTTATGTGCAATGTAAATCATCTACAAAATACACTTCCCATTCTACTGATCTTCTTTTGTCTTAGTGCTTTAAAAAAGCAAAAATGAAAGGGAAGATTTAATTTAGTGCATAGCCCCTTAATGCTCAATTGAACTACAAAATTCTTTCTGAATTGATTCTCTGGTTCTTCTTTTATTCAAATAAATATCACTACAGCAGTGATGAATTTCAATCAAAATGCACACAAATTTGTATTTCAAAGTCCCTTTTTAATTTGACATGATTAGACAATATTAAATGCAGAGTTGTTTTCCTGGTTTCCTCTATCTCCAGGTGTGTATGTTACAATTAAAAAAAGAAAAAGGTCATTTCATTGTGGTCTTCCTTCCCACCAGTCCTTCACAATGACATTTACAGACATGCTTTCCAGATACTATCTACAGACACAGTAAAACTGTTGATAGCTTGACGACTGGTGTGTGAAATAGGCAGCTTTAAGAGTTACATATTAGAAATAATTCTGCTCACAGGCCAAATAGATGATAATTTGTTCTAATTAATTAGCAGTAGAGGTGATACTACAAAATCTGTGGTAGAATAATTTCCCAATTGCATGCATATTTTGAAAATATATTTTGTAAATGGATGGTTCCAGGTTTCCATTTTTTTCCTAATAAATTTATCACAGAAGTAATTTATTGTTCCTTCTTACTATAGCATTAGAAAGGCACGGGGAGCTGATTAGTTTATTGGAGCATACTTGATGGTACTCAGAGGCTGTGTAGAGAAGCTGGGATCTCCTGTAATCAGGGCTGAAGAGCCTTGTGTCAGTAAAATTTCCATTTTTTTCTACAACACCTTTAGTTCTACAGACAGGAGTGAGAATACCTGCATGTAGAGCTACTAATGCTTTAATTTCTGTGCTCTTTAAGCACTGTAAGCACAGCATGGCAATACATCCACATCCACATACTGCTGGTATGCAGCAGAATGGGAGACATGCTGCCTTCAAGGGAAGGAGAAGCAGCAGCATTAGAAGGTGGGAAGGAAGGAAAAAGTCCTAGAGGCCCAGTGATTAAAATAGCATAATCAGGACCTCAAGACTGGAAGAAAAAAAGGCAGAAAAAAAAATCTAACCTCAGCTTCTCCAAAACATGGTTTGAAGTAATGGAGGTACGAGAAATAAAAATAGCTATCTGGGAAAAAAATATCATCAGAGAAGACTGACCGTGTATTAAGCCTGAAAGAATAGATCGTCACACAAATTTCTGAGGAAAGCTCCCAGACTCTTGGTTTTCAGCAAGTAAACATGATTCATTTCTGTCTTACCAGCTCTCTTTTTCTGGTTCAAAACCAAAGGTTGTCTTACTCTACTTCTATTTCTCATGTCTCACTACTCACTTTATCACTGTATTTTTCGTATCTATAGAACTTTTACTTTATTCTTTCTATCCCAGAAGTTGTAAAGAGACTTATGATTCAGGATTTTATTCATTTCCTCCTGCAATGAGGCAAAGGGTAAAAATTAGTACTGAACATATTTGGCATCTAACTACATGAGACAGATCTGTTTTGAATGTGACATTCTATCACTCTACTGACTTAAAATAGTTTTGCTAGTAACTTCTTAGCTTTCCGTATTGACAAAAATTCTCAGAAAATATGTTCTATCACTTTTTTTTTAACCTTTCTTCATCTGAAAAAGAATTGGGTAGAAGAGTTGATGCCATGATGTAGAGTAAATATTTTAATGAAAGTAAAGAAGATATTAATTAGAAGAACTAAGAGTTGGAAAGATGCTACTAGTTACCTCAGGATCAAACCTGGGACAGAATGTTTTCTTGCTGGTATTAATGACTAAGAACAAAGGAGAGGGTACTAGTGAAATTAAATGATAACATAAAGCAATACTGAAATACAATCTAAGAAGAATAAGATAACATGAAAGGGAGACACAACAGAAATGGGATGACAGTTGAAATTTGAGCTATTTTTCTGTACAAACTAAACCCTTTGATATTTCAGGCAAGATATTTTTGGACAAAATGTATGATTTCAATTCTCCATTCTGAAGATGAATTACACGAATAAAATGCAGAGGACTACTACAGTAATCAGGAGAATGGAAAGGATGTCTAGTGAAGAGTTAAAGGAATGAGGTTGCTTGTTTTAGCAAAATAAGGAATATAAGTATATGAAAATGGACTGCTGCTGACCGTAGATACACCAGGAGAAGGACTAAAGAGCAGAAGATAAACTGGATAGAAATCATCATAGAATGATGAATTACACAAGCCTAAATACATTTTCAGTTGAAGAACTGGTGGGCCAAGAACCAGTTTTGGACATTAACAAGATTAGGAAATAATAGGAAATATTTTAATTACCATAGAGTAATCAGCTTCATCACCTAAAAGTCCTTCCATGCCCCCTTCCTTTTCTAAGAGGCATTATTCTCCAGTGAAAAATCTGCATCTGCTGCAGCTACTATCCTAGATTAATTCACACATTAATTTATTCATTTAAACATTCTGGCCCTTATACCACTATAGTGGGATTGTGTGAGTTTATGTACATAAACTTAATGGCAGAAGCCACAAGCAAGTACCTGTTGTCAGTGTATGAGATCTGTGTACTTTGAGAGCACATTTGTACACAGCAAAGAAGCATGTGCAGCTGAATCACAGGATAGATGACTTCCATGTGAATCTTCACAGCCTGCAAGTTAACTTTGTCTACTTTCATCTCACAGAGTGCTAACATTGCTGACATGGCAAATTACTGCTGACTAGAAGAGGACTAGGTTAAAATCACAACCATTTTCGATTACAAGGAAGTTTGCCATGTAAATGTGTCCTGAAGCTAGGAGGAATCTAACTGCAGGCTGTGAATGTGAAGGAAGCTACCTCCCAGGAAAGACCTCCTATTAGAAGCAAAAGGACCCCATTGAGGAAGTCATGCTGCATACCTGACATGTTAAGACCTGACTTCCTAAACATAGTCTTTCCTTTGCAGAGAAGTCCTAGGTATGAAACTTCAATCCTGGTGTTCAATGAGGAAAGCTTAAAAATTTATAGCTTGATTCACTTTTCTATTAGATCAGTATGAAGCAGGGGTCACAACATGGTATAGCCCTTCTAAATCAAACACTAGGCACAGTATGCAGCTAATGAGCTTTGAGAACAAATTGGATAAAACCTTCACTGAATCTTTAAACTACCAGGATGATTCATAAAAGTTGATCAAAACATTTTCCATTGTCCCATTGTAAAAGTCACACGGCCATTCTGCAGAGTAATTGGTTACCAGATGTAGAATGAATGAAATGAAAGTAGAATCCTCATTTTGAGCTACACTTTGGAGTTGCAATAATAACACATGGAAAACTCTCTTCCCTCTCCACTTCACTTAGCCCAGCAGGGTGGAGTACTCAGGTAAGAAGGAAATTCTTCAAAGGGAACCTTGGCTCTCAGGAGGTGTACATGTTAGCTGAGTTTGTGTACAAATTCTGAACTCTATCTGCCTATAAAATAAACAAAAACATGTTAATTTTAAACAAAACTACATTTATCCATATCCCCTCAAGTGTAAATATGTGTTAAAACATCTCTAAAAATAGAGTTCAAAGACAAATGCCTTTCCTATGGGGATCAACAAGGGAGAATTTCTTTTCATCTCAGTAAAACCTCAATTCAAAAGGAAGAGTACAGCCTTTGGGGAAATACCTAAAAACAATGTTAAGGCATTTCAAAAACTGCTTTCCACAATTTTGAAACAAGCTCACCTGAGTTTAAATTTCTAAGGTACGACAGATCTTGTTAGGTAATTTTAGAGAAAAAAAAAAACAGAACTAACAATACAAAACAGGTAAAACTCTTGGATGTCTGCTTCCTTTCTCAGACTGAAAGCAAGAATATTCCTTCAGCCTTGTTTCAATCTAAAAAATAAAGTTCTATTAGGGAACTAACTCCACAGCTCAAGACACTGCCTGAAGCTGGTATGAAAATCTTCAGCATACTGCTTGCACTGTTGGAGAAGTTCTTTCATGAAGTCAAATCCCTTCTCCTGTGTCTGGACAAGAAACTAAGAGTAATGCAATGAAGACAGTTATTACATACCAAAATCATAGACATCCTCCTTCCTAGGAACAGTTTAAATCATGTGCTTATCTGACATTATGGTTAAACTTTGATGAGGCAGACATGCACTCACAACTAGTACCAAGCCTCCACTGTGTATTCCCTGTATATTAACTGCACAACTGTCATTTATGAGTTGCAATGAATGTCACTGATGTATCCTCTATTCAGTGGCTCCTGAGAACAAAACTTTATGATGGAAATTTTGGTCCTAACTAAATCAGTTCTATGTATGAATACTTCCTAGAGAGTTCCAAACCTGTAGGTTGCCATTACAATGTCCTTAGCACTTTGCTGGAGTGTAAGATCAGTTTCTTCAACTCACCATATAACTGATTTTTAATGCAAATGGGATGTCTCTTATTTTTACAGTAGACTCTGTGGCCTGTCATTGCAGACAGGATTTCTGTTACAGCAGGCATGGAACAAATGCATAATCCCAAATTTAAAAATTTTCCTAGTAAAATAACTCAGAGAGGTATGCTCCAGTCTGTACATACAATCTCCCAGGAAAAAAAATAAATAAAAAGAACTAATGTTATTTGTTTGGCCTTATGCAAGATCTGTATCATCATTTTCCAGCTCATTTTTGTTTGTTTACCTCTAACAATACCTCTTTGTCATCCTCTTTTATGTACTAGCTTTCTGACAAACAGATTAATAAAGACTTGGGTTAATATGCTGGAAGAGTTTGCAGTGTGTGGCACTCTGTCTGATGTGAGACACATCTGACTCATGAGAAATACTGTAATTGCAATTTAGACCCCAAATCTGCCTGCCTCTGGCTTGATATTCTCCAGGAGAAAAAGATGAAAGACTTGTCTGTATGTGTGTGGATTTATGGAAGAAAGTCTAGTTTCCAGGTAGCTATTTCTCTTCCAAAGTAAGTGTAATCCAAAAGCTTGGATGCCTTTGTCTCCTACACAAATTTAATGCTTCCAGCTCTTGCCGATTAGATGATGTGCTTCCTCTCACTCTCCCTGCTAAATCCCATGAGTGAATGTCACAATATTTATATAAGCTTTTACTAAATTACTTTTTAAAATTAAATGTATTGGGAAAAAAAAAAAAAAGTAAGATTTCACACTAAAATGATAAAAGGTGAAAAAGAAGGAAATATGTATTCTCCTTAAATCTCTTTGATTAAAATGTAGACTTATTTTCTTTTGAAGAAGAGAGAAATTTGATTTTAAGCCTCCTGAAGTGTCCATATGTGTATCTCAACTGTAAGATATGAAAATGAAATATAAGACAGAAGATCTAAAATAGAGAAGAATTTTAGAGCAAGACAATAATATTTCAAGAAGATATATATTCCAGTACTTTTAAGGAGTATATTTCATTTTCTATGAAAACAACTTATTGTACTTTTTCAAAACCCCAGCCTTTTAATTGGCTGAAGTTAAATGATTTAAGCAATTCAGTGCTTGATAGATACAGATACATATTGAAAGTGTAAAGGAGAAAATTGGCAGGACTGATAAAGCACATGGCTGACTTTATGTATGTGGAAAGAATTAAATGTGTGTGAATATGGAAAGGAAGTGAAAAAGAAAAGTGATGGTCCTATACAGAGGATAACAGATGGTTCCATTTGATCAGAAAGCTGGCTAGTAATTCCTTGCTATAACTTTTTTGTAATTTCTAAGAATTGCTTCCTCTGTTTAGATAGTGGATACTAATATTCTGATTTTATACATCACTTTTTGAATGCTTGACTTAATTAAATGTTAAGACAATATATCTGTTGACTATTTGTAGATAGCTAGGCATAATACAGAATAAAGATACTAAATTAGAAAAGGAAAATGTGTTAAGAAGGCAATGCCACTTGTTAAATTTACTCTTTTCCTCTTCCATGGGTGATATATCATGGAACGGTTGTCTGAGCTGTCATTGTGGCATCACTAAGAGTATGTACACATCTTCCATTCAAATTACCTTTCGAATCAATCACCCTCATCAGGTTGCTATCTTCATCTAATGGCTGTAGGACAAACGTTTTGGCTTATAGAAGGAAATATTAGCATTTGAAAGAGTTCCGAAAGAGAAGGTTCAATGGTTAACTTTGATAAATTGTGTTAAGGAAGGAAAGTAAATAATACGCTTGTTGAAATACTTCGTGCAACTGTCTTGCAATTTCTGAAACAAAAAGGCTGCCCTATACATTTTGCCCCCTCCCCTGGATTGAGTAAAAAATGTGTCCCTGTAAAACCTAGAACAAATGTTTTCTAGGTTCTCCCAGAGATGTATTATTAGAAAAATGCACTAACATGACACATCCGTGTATGGGTTGTACAATTGTCTTATGAATCTTAAATTGGTTTATCTGAAAGACTGTGAATTCCCCCACTATTGTGCGTGCATTTGTGTGCAGGTAGAAAACCATGAAGCAAATAGCTTGGGAGACATGAAGTTTTGTGTTATGTTCCAGTCAGATTAAACTATAAATCAGAAGCTGGGGTATTTTAATAACACATTAAATAGTCCCTACGCCCTTAGTACTGCGTAATTGTGAGTTAAATAACAGCTTCACATATTTTCTGTGGTGTTCTCATTCTTTATACAGTAGCTTTTAAATATGATAAATGATCCTCTGCTTCAAATGTACTGTAAATATTGCATGCATATTACTAACACATTTTAGAATTTTCTAATCTTACTTTAACACATACGGTATTATCAATTACTTACACTATTTTAACATAATGTAACATTTCTGTAGAATGGCATACAATTTATACTAGATGTCACTAGCCTCTAGACTACCTTGGCACATATTTATATATTTCAGCTGCAATTTATCACTTTGTGAAATACACTTTGTGTAATTGAAAATAATGACACAAAAAATCATCTATTCTTATACACTGGTAGTGTGATATACTACCCTGATAGCTTAGTGTACTATATGAAGTCAGTCTGCAAAGCCATGCCTTTGAAATATGATTTAAAACAGAATTTATAATGTTGCAGAATTACATAAAACTGTGTGAAATTGTGCAGATAATCATTTAAATCTCCCTACATGAAAAGATAATTGCTCCAGAAATTAACTGTACCTGGGGTTCATTCATTTGGTCATGGCTAGTTTCTTATATAGTGATGATTTGATATTAGAGCTAATTAAGATCAGGTCAGAGTTGCTGAAGGTCAGACATTAATGCACAGGATCATTGAAATGATAATTATAAACAGATTAGGAAGCTACGGTCTTTTATAAGGGGTTATTAGATAATTACTGTGAGAGTGTACGGCTTACTGTAATAATGGATTATCGACTACTTACAGCGTTTTAAGGGTGAGAGTATATTACTTCCTCAAGGACTATGAGGAATAATGTTGTTGGAACTCAGGGCTCTGTAAATAAAATAGCACCAATTGCTTTTCAATTTTCTTCTAGAGAATACAATCCCTGTTGCAATAAATTGTATCATTTTATCTCTATGAGGCTTTAAATATTAGTGCAGCTGGGAAGGTCCTTCCTTTTTTTTTTTTTTTTTTTTCTTTTTTTCTTCTCCTTTTGCATAAGAGAGAAGAAAATGAATTTTGGAACTCAAGATTTTGTTCTGCTTTAAATAAATAGTTAAGGCTGCCAGGAGCTTCACCAACAGCAATAGAATGGGAACAATAATGATTTTACAATGATTCAAAGAATATGAACTAATGACCTGAAACTTGGTGATGTAACAGCTGCAGGTTTCCTTCTCTTATTTTAATAACTCATACACTAACATACACTTTCACAAATAACAAACACATTGATGTACTACTTGAAGCTTTGTGCATGGGAGAATGACTCATGAATCCATAAGAGGGAAGAGGAGTAAAAAAGAGATTCTGTAATCATTGAAATACTGCAGAAGACTCTCAAAGACAGGTTCTAAAAGTGGCCAGTATAAAGGAGAAGGGAAGTCATTCATGCCACCTATGGTGACAGTGATTGTACAACTGAAAAAATAAAACAAGTAAAAGGGACACCTCTGTGGTCTCCTTTGTAAATAAGACTGGTTTTATTGTGTAGTCCTTCTATGCAGAGCAAAAGATAACCTTTATAGAGGAAGCATTCTCTTGGACAAAAATTCTTTCATATAATAGCAATGTTGACTTGTAGATGGGAAAGGATGTATTTAGCTCAATGTTTCTATACTGAGAGAACAAGATGCATGAATCTTGTCTTTTCTGGTCACACACCAGATTGTAGAGAAGACTAGAAAGGCTACAAGGGGGCACCAATAATAGGAGTAACAAACTGCTTATACCTGCAGACCCCTGAAATTATTTTAGTACCAACAGTGGAATAAAAAGAGCACAAAACAAGAACAGAAATGGATATTCCCCTGCCCACAAGTATGAGAGGAGGTTTCCACTATCTGATTCTTCTCTCAGTTCATTCTTCATCGATGGTAATAAGAGGATTGTTGTTTTCTACTACACCTTAGCATGGGCTGCAATACTAGGCTACTATTTCAGTATGAGAGGCAGGAAAGTCCCCTCCTAAATCTTGGAAAGGGTCAAGATGTGAGGAGCTTTGAGTCATCATTTTTACTAAGAGACAGAAGTGTTCTAGACAAGTCTTTTGGAGGCCAAAATCTGCCTGTCTTAAAAATGCCTTCAGGTAATAAACTCAAACCATCACCCATTATCTGACCCAGTTTATTTCTGAGAAAATGTAAATATAATTTAGGTGAGCATTAATAGTAATTGAACATTTAGCCTAACTTTTGCTAAACTAAAGGCTTAATCTACCTCCCCTGATAAAACTTACATATATAAACAATTCTCAAAATAATTCCATTTTTGTTTGCATATGCTAGAGGAGAACCTGTTCCCTGTATTTTTAATCCAGGGGTGTAAATCTTACAGTGCTGCCACATAAACACAAGTCAACCAAGTCTATTGGTCTATCTCCTCATCTTTTACTGCTTCTTGGGGCTGCTTGAACCAATGAGTGAAGGCAAATCCTCAGAATATAATACAGCTCTAACAGCAACATTTTGTGATTGGTGGGGGTGCACATTACTTTACCTTCATCTGTTCTTGTGATGGAATAACTGACACACCAGCCTGATTTTAAACTTCTCCTTAAAACCAAAGAAGCTGCTCACTGCCTGTGTGCAGCAGATATACATGTCTGTGTGAGAAAGAATGTGGCATAACAAGTCCTCAAGGATAACATTCCATGCTGTCTTTCTACACCAAAAGATAATCTTTTTGTTGCAGAACAGCAATATTTATCACATTTAACACTAAACAGTGAATACTTATGTCACACTGCATTTCAATGATGCTGAACAATTAATGTTTTACAGGTTTTATTACTACACATTGTCTACTTCTCATCTGGAAGTTACTTTAAGCTTCCACTAACTTGTACAGTTGGTAAAAATTATTTTCTCTCCCTAGCTGCCACTGCTGAACTACTTTTTGATCTAGTTCTACAATCAGTCTTTAGTCTGCTGCGTATCTCTTGATTATAGGTGCTGAATTGAGATGGATAGCCATATGATAGCAGTAAAGCTCCATGCAGCCTTTATTTTTGTGCATGTGTGTGTTACTTTGCAGAGGTATTTAAGCAGTTCCAATGAAAAATTATGACTTCTCTTTAAAATAATGATTCAGAACAAACCAAATATCTGCCCTTAATCATGTAGGGTTTTTGAGGGATTATTCCAAACATGTTCTAAAACAAAATCACTTCACCTTCAAGGAGGAATTTAATTATAGCAGATATGTTAAATGAAGCTTTCTGTGTGTTTGTGAGTCACAGAGGCTTCACTGAAGAGACTTTTGTTTGTTGCTACTCAATCACAGAGACCACACTTTGTACAATGGAGGTGTTGAAAGAAGAATTACACAATCATAATGTTATACCACCTCTTTGTTCAGCTTTTGTAGAAGAAAATCGCATACATCTCAACAGTTCTTGGAAGATTAAATCTACAGTTTAAATTTGCTATTTGAACCTTGTATTCAAAACAGCATTCCACAATTAGTGAGCCATGCTGTGTGGCCTGGGGTTAAGCTAAACAGGAGAGAGGATGAGAGGTGCCTAAAACCAGTGTTTTCAGGTTGAGTGTGTAAACAGAGTTGCTTTGATATTGCTGTTCTCAACCTACACAGGGCTCATTCATATGTGTCCGGTTTTGACAGTTGTGAGGTCAGAAAAGATTCTTTTCCATGGGTGAAAAGTGGCAGCACTTAGGAACAGCATTACTGCCTGTCAAAGAAGTGGAGAAAATCCTGGATGTTCAAATCTTCCCTGTCTTTCTTGCCTTGCACGGACAATAGTAAGATGGCCATGGAGTGATATAAAAACAACTCTCTTTGAAGCTGAAAAAAAAAAAAAAAAAGAGAAAAGCAGCTGAATATTCAACACAACTAGCAGGCCCTAAAATACTATTGACCATATGTCAGTTTTATCTGTTTATAGCCAGAGAAGGCTGGAGTACACTCTTCTTCAGACATGAGGGAAGTGGGGGTGGAGGAAGTGGAAGGGAGGGGAGCACATTACACTGACTGCTCTTGGAGGATCTCACAGGATCTGACCAAAATCTCTGAAAAACAATACATTTTATGACTGTAGGGTGCACAGACAAAAGGGTTTTTTTACCTCAAATACTTATTTTTATTAATAATATCATGCCATTATGCTATGTCTTTAATAGACATTGCTCATATGATTTACATAGTTACATATAAATAGCTACTGCTGATACATGGAATTGAAAGGGTCTTTTGTTAGGATGTTGAGGTAGTTATTCTATTTCAATAACAGCAGAACACTTAGAAGTGCCCTTATGCATGCTTGATGTCTGTGTATATGTTTAAAATATGGATGATGTGTACAAGTGCATGTATATAAAGAGTGCGTGTTTATGCATGAGTATACTGACATAATGTTTTCCTAAGTATTGGAAGGCCAGGAAGAGTTTAGGGTCTGCCAGAGTAAGTGTTAGCAGTCAATTCCTCCTTGCCCTCAGCATCACTGGCAAACAAGTCCAAAGCAGTTACTTTGCTCACTCCCTGTGTTCCTAGTTTGACTTCCCTCCTTTGACCCAACAAAGTACTTACAGCATTGGCTGTAGTGCTACAGTGAACAATATTCACATTTCAAAGCATTAAAAACACAAGACACTAAAAAAAAAACCACCCAAATTTAAAATTATTAACTCTTCTCTGGAAATTTTTTTCTTGGATTTTTTTTGATATCTACCTACATTGTAGCTTTTGCATAAATATTTCCACTGCCATGATGCTGAGAAGATTTTTTTCTGTTCTTCAAAATGAAATTTACAATGTACTTTGTTATGAAGGAATGAATGGAGACGGAGAGCTAGGACAGGAAGAGGTGAATGGAAGTGAAAGAGGACAAGAAACAAGAGAGAGGATGAAAAGCTGAATCAAGCTAAGAATGTAAGATAGAAGAGAAAAAAATACCACATGGAAGTGTCAAACAACCTACTGAAGTCAGGCAGACAATATATACCTGAGCTTAAAAATGTTCTTCAGAGATCTAGATTTTTATACAGTCACTGAGAAGCAGTGTAAACCATCAACCCAAATCTCCCTGTCTACATTCCACCACCTATTTGTCTACTCTTTTTCTAACATCAGAAGTATCATCACACTAGCATGCTAGCATACTGTATCTTTGCTCAAGAGATCATTTGGAATTCTTTCAATGATTTTATAATTTTTCTGTCCAATGGAAAATTGTTACCCTGTAAAAATGTCACTGTTTATGTGTTAGCGTGAATTTAAATGGAATGAATTTTAGAATGTGTCAGAAATATTAATGTTCAAAAAGAAAATCAATAAAATCATGGGTTTTTTTCAAAATTACTACTACTGAGATATTTACATGAACTCAGTATCAAAAATTATTAAGCATTTCTAAGCTGATGCAAAACTGAAACATTAAAAATATTTTTATGTTGATAAAATCCTCATTATTTCAGGGCATTGCAGGAACTCAGCTGAAAACATAAAGGTGGTAGCCTGTGGGATTCATGAAGGTATATATTCTACTTTCAAAGGTAAAAATCTTCAATATTCCCCTTATCTTGCCCAACTTCTATTTTCTGTGGGAAGGAGACAGAGAAATTGTTATTAGATTCATCAGTTTTGGGGGGGGGGGGGGTGTTAATGATCATAAAAAAGAACCAATCAATGACCTTCATGTTTTTTAGTTTACAATTTTACATTTTTTACAATTTTATTCTACTCAATCTTTTGTATTTTAACATTGTTAAAATATTGCAGTGATTCTGTTTACACACAGACTTAGATACTTTCTCTCAGAACTCCAGTTAGGATTTCTATAAACCAGTCCATGCTTTGGTAACTCTCTGCTATAAAGCTGTTCAATGCATCTATGAAGGATGTATTCTCTCCTTAATGCCATTATATTAAAAAGTGAGAACATAAAAGAGAGCAAACTGCCCCTTGTCAAAGAAATTACAGGTGTTAAAATTTTACAGAGTTTAACAAGAGCAGGCTTTGGATAGGGAAGATGGAAAAGTTCATCCTCATAGTGAAAGGTAACTACCAGTACTATAAGAGATTCCCTGATGTCATAACAATCCAGAAGAGAGTTATGTTCTGTGGGATCTAAGGTTTTTTTGGATCACTACAGTCTTAAAGTGCGAATTTTATTTGTGGATGTAATGTTTGCCTGTCTCTCTAGCCATTTCCCTACTATTCTTTACAGCACGTGCAAACCTCTACCAACCAGTAGGTGCAGTCTTCAGGACAAATATTTTTAGCTTTCTCTACAGTTTAAAATCTAAACATAAAGAGATATAAATTCCAGATACACAGGTTTTCAACAAATAATGTATTTGTTGTCCTTACACTATAATTTACTCCAATCTCAGGAAACTAAGATATTGTAGAATTAATTTGTTCTTTTTTTTCCTGTTCCCTGTTTAATATTTTCAGTTACTGGTTGTCAACAATTTAGATCCAAATACTCATGATAATTCTTGATTGGTGTTCCACAGCTGAGTGTATCCAACAGGGCAATAAGAGAAAACCATTCACAGTGAATAAGTGCTGAGCAGGCATCTGTGATTGTCAAAGTGTAGCACTGCCAGGTGTAGGATTCCTCCCATCTGTTCATCAGCAAACAAGGTAAAATTTATTTTTGGATGTGTCAAACACAAAAAAATATTAGACAGAAGATGAACAGAACTGATAGATGCTCTTTTCTCTGTCATTTGAAATGTAATCCAGCTTGGCATCCTTTGCAGTGCAGTAGGATGACCCAGACGTGCACAAGTTGAGAAAGGACACAGAGGACAGATGGGCCACTGAAAAATCTGAGTTGAGTTTCTTGTCTCAAGAGCATGTGCGTATGGAGGGATCTCCAAGTATGGGATTGGTGGCTTGGTAGCCCATTGTGATAGTAGGCTAGTGCATCTCTTCTTTAGAAATGAAGTAAGACAATCTTTTCTTCTGAAAACAGTCATGAGATGGGAGACTTAAAATCAGGAAAATCAGGTACAAAAAGTTAATCCCATGTATGGTAAAAAAAGGGTAAACCCCATTTCTTCACTGATACTGGCATGTCCATCAAGGAGAGGGGAGATGTGACTGGACTTTTACCCTGAGATAAGAGATGCTAACCTAGGGTAATAACCCAGGTGCCTGACCAATACCATTTTATAGTTGTAGAATTATTAAGGAGTCCATTCTAACTTCTGTAGAAGAAAGACTTTGTTTAATGAATTAATATATTCAAGAAATTTCTGGTGCTGATTTTAAATTTTATTAGGACCCTAGGAAATATTTATTTTTTGGTAATAGGTATAATAAGGAATTTCAAGAGTCTTGAAGAGGATCAGATCATCTTTTGAATCCCTCCCACCTCCACTGACTTTCATGCAGAAAATGAAGTTTATACATTGAATATAATGATTGAAAAGACTGAATAAAAAGTGAAGAAGTTTGATTTGTGATTGATTCTATTTTTTTAATTATTAGATTGAGAATGAATTACAAATAATTGTCTCATTTGTGCATATACATAATTTTTTAGTCTTTTTCTAATTCTTTTAATAAGAATTTTCAAAAAAGGACCAATCTTGCTGTCATTTGAAGCATGTTTCCTGTTTTTCTGTTTCTGAATAACCTGATAGCTCAGTATAAAGCTTCAGAGTGCGTAAAGTCTCTAATGCATAGTGATAAATTTCACTTATTTCATCTCCAAAGACCATAAAAGAATGTTTTTGGGGTAATTATCACACTTAAGTGCTCATTCTCCCTAAAGTGGAATTCATTATGGTAAAACATTCACTAGTGCAGAAACATTTTTACCCCTTTCTTTAAATTTTAAGAAAATTTGTTATATTCCCATCTCTCACTTTTCATTCATTACTGAATTGAGTTCCAAATACAGTAAATTCTGTGTCTACTGAAAAAATGGCTGGATATTTTGATGAAAATAAGAGATTGATTCTTCTTCCCTCTCTTGACCAAGTCAGTGCTCATTGCTCAGTGTAACAAATCTTAAGGTTAACCTCAACAGAAGTCAATCAATACTTCTTTATTATTCTGTGTGTGTGTAAAACATCAAAGACTAACTGACAAGAGACAGCTAACATTTAATTTCTAGGACAAGAACCCATAAAACCTTACTGTATGTTTAATGTTTGAATTCTAAATAATTTTAATCTCATATGTTTCACTGTCTGAAGAGCTCAAAATCTTACATACATGAAACAAAACAGAGAAAAACTGTGTGTATAGGAAAAAGAAATATCTTAAAAATCAGGGTAAATTTAAGTAACTTTTACAACCATCTCACATGAGGATCTTCATTATATTAGCCACCTTTTGTAAAAACAGACAATATTTACCTTTTAATATTTACTTCTCTAATATTTTCTTTTTTTAATGAAATGTACAATTCAGAAATATCTTTACTGGGTTCAGAGAAAGACACCAGTCTCAAATGCCTTTCTTCAAATGCTGTTGTATGTTGTACATTTATATATGGTTGAAAGAACATCTTTTGCACTTGAATTGGGAAATAAATAAAAAAACATGTCTGACAAAAATTACACCAATTCTCTATGTCGATTTGTTGTGTCATTAACATAATTTCATAAGATAATTCTTCTATGAATAAATTTATTTAATAGGAATATTATTACATGCCAAAAAATTGAGGTTTTTCCAATGATATTTAAATATTTACAGAATATTGCTGTCTTATATTTTCCTTAATTTTCCTTTCAAACTGTGCTTAAACATTCCAAATTCCAAATTATATTGCTCAACTGTTCTTTATTATAAGAAAGTAATGAGAAAATAATTGATACAAGAAAAAAGATGCACTTAAAGACTGAGAATGTTGTAGTCACAACGTCAGCAATTCTGGCATTACCCATTCCTGCAAAGATTTCTGAAATAATTCTTTAGTATTTCCATTATATAGTACCTATAATTAAATCACTTTGAGACTTTACCAGGATAAAACAACTGATCTAGTGCTATATGGAACAGCTCTTTTCATCTGAAGCTGTAGAAGTGTGAATCTCCATCCATTGTATTTGAATTTGGTGGAGACATTTTGCATTTCTGAGTAGATAAAAATTGCAAGGAAATGCATACTTGTACTTCAGAGAGCTGGAGCCTCTCTTATTTTGCAGAAGGTGGCAATACCCATGAAAAATTTATAAAAATAATAATTACTCATATTTACTTTTTGACTTAAGTAGATAAATTTTACAATACTTAACTATAAGATTTCTGAATCTTTTCAGTTCTTTAATTGGTTCTTTAAATATACACTGAAGAAAAAACCTTTCAGACCTTGTGTTTGACAGCGATTAATATTTGAAAATCAAAACTTGTACTATTTTAGTACTATTTATATCTATAAGCATTACAAAGTTGAACTCTTCAGAAATGCATTTGAGATTATTTGAATGTGTTAACCATGTGTCTTCTCAGCCATTTTTGTGAAGCTTCTCTTATTTCCCTGAAGGAGCTTTCTACTATTTCTCAGCTCCTTAAGAGCAATCTTTCAATTTCCAGTCTGTTCCAGGGACATCTCTGGGAAAGTCCACAAAACACATCTCACGCCCAGACTATCCACCTGCTCCAGTGCAGATCCTTCGCAGTCTACAATGGATAGTGCAGATTCATTGCAGACTGTAGACTCATTGCAGACTTATTACTATCTTAGTTGCAATAAGTAGTCCAGCGCCATGGGCTTCCTTCTTCTTTGACCTTGGTTTTCTCCCTGCTGCTTCTCTTCCTGCTTGTTCCCCCTCTTCTTGCCTGCCCATCCTTTCTTTCCTTAAATACACTTTCCCAGTGATGCCACTTCTGTCTTAAAGATGAACAAACACAATTGTCTCAATGTTTCCTCTTATGGAAGGCTTCCTACTTCTTTGATCATCCTCAGGGTCCTTCTTTGGTCTGTCTTCAGCCTGTCCAAATCTTTTTTTGTGTAGCAGGGACTAAAACTGAACACAGTATTCCAGCTGTGGACTGAAAAGAACTAAGTAGAATGGAGTAATGACTCCATCTCTGATGGTTATGCCCTTGTTGATGTAACCCAACATCTTTTTCTTTTGTCACTGCCTTTTCTGTATTGCTGATGACTAATTCACCTGTCCTATTTAACACTAGGACAGTATTTTCTGTTCCTGTTTGTTGTTTATGCACCTGAAGAACTGTGTCTTGAAATTTGTTAAATTTAAGCTGTGCTTTTCCTTTTCTAACAGTATCTCTGCAGACCCTGGTAATGCCTTTGTAGTTCTCAATGGTTGTTGGTTTACTTTTCTGTTTCTGGTATGCCTCCAATGACAGAAGAAATGCTGATAAATGACCAGCAAATTATGTGAAGAAATGTAACTGCACACGAAGAGTGAGGGACATGAAATTATTACCACTGAAGAAAGAAGTTGCAGAGTTGTGGATAGTGCTTTGAAAACATCCGTTAAATGTTCAGTTCATCTGACAAATAGATTCCTTAAGATGTGAAGAATTATTAGAAACAGAAGAGAAAACACAGGAAACCACAGTGTAAATCTAATGATCTCACTTTTTAAAATATTGCATCCAGATCTGTTTCTAGATCTAGACACCATATCACACAACAAAAGGAAACCACTAATTCTTTATGGCAGGAAGGATGATTCTGTTGCCCCAGTTTTTGAAGGTAAGACACATTTACAAAGGAGTCATGTACAGTACAAGCTGGCATTTGTTTTTTTGTTTACAAATATGCACCTCCAATTCTATCTGTAAGTCTTGCCTAATGCATCTCTTCTCTCTTTTTTAGCATCAGGTCAATTCATTACTGTTGAAACAAAATTAATTGGGATAATTTGACAAATTAAAGTGCATTATGGCTTTAGAGATCATAGATCAAAATAAAGTGGCATGAGTAATGAGTATTCAAAAACCAGAGCCTCAAGACTAAGCCTGGGGAAGATGCTCTGCAACAATGAGAGACACTAGCAAAAAAATTATGAGGACAAAATTTGTTTACATGCAGACAGACAAGAGAAAGATGCCTGTAACAGGAAAATGTTAATTTTCTTATACTGTCAATAAGAAAACACTCTGAAATGATCCTAAATACTAAATACTTTTTGCATTAAATATGTCAGCACATTTTCACCAATGACTTTGCAGGGACCATAATATGTAGCTTCACACCTTTAATCCTTATGTAGACACTGTTCTCACTACTACAAATGCACAGATGGCAAGTGAGATATTTAAATAATTTACTGGAAAATGTGAATGAGGATGAAGATATGTACAAAGTACAAGTCTTCAGATAACAGCAACAATATATATGGGGAAATTCATGGTATGATGAGCAGAGATGCCACCATAAAAACAGACCTACCCAACCAGCAACATGATCAAAGCTTCAGTAAAGCACTCAACATTGTAGAGAAATGTAGCTAATTAATTTTTAGATTAGTAATAATTATATTAATTATTTACTAAACTGGCATCCAATCATGCTCATCCACAAAGCTGTCCACTGAAATGAGTAAAAAAGCATTAAGAGCTGCCAAAGTGAAGATTAACGGACGTTATTTGTGAGATACTATGACAATGGTCATAGCAATGAGATAAACATGATTGCTGTTAATGAAGCTGTTGATAAAAACATCATAAAATTAAGAAATGAAAACTACAGACCTTACATTCCTATCTGAAATATACAGCTAATATTGCAGAGTTTCATTAAATGAGAAAAGGACACCTTGACCCAAATACAGGTGCAAAGAGATCTAACCTACAAAGTTACAAGAAAGATGTGTCTTAATTGATACCAACAACATGGAGACTAATGATATTGTCATAGGGCCTTAAGCAACCTGGTCTAGTAGAAGGTGTTCCTGCCCATGGCAAGGGGGTTAGAATTAGGTGATCTTTAATGTCCCTTCCAACCCTAACCATTTTATAATTCTGTATTTCTATGATTCTATGGACCCTGCCAACCCGTCTTGAAAGCCCAGATCATGGTCTTGCATGCTGAACACAAACCTGGGGCAGCTGAGAATCTTGTATACATATTCTCTTAGCCACCTGATAATTGAACTTTGAAATGAAGATAAATCCAGAATTCCTTTGTATTTATCTGTCTAGTCAATACAAAATGAATACTATTAACTAGGGACTACGATTGTTGTAACTGCTGAAGACGGTAAGGAAGATAAAACAATTAAGGTTACTATTACAAGGTGGCTAAGACCTCAACTGCTTCTACTACAGCAGCAAGGGGAAGCTTTTTATGCTAATCTGTATTTAGTGCAAATGGATGAGGACAGTGATTCCTGACTTTTGGATAAGTTATAGGCCATTAAAATTAATTAACACTTTAAAAAAAGCCAATGGCATGGAAATCACTTAAAAATCAGAAATCCTTAGACAAAGATCAAATGCATGTACTTCACATGAGACTTAAATGAGGCTGTGACATCAAAAATTCTATAGTTTCATACATGGTATGACAATATGGCTCCAAAGTGGCAAATTAACATATTTCCCATACACAGGAATATCTGATTTCCTGAAAAAAAAGTAGGAAAATTACAATTCAAGGGAAGGGAAGGTCGCTGGGGACCATAATTTTCACTACTCAACCTAATCCCAAGCGAGGTGTGTGTTGTAGTATTGGTGCTGGACAGTAGAGGGCACTGCTTCTTTGTGCTGAAGTGAAGGGAAAAACAGGCACTTCTGGATGCGTGTAGCTTCGTGGTGTACCCTGCCCCTGGGGCCATGCTGGGCTGTTGCAATCTTTTTCCTGTGTAGTCCTTTAAATTACCAGAATTTGATGCACACTTCCATTGGGCAGGACAAATTGGTGATAAAAAAGAAATCCCTCTGTCTCCCACATCAGTTTGTAATGTTTCTGCAGCTCCAAGGCATGCCTACAATCCCTTATAGTGCTTGGATCAGTGGTGGAAAACAACAGACTTGTAATTTGCCACACAGCTTTTTGAGGAATGACTGTTGCTGCTTTTACATTGTCTTGGAGCAGAAACCAGCATGTATTCTCTACACACTCTTTGAAGCTGTTAAATATAGTTTTGTTCATGTTCATTTTTTCCCTCCCTTGTCTAAAAGACTGGGCTTAGCTGAGTGCTTTAAGTTTTGGCAACACAGTCCTAGGTGGAGAAACTGAGATGATTCTTCAATTCAACTTTAGAAGCTAAAATGATCATAGAACATAGCATAAGACATGGTTACAGCAACACTGTGCATTAGGGAGCTCTCAGTGCCTCGATAAGACTTACTCTAGCTGCTGTGGCTTGGCTGGAATTAGAGAAGTTTAGGATTTAGGTTGAAGAAATGGTCGGTGATAGTATATTAAGGTTGTGAACTTCTTAACAGGCAAACTATGATGAGGAGTAATGGATGCCTCGAAGTAATGAAAGAAGGTAGATTTAGACTGGGTATAAGAAAGAAGTTCTTTACTGTGATGGTGGTTAGACACTGAAACATGTTGCCCAGAGAGGGTGTGGATGCCCCCTCCATGGAGGGGTTTAAGACTAGGCTGGAAGAGGCATTGAGCAATCTGGCTAGTGGGAGGTGTCCCTGTCCATGGCAGGGGGGTTGGAACTAGATGATCTTTAAGGTCCCTTCCAACCCAAACCATTCCATGATTTTACGAGAATCTGCACAAAACCTGAAAATTATCCTACTAGAGAAAAGTAAACATTGGGGGAAGGCCAGGCAACATCTTCTGGCATTATCATAGATTACAATCCAAAATATGTAGTGGCTCAAAGAGTCTGGGTTCCATTTTAAATATGAATAGTTGCAGTCATAGGTGATCCATAGAAGTGCACTGTTAATAATTTTTGCTACACTGGTAGCAAAGTACCTGAAGCAATCTCCCTAAATCCCACATGTGCAAACCAAATCAGGCTGTTGAAGAGATATGTGATAGCATATCTTTATTTGTTATATCTATCCTGCAGAGAACTATCAAGTGCATCCTTGCATTTAATTCTGCCTAAAGAGCATGCTTTTCTGTGTAATTTTGTGTGAGAACAAAAACCTTACAGCATAATATGACTGAGATCCATGATTCTTTGCGGACATCCTGGACTCCAGAATTGCCTGGATGCCATTATTACACTTTGAAAGATTGCTGGAGGTCACGAGAACACAAATATCAGTTCAACCAGGCTGAAACAAAATATTGCCCAAATGTCTCTACAGAGAAACAGGTATGACTTTCTTGAAAGAAAAGGAGAAGCAGAGAACAGTGTCTCAAACAAAGGTAGAAACTGACCTGAATGATTTCTCTGCTATTGCATTAATTTCATTAACATCTATGAAGAAACAAAGACAATTCAATGGTATTTAATGTCCTGATTGAAATACTCCAGTTACAATAATTTGGAATGGCTATAGGTATCTTCATGACCCACATGTCCACCCAGGACTGCTGTCAGCTAGTTCCTAAGTAGGAAAATAATGTCTTTGAACATAGTCACCCAAGATCTTGCATTGCTTAGGTCTGTGTTAACAGTTCGTGTGATGACTGGAGGTTCAGATTGACTAGAACCATTTTTACCAATAAGCATAAATTTCTAAGGGGATTGTTATGTTTGTTTTCCAGAAAAAGTATTTTCCATGTCACATATTGAGAGAAGAAGCACAAGAAATTTCTTATTCACATGTTGGCTACACAGAAATGGAGATCCTGCTGTGGAAGACACAGATTCAAAAAAGCTACAGATAATTTGGAGACACTGTGAGTAATGGTCTTGGAAGGGTGACAGTGTGAGTAAAGGACTCAGAAGGGCAATAATCTGAATTATCACAGCGCTTCTGAGATTCTTTCTGGTTTTATATGACAAGAGTTATATTCCAAGAACAGAATATATAAGACAAAGATGCTTGTTCTTCATTAGGTACTTCACCAGAAGACTACAATGAAGGACAACTATTGTATTGATAGAAAATTTAATTTAAAGATGCTTGCCTATATTATCAGAAAACAAGTCAAGTCCTGACAGTGATATGCTTGAGAATGCTGAACAACTTTGTTTAAGGTTCATTCTTCCACATATAACGTGAAAGAATAGCTATGAGCTAGATATGTTGTGTGATATTCTCACTTGCTTTGATGAATAGAGGAAAAAGTATTGTGTAGCCTAACGAAGTGTTAGATCTGACTCAAAGGCATTGGTTGCCACAAGAGGATATTCAAATTTAAGGAAGTCTAAATTCTTGTGTGGCCATTTGACATACAAGATACCATGAATGATAAAACAACCTGTTAATTCCAAGATTTTTCAAACCTCACAATTCATACTGCCAATTTATTTGACACGGTAGCAGTTGAGTGTCCTGGAGAAAAGGCTGGAAAGCAGCTTATATGTCTATGTGCTAATTTATTGGTTTGAGAGAGAGAGCACACACCACATTATCTATGTAGTAACTTCAAGAGAAATGAAAAGTGGACTGCATCAGTGTAAACTTCAAGTAAGAGTTTATCGATGACTAATCTGAAAGGAAGACCTTTACTAAAGATTTTCCTTTATTTGACATCTTATGAATTGCAGTTTTGAGGAAAGGGCTAATAGAGCTGTATTTGAGCTTTGCTCAAAACAGCAATTCAGAAGATGTCAAATGAATTTCTATATGGAATGAGATACACTGAATATTGTCAGGCTATGGATGCCTAAGGCTAGAACATGAGTCCAGATGGCTGAAGTTCAACAGATGCCACAGAACTTGCATAAATACATTGTGTCAAGTGTGGGAAATTGGAGATGCTTGTGCAAGTATGGGAGCCTGGGTATTTTACAACAGAAAAGGGAATTGAAGGTCCCACTCACTTAAAATTGTGAGTTAAGAAATGAAAAAAAAAAAAAAAAAAGAAGTCCATGTGCTAAGTCTTCATCCCATCAGATAACTATGGAATGATTCTTGCAGGTACATGCAAGATGTTTCTGAATATCTATTGTAAGATATTAAAGATAGTCTTTGTTATCACTGATCTAATGTCTTTCTGAAGATTGATGCCAGAAAAAGAAACATGTGAGAAAGGCTACATAGTCAAATTCAGCTCTCAAATAACAGTACAGCTCTACTGAATCATAGGATTTCACATATTTTATTCAATAGAGAGTGAACAAAAATAAGCATGCTTGTACTATGAGAAAAACCATGTTTTGGATTCCAAGCATTGTGACCTCCAGTTGTATCAGATACCAGAGTATGAAATAAGCTAAATGTCCTGGAGTTTTTTGTGCCATTACCTCTCATAAGTAGATGCTGCATATTTCTACTGATAAACATTGATCATACACAATGGTGTTATCCAAAGAGATTGGTCCTGTGGTCGTGTGAAGTCCTTAATGCTTATAGACACATTTGGCTGGGAAGTAACCAGCACTTCATCCAAATGCCATGAGAGAAAAATTACAAGAAGCTCCCAGAGCCTCAGGCAGAAAGTCAGAGCAGGTGGAAACAGCTGAGCCACAGGATGCATCACAAACAGAGCTAAAGGAGTCTCGACAACTTCAGCTCTCATGTCTGAAGACGCCACAGAGTAATTATCATTGTGTGAGCAATAGTTTGCTCCTTTTTAGCCAAATAAAACACAATTTCAGATTCTTTGGAGTGTTTGTATTTGAGATGGTCTGGTGGGATGTCTCACACTGAAGAGATGGATACCGTTTAACTTCAGCTGGAAAAATCCTAGGCTCTGTTATTGCATCACACACCTCATTCACCACAAAACTCTATTTTAGGACCTTCACAAGAATATTTTTCAGTGTACTAGGTCTATATCAGACTTAAAATGAGATAGATCACTGCCTTCTTTTATCTTTATGATATGCTCTTACATTTTGTTCCTTCTGAAGTTTGTGGTTTCGTGTCTCAAAAATCCATTCATTTCCACTTCTGGCAATCTTCTACAGGAAAGTCTCCAGCTTCTTTATAACTTCCTCCACTCATTTGAGACCCAGCATTTTTCTTCTTTTATTGAGCAATCACCAGGAGGAATGAATTATTGTCTTTTCGTGTCTACTGATAATTCTAAACAAAATATTAAATGTGTAATAGATGATTAAAAAAACCCTTATTATCAAAGGTAATATGATCAAAAATAGTCTGCTATACAGGCAGAATATTGGAAATACAGGTTCCAATGTCTATATACAGGAATGAAAATGCTTTTGTAGCAATATTTAACATTTAATCTTCTCTCTAGAAAATGGATTTCATCAGTGATGTTGTGTTTATATTTTAGGCAGTAGCCACTACATTTGGAATCAATGAATACATGTCTTGACTTTTGCCATTAGTTATAATAAAACAAATATGTATAGATTTTTTTTCTGTACAGTGAACATTTTACAGAACATGAGTTCAACACATGTGCAGCTCCAGACGGTATGAGCATAATCCAAGCGTAAAACAGCACATTATCTCTGAAGTCTCACGTGTCCTTGCTTTACTTTCAACTTTCAAGTTGGCTCCTGAAAATCCTTGATAAAAAATGAACTTTTGTATTCAAATAATTGCACAGAAGAAAAAAACAGCATTCTTTGTCCTTACCTTGCCATTGTTTCACGATAAATTTAAAAATGTGGGAAATTTTGAGGACTTAAAAAAACCCCACTGTAGATCCTCTGTTTTGACAAAAATTAAGACCCTTTGATGTTAATAAACAAAAGAATTCGAGTTATGGAGAAGCAGGTCCTTCAGCTGACGAAAAAAAATGTCTGACTAGAACTTTTTACAATTCAGTTATTTTATGAGAAGAACATTTCAGGCTACAATTTCAGGTTTGGAAACAAGGTTCCTTCTTCAATTCCCACCTTTTCACAGAATCACAGAATCACAGAAGACCTGGGTTGGAAGGGACCCCAAGGATCATGTAACTCCAACCCCCCTGCCTAGCAGGGCCACCTAACAAAACACATCTACTAGATGAGGTTGCCCAGGGCCTCGTCCAGCCTGCTCTTGAACACCTCCAAGGACGGGGCATCCACAACCTCCCTCGGCAGCCTGTTCCTTTTCTTTCATTGTTTCCTCTCCCTTGGCAGGAAAGACACTTTCAGTGGTTTCTTTTTACTTTTTAGAACCATAGATGAAAATCGTGAAGTTATATATTTGCACTCATGAACTTTGTAGTCAATTATTGCATGGCCAGTTGTTTTGCTTAGATTATGAATTATCTTTTATTCCAAGACTAGAGCCTCCTCCTTACTTTTCAGCTGTGTTTTAGTATTAACTGAACCAATTTATGAGAATATTATCTGAATATATATGACAAGTCAAAGAGCTACTAAGAGCAGGACAGAAAATAAAGCTGTAGGGAGAAAAGGCAACATTTTTTATTTTTCTTGATAGAACCTTTTTGTGATTCTATGATGCTTTCACTACCTCTAAATATCTGTGGAACTTAGGATTTTGTCAGATGTCAAGTCTGCCCTCTTTGTAGTGAGAAAAACAGACAACTGCTTGAAAACACAGGCCATCAATTGCAAATTGTCTGGTACCAATGAAAATGCAATAATTTCTCCCTAAATTTGATAGTTTAAATAACTTCCATAAAGCGCTTCTGGGCAACTGTTTATATCATTAAGCAGACATGCATATGTGTATACTTAAAATTGATCTATCTAAAGTGACAGTTATTAAAAAGAGAGAATCAAACTCCTTTCAGGTATGCAGGGAAAAAGAGGCAACAATTATGACTTGAAGCATGGGAAATGTTGACTCTGAGGGAAAGGAAATTCACAGTAGAGGTAGTTAAGCAGTGAAAATGGTGATTTTTTCTAAACCTAATGTATAAAAGGCCTAAGTAGCTTAATACAACTCTGAAGTTAACCTTCCTAGATGATCTCCTGAGATCTCTTCCAACCTTTTCTTTGAAATATGTATTCAGGCTTCCATACTTAACTGTGTATATACACAGACACGTATATACTTTCTAAAGTATCTTTCACAGTATGTTTTCTGCTGAAAATACCAACAAGGAAAAGTAAGAGTAGCATAACCTGCCCAGAGACTTTCAAAGAAGAACACAGTAAGGAAAAGTGATAACCACCACAAAGATCAAAGGGATTAAGAAGCTATTGAGCCATTTCCGATCTACATTAAGGCAAGAACCATTTTTTTTCATTGTTTTCTCACATAAAATTCTATTTATTAAGGAATCAGATGAAAAAAAATTTTTTATTAGTAGGACAAAGACCCACAGATCTGCACAAGGTAGAGTCTCCTACCTCATTGCCAAAACTGAAATGAAGTGATCTACTTTTGAATTGCAGTACAAAAAGTACATTTAGCTAAATTGTTCTAGAGTATAAACATGTTTTCTCCATTCAGAAGAGATCTAATCTGTGTCTTAATACTAAAAAATTAATTTTTCTGTTTAATCCATCCTTCACAAGTAAGAAAAGTTTTTGGATTTCAACAATTTGGAATCTAGACGTTTTGGCTTAAAATTATCCTCTGCAGCTCAGAAAATTTAAGTTCTGTAATTCATGCTTTGAACCTTTTTATTAATTTATTTTTAATTGACCACAAATATTGCAACAATTTGTTGAGAAGTGCTCTTGTGGAATCTCACATTTTTGCTACTGGGAGTGCAACGTCACTGTGAGAAAGTTTTGAGAAAAGTTTTTTGGCTGGATGACAAAATCCTTATCTTTTCTGAAATTGTCTTTTTGAAGCTTGCTACCCATGCAATTGTACTCCTACCAAGAATCAACAAAAGTTCCTGTGCAGCCTTACACACATGCTGATAGTATGTAACTCTGCACCTCTTACAAGAGAAAGGCTCCTTTCCTGGGTCACATCCTAGGTGAAGACTACCTGAATGATGCCTGAATTCAGGCAACACAGAGATGGAAAGAGGGAAATATTTAGTAATAGAAATCACAGCTAAGGCCATCTGTCCTGCAATTGTCAAGGCAGGAGACTGCCTCAGGCTCCTCTTGGGCTCTTCATCGCTACCAGCTACCTGAATAGTAACAGCTGCTGCACTTTCTTTCATCTATAGATAGTGAGGAGGCAGTATTCCAGCTTGTCAGATGCTAGTGTGCCCACAGTGAGCCATATATTTTTTATCTTTTGAGTCACGGTATTACAGTAACACACTTCACACAGGAATACACTCCTATATATAGAAAAATTTCCAATGTTTTAACATTTAAACACAGTAGATGCACTTCAGTGAGCCACTTTCTTTCTTTGATTAGATGCTGACTGTTCCTCAGTTATCAAATCAAATTTCAGGTCTTAGTTCTTGATCTTCAAAGCTCTCTAGAGAGTGGATAAATTTAGCATTATAAACATTATAATCATAATAGGGCTGTACATGAAGAGATCACCTAATCCATCCTTCCTGCCAGAAGGCATTATCAACAAGGCCAATATCACCTCAAGAATACGTTGGTCTAAGCTATTTTTAAGTATCTCCAAAGATGTTTCTCATTCTCCTCAGACAATCTGTTACAATGTTTCACTAACTTTGATCACTATAAAACCCAAAAAATTAGTATTAGTAACTTAAATCTTTCCTACTATAATTGAAACCCATGACTTCCTGTCCTATACAGCTTGAACATGGAAAACAGTTGTTTCCTTTCCTCCCTGCAACAGTGTTTTACATAGATGAAGACTTTCATGCCTTTTTATCTTAGATCTCTTCTTCAGGTTGAATAACCCTGACTCATCAAGTCTTTCCATATAAGTCTCATCAGTCTCAGTGCCGTTTTTCAGACTACTTTCCAATAGGTTAAAAACTGAACACAGTGGCTTTACTTGAACTTCTGGATATAGCAATTAAAAAAGCTGAAATAACCAAAAATACAAAGAAAATTATCTTTACATCTGAAGTAGTTTCTACCATTTTAATGAGTATGGAAAGAGAATCTCTTCATGAACAGAAACTATTTGTGACTGCCCATGGTACCAAGGACATTTTATGTTTTAACTGAATTACTTACTTCAGTGCATCATTTTCATATTTTAATCCCTTTGAAACTCTTAGGTGAGCACCATCTGATCCTTGCAATTTGCTGCAATTCATGTTATTGATTTGTTCTTCATAAAAATGTAAGAATGACTCCACTATATCAGACCGAAGGTCTATCCACCTCCATATTACTTTTGGCCCAAACCAGATGTTCTGGAAAGATTATAAGAAGGAAAAGTGTTAAAATAGTTCCTCTTAATTCTTCTGTCAAATTTTCTGTTCATTTTGAAAGTCTTAATGGATTTTTCTTCTGCAAACCTTATAATAATTGAAGAGGAGGCTGGATACTTTTTTCACAAGATCCCATGTCACAGATTACCATACAGAAACAGTATAATGTGCACATAAGACCAGATCTTTTTGCTTCTTGCTTTTACTTCTTGCAAGAAAACTCTTTTCAGCATCTTCACTATCTTTGCAGCTACTCATTAACTTCACAGGACTCCATCTTATCCATCCTTGATTATCACTTTTCCATGCTGAAGCATTTCAGCTTATTAGTTGTTCGTTGAATCTAACTCTTTCCATATGCTTATGGAACCTTACTATCTACTACTATCTTGTGTCCTGCAAGCAATCACCAAACAACCTGCAACTATTACACCTTTTAAAATGCACCTTCTACATCCTTTTTAATATACAGTCACTTTAAATAACTTCTCTATTTAAAATTAAGTCACACCTCCCCTGTCCCCTTCTACCATCAGTGGATGAATCTGTGTTTACAGTCTATCAGCTACTTGAAAAGAATCCGTTATTGATCTGCTGTTATTCTTGAGTTTTCTTCTGCTGTAGCCTTCTCTCATTTGACTGTGTTTATACCACAGCATACCTAGTACAGCCAAATGCTTGAATAACTTGAACCTTGTAATTATGGTCTTATGACTTATTTTCCTTTCATCACGTTGGCAATATGTCTCTTGAGGCAATATATTCATTTAACAATAGACATCCTAGAAGAATGATCTAGCTTTTGGGAATCATCTATACATTTGGCCTCAGGTGAGTGTTTTTGTGAGGTTCTGTTGAACTAGATTGAAAACTGGATTCACTGCAGCAAGGATAAATGTCATATGATGTAAACAGCTGTTTTTGATCTACCCTTCCCTCTATTTTTAGATCCTTTTTCTTACTCTCTTTGATTTGACACTTACGAGGGGAACAAATAGCACTGATTAGGAACTGAATTCTCTGTGCTGAGAACAGTTACCTGTTCAGTCAGTGCCATTCCTGTTTTACTTACTGAAATTTCTGGGGAAGTGCACCAAAAAGAAGAAGAGAAAATATTATGCCTATCTCTGGAAAATACTGAATTCCTCCAATTGCTCTCTACAGCCAGCCTCTATCCTCTCTTCTTTGAGAAGGGATCAAGACTTTTGTTGACTATTCATTTGATCAAGCTGAGAAAGAAGATAGGAGATAGTCTGTTGTAGTCCATAAGATCTCCCATAGGAAATCATACAAACCCAGTGTCTATAAACATAGAATATAAAAGGCTAATTTAGGTTTTAATTAGTAAAGTTTTTACTGATCAGCTTCAAGAAAACAAACCATTCATCTTGGATCACACACCTTTTGAATGATCAAAAATGAGTGGGAAAAATATTCAGGACAGAGAAACTAAAAAGACAAGCAGTGCATGAAAACTGGTGTGAAAAAAAGCTAATAAGTAATTTAGAAAAAGATAGATACTGATTAGTGAATTGTTCAGTGAAGATGCATTGCTGGATGCTCATAATTTAGTCTCATAATGTGAAAACAAGAAGACACTCAATTACTCTGAATCTTAGCAAACTTAAAAGTGATAAAATGAAGTAATTCTCTATGTTGTGAATAGCAGATCTTTGAAATCCAAATGTTAACTGAGAAATTTACATTGATTTGAACTGGCCCTTGCTAAATGAGAATAAGCATAGCTTTGGTTGTAATTTTGAAATAGGAGAGCATAGTGAGGCAACATCACTGTTGTATCTAGCAGGAGTTTTGGGACATTCAAGTACACTTACAATTACATTTAGAGTCTATGCTTTGTCTAGGAAAACAATAATGGACTAAAGAATTGAACTTTCACAAAAAGTTTTGACAGCTTGTCGTGTTACATGGTTTCTCAAAAAAGTATCTGTGGTATCCTGCTTAAGTCCTCATCTACAGTGGTAAATTCATTCCCTTGTGCTAGCTAGAAAATAGGAGCTTGAAATCACTCTTCTTGTGAGGACTTTAATAAAACCCCTTTGACAATTGTGTCAGCTACTATAACTAAGTCTTAGATAAATATTATGACTTGTTTAAGGCACAAAGAATGTATCTTTCTTGTCTTATTGGCATAATTCTTGATTATATTTCTCTCTTATTGAGGCATTATAACAATTCTTGTTCACCAGTTAGTTTATCTGCATGATGTAAATATCTGAGCAATGTCCTAGGTAGAACAAGGGGCAAGTGGATTAAAGTGAAGAAATGGAGCTTAATGTTTACAGCTGCCAAGGGAAAACTTAAGTCATTAAGACTTTCAGGTTAAGTTTACACAATTGGAGCAATGATCAGGTATTCTCGGGATTTGCTTCAACAGCCTGTTTCAGTCATAGATAGAGCACAAGAGACATTGCAGTATTAAGATCCTGCTGTCAATGAGAAACATCTTCCCTTGGTCAAGCCAGCAGTTCATCTAGCCTAGTGTTATAGCAGGAGCAGGACAGAAGGTGCTATTAAAGCAGAGTGCGAAAGTCTGCCCAACTTGGAAACATTTACCAACTTCTACAGATACTGTATTAGCAACATTGCTAGTTAGATCTTAAACCAAGTATTTATTAATCTGTGAACCTGTTGTTTATGAGTTTTCCTGGTCCTTCATTCAGATGTATCTGCTACTGCAGCCTCCTGAGGCAGGCAGCAAGTTCTATATGTTCTACAGCCACTGATTAAGCTATTTTGCTTTATTTTAGATCCATCTTGTACCTTTTTGGTGCCATCTTGCTCACTGCCACAGCATTCTTGTATTGCTGAGTTTAGAGAACAACAGCTCTGTATTTCTGTTGGTTTCCATCATATCCTTCCCTTACCCCTCTCTCCAGAAAGGGGGGTTAACCTCTCCTATAGAAGTAGTAACTCTACAATTTAGTTTTTTCTTCTCAGTATGCACATTTTCTATACCCACTACATCCTTCCAAGCTGCAGAGACAAAGGCAGCTCAAGCTGCTTGCAACATAGCCATGCCAGATGTAGTCATTGCCACAGGAATGGACTCAACAATCCTATGACTTCTGTAATTCTAACTACCACTTCAGAGCATATCCTCATTCACCACTCCAAAAAGTCAGCAGTCTAGGAACACAAGACCATCAATATTCCTCCTAGTCAGATTCTTAAATGCCTTATGCAAGGTTTTCCATTTACTGACAGCCAAACTACCACTTAAGAGATCTCTATAGCTTGTTTAGTTTCCACTGCTGACAGTTTGGTTCTGTTACAATCAAGATGCAGCCAGGTCCTTCTAATATGGCTTCTTCCTTTGTCATACATGGAGATTATGGGTCCCTGCTTTCCCCTCACACCATGCAGGGTTTTGGAGAATGCTATCAAGCAGGTTGGGAATTTAATTCCCTACCTAGGCGCTATGTGCTTCCCTTCTTACATTTCCCTCCCTGAGATCAGATCAATGAAAACCAGGTTTCTCACTTGCATCCTTAAACTGTCTAAGTATTTTAATTCACTTGATTTAAAATATATAATAAAATGGCCTTGTATCTGTAAGATTCCCTTTGGTCTGAGGAGAGCTCATGACAGATAGACATTGTTACAGTCATGCACTTGTACATGAACATGACAGGAAGGGTTCTGTGATGGTGGTAGAGAATTGTGATATAGCTGAACCAAATTGTGTTGGCTGAAGTTGCTTGCAGAATGTAGTTAGCTGAAGGGCAATTATGAAAATAAAGACTTAATAAACATTTCATTAGCACTACATTTTTCCTTCATCTCTGAGGAAATAGTGTTCAAATGGCCTGCAGACTTAAAGGACAGGAATGGTGGGAACAGATCTTCGGCTCACCTGTGGAGATAGGTTTGAAGACCCTATACTACAGCAAAAGATGTGTTAATGTTCATCTCTTTCACAGTTCTGCTTGGTAGCATTTATCCAACACTGATTCTGCAGAGGCCACTTCATGGTAATTCTCTAAGGCATTTCTTTAGCACTTTTATTTTAATTGCAGAGCCACAGAGCATCACTAGAAATTTTTTGCTCTCCTCACCCTTTCCGCTACCTACCCCTTTGCACTGCTGAGGCCAGCACTCAGGTTGTTACTACAAATTAATTTTTTTTTTCCCAAGCTGCACATTTGTGCGTGCATTGACATAATTAACATACACAAATCATAATTAGCATGTTGAAGTGACCTCTTAGGCAGATATCTTCTCAGCTTCCAACAAGCAGGAAATATGCATAACCAGTTTTGGAAACCCTGGCATGCATCGGATGCTGACACTCCTGCGTGCACCCTGAGGTGCCCAAAACTGTCAGTGCCCTGTGCTCAGGGTATTAATTGGGCAGCCAGTCACATAACAGCCAATCAAACAGCTTAAGTAACAAAGGCAGCATTGTATATTTACTCTGATTATCTTACTTTTGCCTAATGAAGCTGCTTTAAGGTTTCTCTCCTGGCAAGCATCCAAAATGCTTTTATCTGCCTGCATGCAGTGGGCTGTCAAGCTGAGAGAAAAAGACTCCTTTGTGTGCACAGACTGTCTTTCTTTTTTTTTCATATGGAGGAGGAGCTGCAGAGAGAAGGGTGGGTATCTTTGTGGGAACCTTGACTTTCAAATGTTGAAGGAGGCCTATAAGAGTTTCTTTTTCAAAAATTGGGATTTTTTTAAACTTTGATCCCAATAAATGGAATATCTGTTGAGAGTGCATTGAGAATACAGTTTCATCACCACTTAGCTCCTCCATTTTGGTTAATTTCTGGCCCACTGCTCATGTACCCTAGACCTGCATCTGCTGGATGTCTTCCACTGCCCCACAATCCTTCTGAAAAAGAATATGATTTTATTGTAAGAAATTTCTGAAATGAGAAAGAAAAAATAAAATCAGACATTTGGCTGAGATGAACTTCAAATTGTACATTGCTTCAACTCTCAGTGCAATATCCAACATGGGGATATGATTCTCTAAGGAAAATGATGGGAAGAATTGGGGAGAAAGTACAAACAGCATGAAAGCAACCACAGGTCTATTTTCTCAGAATCAAAATTTTCAGCAGTTTGTGCATTTTTTTCTCAACCTTTATTCCAAATTAAAACCTTCTCTCGATTCACAGCCAAATTTTTCTTCAATTCTGGAGCGATTTAAAACATTTAGAATAAAACTCTCTTCTAAAACTTTGCACAGGTCTCATTACAAATCAGATTACATATAGGGTATTTTTTATTAATCATTTCATAACTGAAAATATATGTTTACATTCTTGTTTGTACATGATCCTACTTTTTTTAAGAAGTTCCTTGCATAATCAAGTGTAGTAATAAATGCAAATAAATTTGTGCTGAAGCTTGTCCATTCTGGCTTCAACCAAGTATGCAATTTTCACTGCAATATGTCAGAGCACTTCTATAGACTCTAGACGTGATTTCCAAAAACAGTGGGTTTTTTACTTTTTCCTTATCTTTATACAAAAATTTATAAAGCAGATCTGCCTGGCTTCATAGCTTGCATAGAAACATAGTCTTATAGAGAAAAAAGTAAAACTGCTGGTAGGCGTGTTAACTAAGTGAAACTTCTGCCATAAAGTAGTGCAGTAGCTGGGGTTTGATGTGTTCATCATGGGCTCTAGCTAACAAACAAGTACCTTTTCTCTGTGGTTCTAAGCACATCTCTGAGCTGCATGAATCCTAAAATCATAGAATCATAGGGTTGGAAGGGGTCTTCAAAGGCCATCTAGTCCAATCCCCCTGCAGTGAGCTGGGACACCCTACACTAAATCAGGTTGCTCAGAGCTTCATGAAGACTTGCCTGGAATGTCTCCAGGGGTGAGGCTCTCTGTTGCAGTGCCTCACCACCCTCATGGTGAAGAACTGTTTCCTAATGTCTTACCTAAGCCCACCTTGCTCTTGTTTAAAACCATTGCCCCTCATCCTATTGCTACATGCCTCCTCAGCTTTCCTGCTTATGTCAGGGAGGATGGGGCCACCCCCAGAGTTTCTGAGGCTGAGCTGTGCTTGAGCTCCAGCAGTCATATCCCAGGAGTGTTGAAATTGGTGGAAGCTGGTAGTGACTCACTATCTACACTTTCATATTCAGGATGGCTCTGTCTTTTCTAAAGTCGTGACACTGGCATTTACAGATTTTTCTTAGTGATTTGGGAAGAACTCAGGGACAGACTGAGCAAGATAAGAGGTATTTATGCTCCAGGGAAACCAGTATGAGGTGTAGCTTGGTGCTAGGTCATGTCTCTGTCAGCAACTGTAGTTACAGAGGCAAGTGAGATGCATCTGGGAGCTTGAAGGAGCACAGTTTTTCTCATGCTGAAGCCACCTTTTATCTCTATTAATCCATTGAGGCTACAAGGATGACTGAGTTGAGGAGGAAGGAAGTGAGATGCTTGTGGACTCACAGGAAAGACAGTGGAAAACACTGTGAAATGTTCCAAACACTTCTCTTAAATATATAAAACTTCTTTACTAACTCACATTTTTTTTCTCTAATCTTTGTGATGCTGTGTATTTGCATTTTAAGAACTTTTTATGTGTTTGTTTTCACAGCACTTACTGCTACTAATGGTTATTAATCTGATTTTGTTACTACTGCTGCTATTCTTATTATTATTATTCTTATTCTCATTATTATTGTTAATGTTGTCATTATTATTGTTATTGTTGTGACAGTGTTTTCTCTCATGATATAATTTGACACTAACCATTCAAAACAAGATAAATAACAAATCTATTTTATCTAAGAACAACAAAAGCCAATTTTTCATTAATGTGCAGGACTATTTGCATTTTTGCTACAATAATTACTTACCTAACCTTCCAAAAGTTCCAATTTTTTGCAACCACAGAATCACAGAATGTTAGATCAGCTTGCTGGTTTTTATAAAACAGATAATGAGTACTCTTCCCTTGAGTACTCAGTATAAAGTGATTGTAATTACCTTGTGATTTTAAGAAATGTTCAGCCACCATAAAGAATGTATTTCAGTTTATGAAAGACGTACAATAAATGTCAAATTGTGTTTAGTGTGTGCCTATTCCAAGATACCAAAGGAACTGAAGTAGCTTCATAATGGATGCTGTTGTTTGCTTTAGGTAAAACAAACACATTTTTTTGATCCTGTGTCTATGAACACAAAATACTGTGTGACAAATCCATAGATAAAAGACATATGCAGCTGTTTCTCAGTATCTCAAGCACGGTGCAGCACAAATAACTAATCAATTTTCTTTTAGGTCAGTAACAAGTCATGTATTAATGAGTAAAACCTGTTTCACAGTTACGTGCCATATGAAAATTTACCCTCTGGAAACATAATGTGGTTGCTGGACAACATGCAACCTTTATGTAGCAGTCAGTGTTCTATTTCCAGTATCATGTTAAGCTATTGATAACCAGCCCAAACACTCAAATATCTTAGGTCATTAAATCAACAAAACCTTTTACAGGGACTCTGTTACTTTATTGATTCTAATCCAGAATTCAGAAGAGTTGCTTGTACTTCTTGCGCAATGATAAAACAACAGAGGAAAAGAACAACAGAAAAGAAAACCAAGCTCCCCTAAAATATAAAAAGAAAACAATTTACTTATTTCTGTATACTTGTTATTAAGAAATACCTGTTAAGTGCTGTAATCACCCTACAGTGAAAATGAGGGAGATTGCTGTTCAATATTTACAAAATATACTTAGAAAAACTTGAAGGTTTTTTTTTTTGTAACTTGACTCACTTTTAAAAGTAGAGTATCTTTACCCAGATTGCTGTTAAATATGAATTTTCATTTGAGGAGGGCTTATTTCACTGTGAGATTATTTTCGTATAGATTTTTGAAAAATAACTAAACTTTTTAATCTTTGTGCAGAGTCAACATAAGTACTCTTAGTCACAACAGATCATCATCTGTGTACATGTATGTGAGTTTGTGTCTTAGATTTGCTAAAGAGAAATGTGAAAGGTAGTTGGGACTATCTATGTCTTTGTTATGTCTACAGCAGAAAGTAGTGTGGGCCAGTAGAAGCAGGAACTTGGTATTTCTGTACCCAGTGTTCCCTTTTAATGAGGGGACCCAGTGTCCCCTTTTAATGAGGGGATAAGGTCTAGGCTATCCTATAGATGGCAGCCCAATTGTGATTGCTGTACATTGGGTTAGTTTAATCTAAAAGAGTTTCTCTTCATGCACTCTATGACAGTTCCATGATACAAATCTAAGCACAGTAAATAGGGATAATTTGCAGTTAGAGAATACTTTCTTGATACAGATTAAAACACAAATGTAGGCACATGTTCTGCATCTCAAAAGCAATAATGAAGAATAAAGAGAATGACTTGGAAAAGACAACGATATGACCTAAGAAATGGCTGTTCTAAAGCAAGTGTGTAATCTGTGTGCAAAACCAGTGGATGAAAAACAGTGATGAAATCTTATCAAAAGCTATGAGTTGTAGAGAAAAAGAAACGAATGGACATCTGTTGGCACTACAGCTAATGGAAATTAGTATCTTCTTTAGAATATTAAGAAACAAATGAAATTAAAAATTAATATTCATTGGTTTCTAGATGAACAAGAATATGAAAAAGCGTGAATATTCACCAAATAAATCTGTGTGGAAGCAACATGGATTGAGCACACTTCATTCAAAAATATCTAAGGATAATATTTAAAAAAAGTCTAAAAATAATACACAAACGTACATGGAGAAAGACTGGAGGATTTAAGAGAAGACATAGTGTTCAGAACTATCTGCTGCTGCTACAGTGGATTTACAAACAAATTTACATGAGTCACGTTGAGCAGGAGGCTCTTTTTTTCTTCTTTTTTTCACTGCAGTTACATGTGTACTAACATGATATATGAGGGAAAGAACAGAAGCAGGAACAAAGCAAGTCTGTGCAGGTGTTTTCTCACTGCCCCTCACCTTAATTTATCTCACAAGTTCTACTTGGATATTAGAATATCTATGAATTCATTGGCAAGAATCTTTGCCATCAAATGAAGAAAACTGACACACTAAAGGGAGACCTTACTTTTTGGTATTTGAGTGGGAAATTCCCTTGAAGCAGAACATTTGTTACCATGTAAACATAATGCAATAAATAAATTAATAATGTAGTCCACTTTGCATTTCTTGAGCAATGTGTTTACTGCAATTGACTTGAATATGTATTTATATGTACTAATAGTTTTCCACTAGGTGCTACGCTTGACTCAGTAGGTGTTAACTTTGATTTAGTAGATTAAATATCTGATTCATCAGGTAATTCACATGCTTAAACAGGTTGTACAGCCAATTTGCCCTGTGAAGTATTTTTTCCAAAGGCTGCTATATCCATTTTAAGATTAACTCTGTCCAGTATTCCATATGGCCCATTAATTTAAGAGCAAGTGAAAAATTATACTGTGATTGCATATTGTAGTCTTCATTTAAGTATATATATTTATATGCATTTATTCTCCTACTATTAATATTAGTTTTGCTCTGTTACTATCCTGAAATCCCAGAAACATAAAACCTCAATATTTTTTTAAATATTTCCCACTGAAATGATGAAAAAAAAAAGTAAAAGGAGAATATGGAAAAGATTCAGGTTTCCAAATATGATGGTTCACCTTTGACAGATGGATGTCTTTCTTCATGTTTGTTTTTAACTCTGCTATGTCATAGTATGGAAAGCAAAAATTAATTCCAATGAAACCTAGAAAATAAAGCAGACATAGGATATTAGGCATGGAAAAAACATTGAAGAAAGAGTAAAAGGAGAAATTGAGGAATGATATGGAGCTGGGAACCAGACTGTGGAAGAAGTTACAACATACTTTTAATAAAAGGTTTTGGTAATACATAACATTTAAGTTAATTTTGCAGCAGCCGTATCAATGAATGGGAAATACAGATGAATACACAGAAGAACCATCACATTCCATGCCGCCTTGTGTCACAATTAATCTTACAGTAGGTCTTTTAGGAGGTGCTCACAAACATCCAGGAGATGCCTTTGCACTGTCTGTCATACTACCATCTAGTGGTTCCTGTTAAGATTACCACCAAGCACAAAAGAGAATGAAATCTTGGCGAGTGGGTTATTAGTTCTAAGCCGTTCTGGAGGTTTAGCAGTAGATCTGTACATTAATTGTTAACATTCAGGCAAGCAGGAGTTGACTAGTAGGATCTTAAATATGCAGACGAGCTCCATCATAGATACATGTCCCTTTTAACACTTAAGTGCTCAATCTTCTGTACGTGTTTTGCCTTTTACATGTTAGACAAATGATGACAGGACCTAAATCCACAACGAAAATCATAGGCTTTAATTTCATTTGACTTCTTAGAGTTTTCACAAAAATTTACTCTTTCATGCAAGCTGGACACCTTGTGGACAAATATTCCTTTAATTTGGCTTACATATTTTCTTACTGAAAGAGATAATTTTAAATCCTAATTGCAGGTGAATTATCTTCCTTTATTTTGCTATTCTTTCATTTTTTTATAGGTATATATGTATAAATATATAATGCCTTCAAGACATAAGTGGAAGTTGTATAGTTCTGGTAAATACCAGGCAAAATACAGGGAGCTACAAAATAATAAACAGACAAGGCAAGACAATAATAATTGTTGAACTGCTGTAAATGTGTTATAATTTTTTAGGTTTCAAGGCAGATTTTAGGTTGTTTTAACTTGACATTTCATAGTTGTTGTACAGGTGTATTATCTTTGTGTTTACATCTGTATTCTGATAGAATAAATGTGATTTTTGCATCTCTGTCCTTAGTAGAATGTAGAAATTAGGATCTGCTAGAGAAGGTGATTTCATTTATTGAAACTGATTTTACATGTTTATTGCAGTATATTTAAAAAGCAACAGAGCTGAACAACTGCAAATATGATATTAGTGGACTGTGCTGCTAAACTATGCTGAAATGGGATAAATTTTACCTTTGTAATGCATGACTTCTTAATGTATGACTAAAGGTATTAGTGGCAAAAAAAGCATGAATATCAATCTATTTCTGTACTCAAAATGACCCCTGGTTTTATTAGTAATGGAATCTAAGTGACATCATCTTTTGACAGTCATGATCTTTAACCCAGTTTGATCTAAACCAGACTCCTTTGGAATGATATCATTAAGGTAAATCCCCGAAAGGAGAGCAACTCATTTTAGTATAAACCATTTAAGGGTATTAAGTTACTGGGAATGATTTCACTAATTTCTTTTCTTATAAAGGACAAACAATTTCAAGATTGCAGGTTAATATCAAGACACCACTGAACTTACAGTTTTTTTTCCAGTTGAATTGCTTTTAAGCTCCTTAAATACATTATAAAACTTCATGTCTTTTTAAACATTATTCAGAAGTCACAACTGAATATTTCTCAAGTGAACATTGCAGTACAAGCTGTATTATTGCACCTTATTCTATTTAGTAAGCTTGCACTGAAGTAAAAACAAAAAATTGCTACTACTTTATGCAGAGAATCTTATTTTTCCAACCCTATCCACTCCCATTTCATCTGTCCTATGAATTCTTGACTCTTCTCAAGAACTGACTATGCTTCCAGATATTAACCAAGAGTTTTAATGAATTAACAAAGGCCTTTTTAAATGATATAGCAAGCAGGATTATTTTAAATAAATCAAGTATTGATACTGAATTAAGAATAACAAAGTTTTTGTTTGGCAGCAGAAAGATAAGTTCTTGTTATTCAAATGATCCCCTTGGGGAAGAAGATTTGTGAGCAAAAGATAAGTGATTTGCCCCTGTGTCTGATGTAAATTTTTGGATTTGAGTTTTTTCCATTTGAAAACCCCTTAAATCGTTGAAAAAAAATAGAAATAGCAGCTAAAACTTTCCCTGTAAAAAAAATACCCAGGAGTTTTGCTGTTACTAAAAGTATAAGTTAGTCAACTGATTAGTTTTATCAATGCTTTTTGCATGTGGACAGTGTTATAGTGGTATTATTTTGAGCTTAATCCTGGGTTTTTTGGTAGCATGACTTTTGTTTTTGTCTTTCAGCCAGGTGTTTCCAATAGTTTTGACTGGGAGATAACCCAATAGCTGGTGATTAATGTAGTCAGCCTAAAGAATATAAACAAGCCCGGAAACAGAACTCAAAGTTCTAATATGGATGCTAACAGTAATTGCTTTTAACAACTGCAAGGAAGAAGTGAGAGGAAAGCTGGTATTGAATTTTGTGTTTCCAAAGAGAAACTGACCAGCGATAACAGAAGCATCAGAAACACAGAGTGCAGAGAGGTAGCACTTTGCACAGGAAGTATCATGAAACAGCCCATGTCAGCCCAGTAGTAATTGGGCCTTTGAAGTTTCAAATGTGAGAAGAGATGAACATTCATCTTTAAAGTGTGCTGAGTCTCAGGGATTGCTTTTGGTTAGAGTAGGAATGTGCAGTTATTTGAAACCTGACCCTGAGGTCTCTAAAAAGTTTGGCTTAGGTTGTGCTAGGACTGACCTTGTAAATTTAGACAGCTGCTAGACTACTGCTAGGAGCAAATTATTACAGCAATTGTGATTTTCATGACTAGCATAAAAGCAAAGGGCACCAATTTAAGACCTGTGGGGTCAACTTTCACATTTACTACATTGCAGAGAAGTAGAAGCAACAAAATCTCGCGAGAATGAAGTGCCATGAGAAACTTTGAGATCCAGCACAAAGCTAGAAGAAAAAGAAAGAATCTCACCAAAATACAGGAGGATGGTTCTACCACAACATGACTTATTCTGGGGTAAAAAATATTTCTTAAGAATATTTTACTTTGACATACACCACAATTACGAGTACTTTAAGAAATTGTGCCAAATATTAAAAAAAAAGAGCAAATGTTGAAATTAATTCCTTGTTTTGCTTATGTTATTAAAATAAGGTAAAATTCAATTGCACAGTGAGTCTTTTAGAAGAGCGGAATATTCAGTTGATTTTCTTTCTGAATTTCTATCCAAATGTAGAGAGATACAACTTTGTAGTCACCTTGTTTTATGTTATGTCCATTTGCCATAGTTTGGATGATCAGAGACGTGCAAATTCATTATCTGGCCAATCTGAATCAAAGTGCTTATTCACATGGATGTATAAAATTGAGAATTATATCTTTATGAGATTTTAGAATTTTCAGTGGAACAAAGATTTTTTTTCTCTTGTATCTACATATGTGCTCTGTGATGTATTGGTTTCACAGAAGTGTAGGGAACCCGAAAAGATACTTCCTTCCACAGTGTTGAAAACTAATTTTCATATGATTAAAATAAATATGATTTGGAACCCTTACTCATGAGCTTGATTGTGCTGAATACTATGTTCAAAAAACACAGAGCTTACAAAACAGGTATAAAAGAAGCAACAAATACTTTGAGAAAGGGCACACTGAACAATGACAAAGAAACTGCCAATGTGGAAAAAAGAACCTGAAAAAAGTAATGGTTTTGATTTTTTGCACTGTGCAGGAATCTCTTTGAGAGGATCTAGAATGGAAATTCATTTTAACTTTATGACAGAACCTTATTTAGCTCAAAGGTGCAAGATAGAAGGAATGAGTAGACAAGCAGCTCAAAAGCATTTTTTGTGAAAAGGAAGATCTATATAGTAGAAGAAGAAACAGCCACACGAGTGTTAGAAATGTAGAAAAACAAGAAGTGTGTTAGAATGGACTCAGGAGGAATCAATAATTGGACTGGATTCACTAGTTTCAATGTAAGGCAGATTTGGTCATGGTTTTTGTCAGCTGGTACTTAATCTGGTGAGTTTCTGTGTGCTGAAACACAGAGATCTGAAGAATAAGCCAAATGTCATAAATGATGGCATGGACAGGGAACATGCATTCCATGAGGAAGAAAAACTGTTTAGCTTGGACCTGCTTATTAGATAAATGCCAGAACTGAAGAACACAAATGTAGATATTTCATAGAGAAATTATTTAATTACAAACATGCCATTATTGGAGTGAAAGACTGCAAGAATGAGCAATCCTAGAGCAGACATTACGACTTAAGGGCAGGCAAATGATGGTCAGAAAGAAGCAAGAAACATTGAAGTTCACTATTTAATGGATGCCCATAGGCTCTTCTTTACCTTCATACATGCTTAGCAGTCATATCTTCACTATTTAGGTCCATTAATGCAGACAGGAATACATATTTTATATATTTAATACTACTATTTAGTCCCCTGTAGCTTAATAGAGCTAAATAACTCCTTTGGTGTCTGTGTTTTCCAGAATTGTAACCCTTTCTGTATATCTGCTCTAAACTGCTCTAAATCCTCTTCAGGTTTTGAAGCTTGGGTACAGAAATGAGGCCTTCTGGAAGATATTTCTTCATTCTATGTCCAATCAAAGGTCACTAAATTTTAGCATTCTTGTGGTACATCAGGAAGAGTCTGGATATTCGAGTACCTCTTAAAATCTGAAAAACTGACTTTGTTATCTTTACTGCTGATGAGGTAGTTTAAATGTTTATGGAATTTAAGTACTGAATAAAGTTTATGAAATTCCAGAATCTTTGGTGTGGATATAGAAAGCCATCTATAAACCCAACTTCAGTAGTTCAAAGAAGCATGTATTTGGGATTCGTGGAAATATTTTGCAATTGATTCCAAGTGCAGAAATCAGTGCCTGTTCTTTTGGATGACTGAAGCTGACTCGTACCTTTTTTATCTGTTTAAAGGCTATTAAAGCTCTTTAAGCTTCTTGTGAAGCTTACCCCTTCCCTTCTACAGATGAAGTTACCAGTCTAGTATTTTCTACTTGTTTTATATTTATAAGGGACATAAAGTTATGTGTGTTCTGCTATTTCTGACTGGCACTTCACACATAGCCCTTTCACTCTCATCTCAGAAGTGTAACAACACTGTTCTCTATATTTTGGATGTCAGTGCACATGAAAGTATTTCCCAGCAAAATCTGCTGTGGTGCTGGCAGTGAGAACAGCTGACATTAGGCACAAGTCCTTATCTGCCAGGGGCATAGCATGGTGTTGATCAAAAGCTTTAAGGTACTGAAGGCCATCCACTTCTGGTGGATACACAATTGATATGCCCAGTGGACTTCTGCTTGAAACCTACCACTAGTTCTGCAAACTGTAGTGGGATATTGCTGAAAGCAAACATGTTAGTTCTGATCAATTATTTGCTCTGCTTCATGTGTATTGAATATACCTCTTTATAAAATCTTCAAAAATATTGGACCACTTATTGTGCAAAATATTAAATATAAAAGATGTAAAAGCTTAAAAAATTATCAAGTTCATCTCAGCTTGATGGATATTAAGCTCTTCTAATGATTTTGCAAGAAGTATAGATTGAACTTTGTTGTTGCATTTCACTTGGATAGAGTAGAAGAGAGTCCAGTCTGTGCATATTCTGCAGTTTAGGACCTGCAGATGGTTTCATTCATGTGGATCTAGTTTCATTGTCTTTGTCAAATGTGCTAATCCTGATGGGCAGACCACAAATGTAAGACTGGTTTAGGCAGACACTGTCAATATTTTATGGCATAGAATAATAGTTTAAATTGCCTCCAGTCTTAGATCAGATGTTTTTAGTAGGGTGAAAGCTCTGAAAGATGGAGTGTTTTGCTTTTGATCATGGCTTGTACTGGACATACTGATCAAAGTAGGAGTTTAGGTGGAGGAAGACAGAAGACTTTGTTCTCTGAAAGTAGAAAAAAACTAGCTGCTTAATGTTCTCAGTTTCATAAATAATAGACATTACCTTTTAAATATAAAGGATGTTAAGAAAGTTTTATGCTTACTAACAACTTGTTGGAAAAAAAAGAAGCTTGAAGAATATTGCTCAAATAGAACCTTTGTAACTGTGAGAGATGTCCTCTGTACCTGCTCTCATTGAATTATTCAACTTTTGTGGTGCATCCATGTATAGCTTTAGTGGCAGAAAAAAGGCAGACAGAAGAGTCATCTGCAGAGAAAAAGGCTTTGAAGACATTATTTCAGTAAGTATTATACCTCTGGGTAATCAGCAAATAGCAATCATCATATGGATTGCAAGATCAAACAGTTCTTGACTCTGCAACTGTTTGGTGGGATGTATCTTGTAGTGTGGGAAGAGTAATTTTCTCCTGTAGAAGAGCTGATATTACAGGCAGAAGAGTGATGAGAAAAGAACAACAAAAAGGTAGAATCCAAAAATTGTTTGTCCTTTTTAGGAGAAATGTTGCATAAAGCCTGAAGAAACACATGTAAAAAAGTCAATGAATCTTAGAGTGTAGGATGAGTCTAGGAGGCCAGGACCTGAAGAAACTGAGTGTAGTCTGTAAGCAAGCTCTGTGGCCTGACTAAAATCAACAGCTATCAAATGGTTGTTACCTCCAGCATGGTTTGGAGAACACATTCTTGTGTTACAAGTCTTACTCAAAAATTAAATTAGCCAAGAGTGAGCTTCCTGCTTGGACCACCCAGCACAGACTTCTTCCACACTGGGAGCACAGTTGCCTGATGTTGCAACTCTTCTGATCTGGAGCTCCTCTGCTTCCCTTACTTCTCTTTCATCTGACTTTGATTCAGTGCTCCCTAAAGGGCTGTATACCAATTCTGATAGCTGCTCAGCTACTCCTGCACTTTTACTTTCACATGGACAATGGTGGGAATCTCTACACTATTTCAATTTCCATCTCTTCCTGCTTTCTTGCCTAAGCATTTCTTAGTTCTCTTTTTCTAGGTAGCCAAGGTCTTGGTATCTGGGAAAGATTTCTGAAACAACTTTTTGAAGAGTACTTTTGAACATGGCATGAAGTCAAACCTTATCTTATTGAACTGAGAACCTTATCTTATTGAACTGAGGAGGAAGGTGATGAACTGTGCTGGGAAAATGAGTGAAAGGAAATGGATGAGCCCTTCATGGGCCAAAGCAGGATTTTATTAACGTCAGGGTCTAGTTACAACTTATACATCTTCTTCACATTAAGTAAATGTTGTGGGTATGTGTGTGTGTGTTTGTGAACATGTTGACTAAACTATCTTCAGTAGACACTAGCTGAAGTTTCTTACAGAGAATACAGAAATAGAAATACCATGGTCAAGCTTAACTATACAGGAATGCCCAGTGTCACTTGTCTATCAAATGCTTCTCCCAGGATGGTTGACTATAATAAGATATTGTAATTATAATATGGTATAATTTGGTAAGACAAATAATATAATATGAGAATAATTTGGTAAGACAAAAAAGATACCTGGTCTAAAACAAAGTGTGTCAGTACATCACTGAAGCATTTTCTAAGTCTTTTTCAGATGTCCAGGGACAGTTCTAAATCATCTTGGTTATTCTACCATATATGTTGCACACTTGTGTTATGCATTTTCCTATATATTGAGAAATATCTTTGTTGTTATGCCAGGTAACCTATAGATGACCTCCTCCTCCATCAATTATTAACATTGTGCTAATTTAAAGAAATATTATGCGTTACGGTTTTGCTATTTATACAACACCTGAAAGCATGTTTACTTTGCTCCATTTCAAAAGGAACTCAGTGCTCTATGAAATACTTGAGTTTGACTCAAGTCCAGTCAGGGCTCACATCATTAAATAAATATCAAAGCAAACAATTCAGTTTAGTCTTTGATTGGGAAACTTCAAGGAATAAATAGGCCAGTATACTGCAGTCATGCCATTACTTTGCCATGATTGCTTATATGCTTATGAAATGAAACAGCCTATTAGTACAAAGTAAATGTTAAAAAAGCAGCCCAGTATTTATCTCTATCATTAGCCAAACTGTTTCTTTTCCAAACTAAACTTGTTTACAATTGTATTTGCCTGCTGTGATAAAGCTCAACAGTACATTTGCCAAAAGTGCCTCAAAAGTTTTCTGTAGATATTGACTTTTACAACCTCCTGCACAGAGAGCAAAATATTATCTACCTGGAAAAAAGGAATTAAGAAGTTAGTTGTCAGTAATTGCATTCTAGCAATTTGAATTCTACTAACCTCCATAAAAAGTAAACTTTTTACATTGTATTTCCATCACAAATAATATATGGTAACCCAGTGGCTGAATATTTAATCTGCAGACAGTTCCCTACTAATTAATTTTATTCAGTTTTCTACCATGTAGAACTTCAGTACCAATCTGGGAAAATTAAGCAGGTACTAATGACCCACAAGTCAGCACAGAATTTAGCAACAGATACACTACATTATACTCCATGATTAAGGACATATCCTGAAACTAGAAATGCATACGTTTGTTCCAAAATGGATTATAATGCTTTTATTCTTTTTTTTTTTTTACCTGGATAGGGTAAATAGCTCCATTTACTTTGTTGATTAGAAAGGCTCCAGATTGCATCCTCTTTGGTGGTTTCCTCAGCTCATTGAGAAGCTGAGGAAAAGATTCTTAATGCCCTTTTAAATTTTTAAGAAGAATGTGAAGTTTGTCATAGAAAGGATGGAAAATATGCTGCTTCATAAAGTGAGGAGATCTCAAACAGGAGAACTGGGAGCCTCAAGAGTGTCAAGGTTTTTCCTGGCTTTGCTGGAAGCTGTTTTGACAGGTTCAAATGTTGATTATGACCTTGCTCAGAACTGTCGAGCCACCTTTTTTTAGAACTTAGTACATTTTATAAAGTAAAAACATAAAGTGTTTTGGATAGTCTGAATAAAAATCACTTCTCCAAGTTCTGTTTACATACTTTTCCTGTTACTGTAATCTTTCCAGTTCAGTTCACTGCTATGAATATTATCTTTATCAGTCTTGTAGAGTGGTTGAATGTATTATTTGGATTGTTCCAAATCTGATTTTTCTCTATCAAAAAAGTACTCCAAAAGTGTAAGAAAGCAGCTAAAAGCAGCCACTGGGAAACTTTTTTGAATTCTTTTGATACGATATCCTGACATTAGAAAATCTGTCATTGTGATATATCTTGAAGTGTGGAGTAAAATATAGTACAGGCTGCTTGCTTGGTATGAAAAGTTTCGGTTTTATGACTATACTGTTATTCAGCCTTTCATCTGCAGTGCAGATCAACATTTCTGAATTTATTACATACATCTGTCTGAACTCTTGCTGCTCAGTGGGGAAAAACAACAGTTGAATACAGGAAACTGGAACTTCAGTTCTGGCAGGTTTTATTCTAAATAGTCAGAAAATATTATCTTGCTTGAGACAGATGAGGTAAACCAAAGTGGAACAAAATGAAGACAAACTAACAAACAGAACACCCATGGCTTTCCTTCTATAAAATTAACAGTAAAGATCTTTCTTTTTCTGCCTTGGAAATAGTTTGGGCTTGCATGATTTTGGTTCTAAGCTCCATGATCTTATGCTTAGAATCTTATTCTTCATAGTTTCCCCTTGAATGTCTGATGGCATTGTCATCTTCTATTTTTAAGCTCATCTTGGAAAGGTAACAAAACTAAGGAAATCAAAAATTATGTAGTAATTAAAGTAGAATTTTATTCTTCAGTTTATTTTCCAAACTTCTATGTCCTTCTGTGAGGCTGGTTAAAATATCCTAGATAGCTTATAATGTACATTGACAAAACATGCAGTGCTGTAAAAAGGAGAGGGATTTTGAAGAGAAACCAAAGCAAAAAGTTTTTTCATTCATCCACTTGAAAAGAATATTAGATAGGAATAAGGAAGAGCTGCAGAAGAGCAGCAAATGGGGAGATGAGCCAGAAACAACAACTGAACTACAAGGAGTGAAAACAGCAGATTCTAAAGCAAAGCCTGATGAATCACTTGTATCCAGAATTGCCTTTGCACCTATATCTTTTCCTTCTGTCATACTGGCTTCAGCTCTTAATGGGAAGGAGAGTATGTGTTCTTGGTAAAATAGCTCTTCAGAATTTTTTTCTGCAGCCTGTATAAACAAGGAAGTGCACAAAAGACATAAATCTCTAAAAAGCAGGCAGTTTGGATGACAGGGACATTTGCTTCAGTTTGCCTCCGTTTAGACCATTATGAGGAGTATTTCCCAATGCTATTTTTCTATAGAAGAAAATTGTTGTCTATCTTTCTCTCACATCACACAGGCATGATGGCAATCATCCAGTATAAGAGGCAATATGCAACACGTTTCTTCAGAGGCCCTGTACTAGTCCTGTTTTTGAGGGTTTTCCTTTTTATCTCTTACGTCTAGTCTCCAATATCACAGTTTTATATTAATTTTATTGTCACATGATGCCAATTCATTCCCATAATTGAAATTCTTCTTGTTATTCCTCTCCTTCTTTCACTGAATGTTCCTATTTCAACAAGGATATGACAAATTCTTATTTTCTCTTTTCTTCCAGATCACACTGGTCTTCTTTCTCCATCACAACAGATGAATCTACCATGCCTTCCCATTAGGTCCAGATTTTTTTTCCTTATCCTTGCATGGTATCTCTTTCTTGCATATATAGATTGTATCACAGTCATTAATCTGGTTTATTATGATTGGAAGGGTTCAGGGATTCACAAATAAAAGACAATTAGTCATAGCATCATAGAATGGTTTGAGTTGGATGGAACCTTAAAGATCATCTAGTTCCAGTCTCCCTGCCACGGGCAGGGACACCTCCCACTAGATCAGGTTGCTCAATGCCTCATCCAGCCTGGCCTTAAACACCTCCAGGGAGGGGGCATCCACAACCTCTCTGGGCAATCTCTTCCAGTGTCTCATCCCCCTCACAGGGAAGAACTTCTTTCTTCTATCCAGCCTAAATCTCACCTCTTCCAATTTGCATCCATTCCTTCTAGTCCTGCTGTCTGGGACCCTATTCAAAAGTCCTACCCCAGCCTTTCTGTAGGCCCCCTTCAGGTACTGAAAAGCTACTATGAGGTCCCTCCCAAAAGCCTTCTCTTCTCCAGGCTTAACACCCCCAGCTCCTTCAGCCTGTCCTCATAAAGGAGGACATAGTCATAGTCATATGCAGAGTCATAGTCAGGACTCTGCAATTTAATCCTGTATTCTCTTTCCAGTGTTCATATATGCACTAACATTGGTTCAAACATCAAAATACTGTTTCCCATTAAAGTCCACCTCTTTCACATTCTGTGACAATATATAATAGAGTAATTATAAATCTAACATTCTGTATATTAGGTGAGGATCTCTGAAAACTGAAACATGGCATACATATATGCTCACCATGCACAGAAACACGAGAAATTAAAATGTTTTAAAATTAAATATTAGTCTGTATGTGAAATCACACAAGTGGTATGTAAAAATACACTTTACCTTTTTGAACTGAGTATTGCCTATGAATCCTAGCAGATAATTTTATAAAAATATTTCTATTTTGCTCTGAAATAGAACAAATTCAAGTTGTGTTTTATTTCTTTGAAAATACAAAACTAGTCTAAAAGTTTTAGAAACGGCCACTTGCATCTTTATTTTGTATGTGGATATTCTTTACTCTTGCATACATCTTGTTTTCAGTACTTACTCAGGGACTAGGTAATAATCTAATGCAAAAGGTGTCCTGTTTTGTTTAATTCCCATTTTTGCAGTCAGCTTACAAGCCACAGTGCCCTCAGCTTGAGAGCAGGACTCAAAGATGCTAAGTGCTGAACATGTACAAAATATAATCCCAAGAGCCTAGCTTTGTCCCCACTAGGAAAAGGTGAGCTTCTTTTATAGTTTAAACAGTGATTCCTAAGTTTGTGTTCTGCATAATTTCCTGCATTTGTTTTTTAAAGAACAGATAAAAAATACCCTTGTCTTATCTCTTTATTGCACTTTTGTATTTGTTGATGGAAGGAGATCCAGATGAATTTATATGGACATCATCAGACTTGAACAGGGTTAATCTACTTAGGCTCAGGTAAGTTCATTTTAGTCTTGATTCACTTCATTGCACATCTATAATGGTTATTAACAAGCTTAAGGACCTTTGGGAGCTTATGGATAACAATGCAGCACCATGGAAGGTGGGAAATCATTATCCTAATAAGGCTGGTGTAATAATTTGCAGTCACAGACAGTTTCCATACTAATCCTTGGGGTTGGGATAGGTCACTAGGTCTGTAAAGCTTTCATCAACTTTATACATTTTTTTTGCTCTTGCTCTTTAATTAATGAAAATATAGTTACGTAAAAGTAGATGTAAAGAATGTAACATAAAATTTTTCATGCATCACTAGCAGGTTTTACTGCCTATCTGTGTATATTAATTTTAAATACAGGGCTTATAATAATTTTTTTGATCTGTCATATTTATTCATTGTTTGTCCTATGATAACTTATACATAATACTTCAGAATGGAAAAAATTTGTGCTGACAGTCTAAAAATTTATGATAATTTTGGATCATATGGTATATATAGTTCAAACTATAATAACAGGTGTCAGAACAATTCCACACTAAAAAAGATGTTTATATTATTCAATATGTAAGTCCTAATGCTGGAAATAAATCTCAATATTAGCATAATAACAAATTATTATTAACTAATATTTAATATATAAATTCAATACCATGTTTCTTCATCTATTTTCAAATAATAGGTTATGTTAGAAGGATATTGTGTGTTTCTAAGACAGCAGAGCTTTTGTAAGGTTGAAATACTGAGTGAATTTTAACTTCTGGATCTGTCATGTAAATAGTAAAAGCAGTTTGTGTACTTTCATAATGAAATATTTTATAATGATAATTTTTTTCCTAGATTTGTAATATTCCTTTCAGATTGGATAGGATTTGTGTGAAACAGGATTTAGTAAAATAATCACCTCAGGTATATTGTAGCCATGAGTTTGGGGAAGACAGGGAAGTTGTGAGAGGTACATCTTTCTACCATTTTTTTCCTTTTTGCAAATTTTAACTCATTGGATCCATAACTCAATTTGAAACTATATGCCATAGGGGAAGTGGCATCTGAGATTGTACCCAAAGCAGCTAAAATGTTGAGAAGGGAACTAATGGGAGCTACATGGGAAATTCAATCATGACTTGAGTATGTGGTAGTCAAAGGGCCATAGAACTATTATTAATAAGATTAGCCGAAGGGATATGCTGTTACACTCCAGTGATAAGACCTGATGCATATGCACTCTTCTATTAACTAGTCAGATATGATTTTGTCATATGAAGGGGGATGCCTGAATTTTGGATGATCAGATATGCAGTAAAGAAAGAAGGTACAAGACCAAAAGCTGCCAATGAGCAAGAGGTTTTGGGTATCATTTCCAACTCAGTCTTTCATTGAGTATCATCTTTTATAATTATTTGTATGCTAATACATTTTTTAGACTGCTTGGCAGCTACTAGACAATCTGAACTAAGACAAAGTTTTGCATCTTGTTTTCAAAAAGAAAGCCAGCAATTTCTGGTGAAGTAACAGTAACATCCTGCCTTTGGGGGCTGGTGTGTGTAGCATAAGCTATTGTTTCACTGTAAATTAGAAAGCATGGGTATCTCTCCTGGCTACACTCCAGTGGAATGTGTTAGTTTGGACAAATCACTTAGCTTCCGTGTGCTTCACTTACTCCATCTGTAAAATGGAGATAATTATGGTATATGCCTCTCAAGGATGTTACAGTACTTAATTAGTGAATTTTTAATTCCTTGGAGGTCTTCAGAGGAAAGATATTATATGTTAAATATGTCTAAAGCATATTCAAATAATTTAAAAATTATTATAATAATTCCCAGTTTGAAAGTTCTTTTTTACTTTGAAGTTATTGAGCTTTGGGACAAGGAGTAAGAGCTTCTTAAGAATGTAAGAAAAAATATTTTTACCTGTTTCTCAAATGCTTGTTGGTCAACAGAGTACTTCAAAGGCTTTCTTCATTGTAGCAAAGAGAAGGCTAAGTAAGGTTAGAATTGCTAATATTTTCTAATGTGTTGCAGAAAAATATTAGAGAGGGGAGAAAACATTGTCAAAGAATAATTCTTGTACCATAACCAAAGAGTGTGAACTAGACCAGAAACTGAAAGCAGGTTTCTTAACACTGTCCAGTTCCAGAACTAATTGGATTTGAACCAAAGCTAGCAAAACTCTTAACAAAAAAACATTTTGATGATGATAAGGCAGTATCTGAAGAGTGTTACATATTGCAGTGTCTGAAGTAACAAGAGGCCATACTCAAACCCTTAGAAACTGCAGGTTACTACAAGCTGTGTAAACTTTGCAGTATGTGGCAAATATCAATGTTCTATTATGTCCTAGTGGACACCGAGGCAGAGCAGCAGACCCTAGACAGGCTACTCACATCTCTCTTATGTACCAGGAACTCATATCAGTCCATTCTGTCAGATCTGATGCACAGCAAGGAAACAGTGCCACATGAAAGAAGTTGCACATGGTGCTCTGTGATATCCAGAAGAAGATGATCATATGTTTGATCAACTGTAAGTTACTCATGGCTTTCGCTTTCTAAGTCATTGATAATGTTGCACTTTTTAACTTTAGATTAAGAAAATGAAGCAATCAAGTATTTTTTTCAGCTACTAAAGTGATAATTAATCTGTGCAACATAGTGAATAATAGCCTGTACAGCCACACAATGATCTAAATGTGTAGAATTAAATCTCCCAAAGCACTCTCTTCTCAGCTGCAATTGGGGCATCTGCTTTAGATTAAACCTGGTTTTAGGTTGAGGAGATACAATACTTAATAATATTTGCCTAATGGTGAAAAATATACTTTTCTTTTGGTTTATTCAATAAATGAATATGGTAGATCTTATTCTCATCTTTGATGCAACATCCTTTGTCAGTGAAAAAGTATACTAAAAGGGCAATTAAAAATATATGAAATAAATTAATTAAATAACATTTAATAACATCTCCCTGGAGGTGTTTAATGTCAGTCTGGGCAAGGCACTGAGCCGCCTGGTCTAGTTGGAGGTGTCCCTGCCTATGGAAAGGGGGGTTGGAAGTAGATGATCTTTAAGATCCCTTCCAACCCAAACCATTCTATAATTCTATAAGAGCTTTCCATAGCAAAAAGGATTGCAAATTACTGTGGATTTTGCTTGAGAACTGCACTGCAGCTTGAAAACAAATTCTCTGACCAAAGCATTTGCTGCATGCAACTGGATTTTTTTTTTTTTTCAGAGCAAAAATATTCTCTTCCAATGGCACATCAAATGCAGCTCAGATCCCCAGCAAAGACATAAACATCCATACATGTTGACTCATACTTTAGATAGCTAGGAACAAATTACAGGGTTAGGGTAGGCATACAGGGTACCAAACCAAAATAAACACAGAGTGAGACCCTGACTCAAACACCATTTAGGCATAAGAACCACAGTAGCAACTGCTTTCATCTGTTCCCTTCTCCTGTTGCACTAAACTGCTTGTTAGCATAAGCATGGCAAACATTATCCTGACCACAAGTGATTTTTTGATGTAGAATGTAATTTTTTCATGCAATTATTCACTTACTTTAACTTGATATATATGAAAATACATCCTGTCTGCTTTAAGCCAGAGCCATCTGTATTTTGCCATATTAAAGATACACTGTAAAACCTTGATTTTTTTTTTGCATTTCTCTCACCTTATTGACAACAATGCTAGAGTTAAAATTTGAAGTTCTTACTCAGAAAACAGCTTAGAAAAGGGAAGTCATACAAGGTTGTCCAAGATTCTCATCAGCTAGAAACTTCTATAAGATAGATTACAGAACTAAATTACTGGTGAACGGTAAACCAGCTCAAATTCAACTAGTGTGTATAGAGATGTTGATTTGCAATAACCCTATGAACGGTAAGAACATTCCAGAGGACTGGATGAAAGATAATACCATGCTTAAAAAGACTAAATGAGCCAACCCACATAATTATAGGGCTGTCAGCATGACATTGATCCCAGGCAAAATAATAGAGTGACCTATATGGGACTCTGTTACCGAAGAATTAAAGGAAGGAAACAGAATGGATGCCAATCAACATAAACTGAGTTAGAGGAAAAGCATCTTTGATTTTGTTTTTATTGTTAAGTAAGCTAATACTAGAGGTAAATTAAACCTTACCTCATAACTTCTTTCCTGTTCCACAAAGCATACAGACATTTGATAAAGGAAAAAGTCAGTGTTGCTGCTGTTTTGAATTAATGAAATAAAGCATAAAATTTAGAAAATATAAAATTTATATTCAGATTTGATTGAGCATGTGATGTACAGCAACATAATTTTCTAGAGCTTGCCTTGAATTACTTTATTTGGTATCAGCTGAGAATCTGGCAGGTATTACTTATTTTAACTTTCAATATGACACAAAACTATTCTGAAATACTTCTCCTTTGTCTCATTCAACCATAAGTCAACATCCAGAGTACAAATGTTTGGTGATAAATTTTTCTTCCCACTGGAATTTCCACTAGATACAAATATAATTTGGCTAGTACTTTATTTTATGGCACAAGGGATTTATTGGATACTTACTATGGGCAAAAATATTTAGTTTAGATATTGATAGCAGCAATACTGTCATCTGGCAAACATTGTAGCACATATAGTACTTAGAAGAATTCTATTTGGTAAATAAAAACAAAGTGTAAGTGTAAAATATGTTGACTGCAATACAGTCTGATATTTTAAACAATCACAGATGGTGATGTACTAGCTGGTTATTGACAGCAATACCAACTTTAGAAAGGGTTTTGGCAGGTCTCATCGTACAATGATTAATTACTGCAAGGCAGTCCAATTTTCTCCTTTGTTCAGCTCATGGCTCAGGGTAAAATCTGCTGCTCTTATTACAATCTACAACACAGGAAATATCTTCTCACTGCTGTATCCAAGGACCAAACAAAAGTGCAAAGTCAGTCAAATAACACCCACAGTCAATGCTGGAAAGGCTTTTCCTCCAGGGACCATAGAAAGAAGGAAGTTAATGTGGCTTTGCTCTCCATGTTTTAATTTCTTTTAAATGACCAATGTGTGGGACAGATGAATAGGTTTTCTGAAGAGACCAGCTAGGTACTAGTACAGGTGAGCTATGTACAGAAAGATATAGGTGAAAAAGGATCAACTGTGAGAGGAAGCAAAGGATATTAGTGCTCATGCTTAAACTGTATACATTGTGTATGAAAGAAATAATAGGAAAAAAAAATCATGACAATAATGATCTATCACTCTCCCTGAGCCTATTACTAAAAAAGAGAGATTACTTATTTAAAGGATTGGTCCTATCTCCTGATGTTCAATGTACAGTGATAGAAGATGAGAAATTGTCATTGAGATTCCCTAGTAATGGACAGGGTTCAGTCCTGCCTGATCAGTGTTAAGGAAAATATTCAGCAAGTAGCCCCTGTCAAGAAAGGGTACAGCAGTTTTTAATAATGCAAAGGAGATGCTCTGTTGCCAGTTACTGAATGTGTTTAATGTCTGAAAGTTCTTCTTTGCATGACCTGAAACAATATTAAGCATATATGAGGGGTGAGCTGCCTTTCAGTGAGAATTCTTTTTAAGATTTTCAGGCTAGCTCCAGATGAGGTGGTAGCTCTACACATCTGTACAATGCTGAACTGAAATTATACTCTGAGTCCTGGAAGCAACACAGATGCATCATTGCTGCACTGCATTATGCTTTGGCTAGAGTAGTTATGCTGACGTGGCTACTCTGATTCCCGTCTTAACCTTATTCTCAGCTACCTTAGATCTCTTTGCTCTGTAGTTTGAACTTACCCACAGTTTTCATCTTTACAAGAATCTAGAAATGTTGATGCTTCAAGTATACTCTGTTGCACCTGCAATTCAGGATGAGAACTCTTAGGGGGATGACCACCTCTAAATAACAAGCATCCTCTTGTTTTGAGGTGGGCATCCTTTTAATTTTTTTCTGACCTTCCTCATACCAGAGACTGACCATAACTAGATATAGAACAATAGACCACTCTGAACGGTACTTTGAGTTAGCAAAGACAAACTATTTAGTTCCTGGTGACTATGAGGCTGAGGATGGATATGAGTGACTGAAGAGGGTCAAACCTGATTTAGATTGACAAGGGTCTAGAGGGGAGTGGGGGTGAGGGGGAAAGGTGTTTTTAACTTCCTCTGCTACGTAGGATGTGGTTCAGCTTTTGGAAATCATCAGGGCAGCTCTCACTTCGTCAGTTTTCAAACATCAAAGGATCCTTTGGCATTACTAATGCCTTGATCTCCTCTTCTCTGTCTGTAGCACAGCGTTTATTCTGAAACTCTTTGGTCTAATTAAATCCTTAGGTTTTTATGAAACTGAGAGACACATAAGGTTTGTGATACAAAAAAGGGAGAAGACCACATCACGTTTGATGATTAGCTGATCTTTGCTGATGCTGTGGTCTACAGGTCTTCGTCTTCTCCCTGTGGAACAAAACCAAGGTAAGAATACTATAGATATCCAAGAGCTTTGAAACTATAAAGAAGCCTTCCTTGAATTTATTTTAAAAGCTTGAGCTTGAAGGAGTTCTAACTTCACCTTGGTGTAGATGGCTTACTCAGTATAGTTCTTTATTGTACTTTCTGATTGAGTCATTTTGCTTTCTGCTTTTTATTGTATCATAGTTTGGTGAAGTAACTGGTAAGAAACCAGTTTATTGAAAACTGTCAATTTTCTTTAGTGTGGAAATGGTCCAGGGAATAGTTGCAGGGATAGATGTGAAGCCTGAATCTTCTCTCACCTAAATGATATTCACTGATGGAAAGTGAAACAACTTTAGTTTAGGGTAGCCTTTTAGAGCTGATTACCAGTTTTAACTGTGAGTGTGATAACAGTAAAATAGACAGTAGTTTCATGTGTCTTAAGTGTTGAGAACAAGGAAGCACCCCACAAAAATCACTTCATCTAAGTGCTTAGTTAATATTGTTATAGAGAGAGGCCTGCAGAGATGGAAGAGCAGGGAGGCAGATGCTGTCACCAGCAGTCTTTTACTTGGTATGATTTATTTCCAGCCCTTAAAAAACAGTACACAGCACAGTGACACTAAGGAGGAAAAATTAACCTTAGAAACAAATGGATAATTTTTCACTAGTGAAGGGAAAATAAGAGATCTGGAAAAAAGTCAGATTAACAGAAATAGTGTAACATGGAAATAATTTCTGAACAGAAAAAAATAAGCATATTAATTTCCATAAAAGATGTATGCATGAAACCTAGATATGTTTACATTTTTCTAGTATTGGAGGCAACAAACTGCCTTTTTTTAACACTTAGGAGCACCATAGTCTTAACAGAGTCCTACTTATTCAGGCCATGACCCATTAAGCCCCCTAGAAGAACAGAGGTTTCTGTCTCTGAACAGTTTTTTTTCCCCTGTCTTCATATATTGTCCATAGTACAATAGATCATACTGGCCATGTCTGAAAGCACTAAAATATACCAAAGGAAATACAATCTTTTGATCCCCTGGGTAATTTTATAAACATTAATCTAGATTCTTTGTTGAGAAAGTTGAACTCAGTACTTATCTATAGAACTGGGAGAAAAAAAAACAAACCCAAACAAACAAACAAACAATAAGCCCCCAAGTAATTCACAGCTCACAGGGTGACTTATGATATTGCTAATGAAATATTTGAAATTATTTTTTTCTCATCATATCTAAGGTGGCAAGAGTTCTCTCTCCTTAAATAAACTCTGGCTGTGGCAAACCATGGGACAGATATTAGGTGATCTGATCTCTGAAGACAAGATCTATTGGTAGTCTATGACATACACCCATTGGTTAAGATCTAGAAATAGTGGAAAGGAGAAAGAAGGAACTAACTGTGAAATGTAGGTGAGCTGTGATAAGGGAATGCAGACTAACTTTATGTTTCCTATATCCATTCCTACTGAAACCAGCCAGTGCATCTCAGAAAACTGTCTCCAAGTCTTAATTTTCAATGAAAGCACAAACCCAGCAGCTGTCCATATATTGTCTCTGTTTCCTCTTCTCCTGCAGTGGGTTTCAGAGCAGAGTAAAGGCAAATCTGAGACGATGTCTGCTGCTTGCACATGTAGTCTTGAAACAAATGTGTGTACTGACATAACTGACCCTGTAACCCATCTGGTCATGGATACTCAATATCCATGAAGTCAGGTTAACAAGATATCACCTCACTTGGTGATAAGTGGGATTTGTAGGCTCAGATTCCATTTGTACAGTGCGGTTCCAGGAAGCACAGCAGTGTGCAGGGCAAAGGCTTGCTTTTTGACCTGGTCTCCTAAAGGCAGTGCAGATATTCTCTACAATCCCCTTCACTGCCTGGACAGATTTCTTCACTTGCACAACTACCATACCCAGACATCTAAATAGATATCTAAATTTGTTCACAGATGCAAACAAAACATTGTATTCCTTTAATGGCTGATTGCATGCATGGAGTAGAACTGCTAGCATCCTCGGTTATGTGGCATCCCTGCCTAGTGTAAATAAGACTTACTATGAGAATAGTTTTCCTGACTAGATCAGTGTAAGTAGTGACAGACTCCAAGTATTTTCATAACTAGAAAAAAAAGATGATCAGATAAACCTAACTTCTTTGCATGTAAAGCAGATCCCTATTTATACTAATTTAGTATTGAGTTATTACAGATGGGCAAAGACAAATGGCAAAGTCATAGTCACTTATAGCCAAGGAGATTTCATTCCTCAGTACTGAGTATGAATGCAACCCTACCATCTTGTCCAACTTGGCACAGCATTTCTGGCACTGAAAAAGATTTAAGAAATTCCGAGTGGTGCCATGGGAATCATCTTTTCATCTTACGAAGAAAGTAACTCTCTCAGTAAAATGATGGGTAGCAGGCTGATTACCATCCAGGATCTGCTAATTGGTGTGATGTTTGAGGATTGAAAGAATAACAGAGTATCAGGTGTAATATTACTGTCACATAAAACCACTGTATGATGTAACCAGCAGAGTGGCCCATAAAGGGCAGCATGATTTTAAAGTCAATCCACTTCTCTGTGTTGTACTAAAGATGTTGCAAAATGAATTGGTTAATACAAAATCTGGTTCTAGTATGAATGCTTACTGCAACATGTGTTTAATACACATGCCTGACTACATTGGTTCCTGTGTAAAGATGTAGATCTTTCTTACTGGAGATATTCCAATCTGAAGTGGCAAAGACAGGCATTTTAGATCTTTTATGATCAGGAGGCAGTGAACGTATCATATTAGTAAATGCATTCAAGTGACACTAAGATAGCTTGATATAACAAATATACTGTTTAAGAGAAAGCTTTAAATAAAGGGCTCAAAAAGACCTAGGCATCTCTTGACAATCAAAAGAAATTTTCACTGGCAGCAACAGAAAAGATAATTAATAATATTTTGGCTGTCTGATTGATTGATGGCATTTTTTATTTTAATGGCAGATCAGAAAATAATTTTTACAGAGAACTTCAGCTGGACTGAATAAGGAAAAACTTCAAAATGATACACTCCCATGTGCATATGATCATAGAATCATGGAATAGTTTGGGTTGGAAGGGACCTTAATGATCATCGAGTTCCAACCACCCTGCCATAGGCACGGACACCTCCCACTAGATCAGGCTGCTCAGTGCCTTGTCCAGCCTGGTCTTGCACACCTCCAGAGAGGGGGCATCCACAACCTCCCTGGGCAACCCGTTCCAGTGTTTCACCACCCTCACTGTAAAGAATTTCTTTCTTATGTCAAGTCTAAATCTACCCCCCTCCAATTTACATTCATTGTTTCTGGTCCTCCCATCCGATATCATATTAAAAAGTCCTTCCCCTGCCTTTCTGTAGGACCCCCCAGGTACTGATAAGTTACTATGAGGTCCCCTCTGAGCCTTCTCTTCTCCAGGCTGAACAACCCCAACTCCTTCAGCCTGTCTTCATAGGGCAATGATGTCACATTGCATGTATATTAGATCTCTACTTACACTAATTTTGGTTTATACTATATTGAGATATTATGGCTTGATCCCCTCCCCCCTTCCAAGTTAATGCCAAGTGAAAACCATTATAAACCAGACATGAATCTAACCCAAGACAGAGACCCCTCCAACCTCAGACCACATTTTGGAAGTATTATATGCAAGACAATACCTGACTGTAATTCACCATTCATATCATTTACTGAGAGACGTTTCTTTAGCTGAATGGTAAACACTCCCTTACTGACCTTTGGCAAGCAAGGTGTTGGGAAACGAGGAGAAAAATAACGAGGCTTTTATTAGAGATGCTAGAGTTCTTAGAGGTTAAGTGGACTGCTACTTATTTAGGTAAAATAGGAGAGTACACTGATCAGTAATCCTGGTCATAATAGAGCTAACAGTATTCAGTCTTTAAGGAGGAAGAGTTTTTCTGGCGAAATGTCAAGCAAATAGTTGATTCTCAGTAGCTCAAGGATGACATCTACAATTTGTGCAATAGTTAATAGAGAATCAGGTGTCTTTGGTAAAAAAAGTAATAGGAAGGAAGGAGAGGGTGGAGGGAAGGGTGACTAATGGAACATAATTGCATATGGATATTGGATATGGATTTTGTTCACTCTACACAGTAACTAGGGATATTTTCATACATGTTTGAAAAATTGTCCTAGGGGACAAATGCCTGCTCCTCCTCAGGATTTAAAAGAAAATACAGCTGTACAAAAACAAATTTGCTCAACTGGTGAAACCAATGAAAATCCTATTTCTGTGGAGAAGCAAAATCCTCCATCACCTAGTTTCTTATCTCAGCCACTTTGCTGTAAGAGAAAGATACATAATTATGTGGCTGCTTGTCCATACAGTTGTGGCAAATTACATGCCTTTACTTTCAGAATATATGAGAGAGTACTGCCTGTCAATAATTATAGGGAGGATTGTAGCATCACACCATTAGTAATATTAAAATCAACATTATCAATAATTTTCATTATCAGACCCCATTATAAGTCCCTATTATTCAGTTGCTTATAACTTGGCACAACTTCAGTCCTTTGTATGGAAATTTCTCCACGTTTTGTGTCAGCCTCAGGCTAAGACTTTTTTTTACATTCTATTTTAATTTTGAACAAAGTAGTTCCTCCATACATTATTTTTGTCATGTTTGTTTGAACAGCAGCCTCCTCCTTTGCAAAAGAGATGTGAAATATGGGTCAGGGATGTGTTTTTTGCTGGCCCCTTCAAAATCTGTTGAGATTTGGCCAAATAATAAGCATGTGATATATATTCTTGGCCAACTTCCTCCATGTTAAAAAGTCAAAATTTCAAACAACTCTTCCTCCCAAAGCACGTGCTATCCTTTCATAGTGTCTGCTGCCAGTTGAACAGTATGTGGCCTCTTTCTCTGGAGGTGAGTCAATATCCTGGATCCTATCACTGGTCAGAGACTCTTCCTTTTTTACTCACTGTCTTGTGGAGGCCAAGTGTAGGGTAGGAATCAAGGCCATAATTAAAGTCGTGTTGTCCTGTGTTTCCTGCATTGCAAGTGGTGTCCAGCTACCTACCACTCAAACAACATGAAAAAGCAGGAATTCAAACAGCACATCTGGGGAAAGTCCTGTGAGAGGGAGTCTGGGGTGTGAATTAGAGTCTCTCTCAAGTTGTTACAGGAAGGAAAGACTTGCAATGAAGTGAGGTAAAGAAATGCAATGAAGATCCACTGAGTATTTTTTATCCCCAAAATTTTATCGTATTTTCATAAGAACTATGAAGTCTGTCACATCATTTACCTTTATTAATTATATTTTTTATTTTGTGGACAAATCATATTGAGTTAAAATGTACATGAACTATTTTGGATGAACTCATAGAGGGTTACTATCCTCCCATAATTCCCAGATAACCAGGATAACCGACTTTTATTTATTCATCCTTTTTGCCCTCTTAAAAGATTGGCACACAAGATTTTTTTCCCACTCTTCCAAAATTTCCCCAGTACTTACTTGAGGTCAGCATTAAAGATTCAAAAGAGTCTCTTTGTTGCTGTAACTTTGAGACCTTTACTGAAATGGTAAGGACTTAAATGGCTTAAAGTTTGTCAGATTATATTTAAAATAAGGGTTATCACATTTGAAATAAGGGTTATCACTTTTCCATGTACATTTTTACATACACGTATACTCTTTCAATTAATTTTGTCTACAATTCTATTGCTCTATCCCGGAGGGTATGATACAGTTCCAGGCTAAAACTAAGTAGTGTCTGCAGTGTCTGAATTCCAGTAGTACTATCTGCATCTTCACAGTCAGCCCTTTTTTCCCTGCTGCTTAAAATAACTTAGTATCATAAGGAAATGTTGACACTTTATATTCACCCTCTCTTCCTTCCAGTTATTTAGGAATGCAATGAGCAGTATGAAACCCAAAAACATGACTGTAGAGCTCTGCAGGGATCCTCTTTCTACATTGACAATGGACTCCTAATCTCTGTTTCCAATCTTTTAACAAATTATTTATAAATACAAGAATCTTCTTTTAAATCTTCTGAGTTCTCAGATTCTTTAAGAGCCCTTGGTAAGGGATCTTGTCATATACCTTCTAGAAACCCAGATAATCTGTATCATCAGGGTGAAACTTATTAATTCTCTTGTATTTCGTTTAAAGAACTTGTATTGATTTGTAAGACATTTTTTCTCTATGTACAAATAGTTGTGGATCTTCCTTATTAAATATTATTTATAAATATTTCCAATCATTCTGTTCTTTGTAATAGTTCCTGCTGGATTTCGCTATTCAGATATGGGAGTTACTTGTCTAATTCTTTCAGTATCCATTAATAGATTTTTAAAAAATAGTATTTGCTTTCACCATTACTTATTTAATAAGTTATTTCAGGCTAAAGTTTTTTCATTCTTCCATTAGTTTAAGATCCTTGGGTAGGTACTATGTCATGCTGGTGACTTGGTGACAAATTGTTTTAGAAATATTTCATATTGAGTTGGACTTGGGGGGTTGGAACTCAATGATCTTTAAGGTCCCTTCCAACCCAAACTATTTTATGATTCTATGATTAGGAATTTCTCCAGGTTTTTCATATTAAAAATTATTTTAATTTACCTTATTCTTTAGCTGTTCCATTTTCTTCTCTACCTGTCACCTAAATTCTCCCCACATTCCTTGGCACATTTTCAATTTTGATATGTTTGAAAAAAAACTTTATGAAATATTTTTCTACTTTTGTAAAGTTATTCTTCAAACTTTTCCTCAGGTCATCATTTTGGTTTCAGATTTACCTTGTCAAATTTTAAGATGTGTTCCCTTTTCCTTGTTTATACTCTATCATGAGTCTTACAAACAAGGCAAGTTGAAAGAGTCTTTCTCCTTATCTGTCTTTCTGCCTTGGGCTTTTTTTTTGGTGTGTCTGTCTTCTCCCATATTCACTCTATAGGAGCAAATAACAAAATGAGCTTTCCTTCACTATGAAGTTGTATAGCTATGCTAGAAACTTCCCTGTTCTGTTAGTTCCGCTGGAAAATATCAGATTCTCCAAGATCAAAGCTTAATTTGCCAGAAACAAGCAAACTGATCACAACAGAGAGCAGAGTGAAATGTAGTGTTTCAAAACAGCTCCTTCGTAAAGAGGATGTTCAGATGGTTCATCCTCTTCTGTCTTTTCCAGAGTGACATTCATTTGGTGGCAAGCAACATATGCCTGACACAGAATATGTAGAATGTTTGTGTGTCAAGTACCATTAGATCCTCAGAAACACCTCTGAACTGATTGATACTTCTGTAGCAGTTTTCCTGGCATTAAAAAATACAAAAGCCAGAAGGAGAGAGAGAGGTTTATTCGAATTTTAGCAAGTTTTCTGTGTGACATAGCACTCTCTCTAAATCATGCACTTCAGCTTTTTCTGCCTTAATTTTTAATAAATTATTCAACAAATTTGGAGGGATGCTTTTATGATAAGACAAGTAAAATACAGCTATGAACAGCTTTAGGCTAAAGGTATAATCGTCTACTCTTGTGACAAGATGACAATGTTGCTTTCAATGAAGTTAACATCACCAATTGCTCAAGGTTGGAACTAGAGAATTTCAGAACTGAAAAGGATGAGGACGGACAAAACTTGGCTTCACAAAACTCCCTGAAGCTTTACAATTGTAACACACTAAACTAATGACTCCACAGTTTGAGATTTATTAAAGGGCTAAGTGGGAGAGAACTACATGTACTCAGTCTCATGAAGAAACATTTTTTTGTTAAAAGGTCTTACATTTCTAGGTAGCTGTAAGGTTTTTTCGACTCATTTGAGATACATCTAATTCATCAATATAATATCTTTATAAGTTCCTCAGAAGCACTGAAATTTTATCAAGAAATCTTTAGTATACATTCCCTAATAATTGTAGGCAGTCAGACAGTATCTGACAGTGTATTACCTCTTCTTTTATTACCCCATGGTATAGATTGTTAGAATAAGACTATTTTCATTTGTTGTTATCTATTCTCCCTGTTTTTTAGGTGCTTCCTTTAATTTCTGCTGGTGCCATTCTGTAAATCTCCTCCCACTCTTACTGCTGCTGTTGCTTTTCTTCTGCCCTTCCTCTTTCTACACTTGTGGTGCTCTAAATCTGTCATCCAGATGTAACTTTCAGGAGTCCTGATTACAAGCAGATTTGCAAGCTCTTGTATGTTACTTTCTATTTTAAAAAGTTGACTTGGGATTTGGAAAAAATCTCCCTATTTAGTTCTTTAAATAGAAAGAAAATAGTGTAACTCAATATTGGCTGCTGGTTGGCACTACTGAAACCAGCTCATGGCTGGAAACTGATTTGTGACTTCATTTGCTTTTATGTATGATTATTTATTTTAATGCTATTAGAAAGCGTGTATAGAAATGAGTTTGTCTTTATTTTAAGGATTTCTAAAGGTACAGAGCCTTGTGGTGCCAGGGAAGGAGACAAGAGATGATTGGGCTTCTGAAAAAAACATCCCATTCAATTTCAAGAACCAGCATGGATGCTGTATTTCCACTGTAAAGCTCATCTAACTCATTGAATTGTCCAAGAAAGTGCATTTTGCTTTTCCCTACCTAACATTCGGGGAGCTAAGTGCACTAACCAAAAAGCTGCATGCAAAAATTCTGCCTGTTGCCATTCTTGTGGCTCAATAGAAGACATAGTATGTCTTCAGTGTCAGTGTGAGCTTGCTCAATCGAACAGTCAGTCCTCTGGTACATTCTGTCACACCGATGCAAGGTGTTGAGACACGCAAAACACATCCTCCTCCTCTCCTCGTATCTACGCAAACCTGTCCATGGGAGGGCAGCATGGAGAAGCTGGTTGTCCTACTGCTGCATGGCAAGACACTTAGCTGGCTATCAATGTCCAAAGACTGAGAGAAAATGGGACCTAGTCATGAGAAAAGAAACACTGGGACAAAGTGAGGGATTTCTCTGAAGAGCAGTTGTCACAATGTGACAGCATTTCTTTATCAACCATCAAGTAATGTCAATATTTGAAGTGTAGCTTGTCAACAGAGAAGAGGAGGCAAACAGTGGCATGTGATCCAGGAGGCTTTTGAGACACATCATGTGCAAGAGTGTTGTGCACTGTGGTTGGTACCTTAGACATTTTCCGGGACCACGTGGTGCTCTCATTCTCTTTGACTTCACAGAAGTGCTAAGAATTACCTTTCATTGGACCTGTTGTAAAGCCCACTGAAGTCAGCTAGTGGCTTGTCTGGTTAGTGACAGACCTGGAATCACATCCAGACTTTTCTGATCAAAGCAAATAATTTCACTCTAAGAGATAACCAGTACCAGTCATCTCTGCATTCCAATATAATCCAGTTTATTCAATAAAACTGGTACTAAAAGGGAGTATTTCTTGGCCTCCAAAAGAAGATAAGGAACAGTTTTATGTTGAAAGAACTATGGAATTTTACATTTGTGGTGAAGACAGTGAAAACAGCACTGATGGGATTAAAACTAGCTTTAAATTGACAGCTGTCATCTTACCTTCCCCATCATATAGCTTCTCATGAACTATGGAACAGATGACTGTCCTGCCACAGGAAGCACTGCATATACTTTGAATATACTTTAAAAAAATAATTCTCATATCTGTAAAAAAGCAGTCTTCAGTATTTCAGGTGATGATTATGTGTTTTGGGACAATCTGCACATACAGTGTATTTAGGACAATCAATCCATCTGCCCAAAGTGATGATAATCCTCTTAAAGGGGTAGTGAAAGCAACAGTGCATGATCTTACCTCTCTCTCTTCCTTCTGCCTCGGGAGAAATGAGTAATTTCAGTAGCAAAACAGATTAAGAATTATCTTGAGAACAAAGACTACAGTTGTGAGGGGCTCTTCCACTGATTGCTCAATTTTGGGAGAACACTTGCTACAGTACTCTGTATGTATGTACTCATAGCATGGGACAATTCCTCACATATTTGTCAGATAGATGATGTTTGTTATGGTGTCATCATGAAATTGAAATCTGTAATAAAATCATTATCACAAGTCACAAAGTGCTTGCAGAACTGAAGTTACAATCAGCAGGAACCTAAAAAGAAATAAATCAGCATATAGTCAGTACCAGTTTTCAACCATAATACAATGAAAGTATTTCCACTATCAGCCTAGAACAGCATAAGTACTTCATTGACAAGAGGATTGTCTAATTTTGGTGCCTATGAGGATGTCTATAAAGCATTAACAGCAGTAAAAATTAATTATGGCTATTCTAGATGTTAAAGGATAAAGTATATTTTCTCTCCATGCAGCTTTTCTTCATGACATATCATTCTACCTTTCAGTCTTTTGATTAATTGCTCTAGGTGATTAATGGATATTAGCTAATATTTAGTTATTAATACTCAGGGATTTAAAGACATTGTATAAATTTATACTTAGAATTGAAACTTCAGTTCCAGAACTTTGAAATACATACAGCTGAACTAAAATATTAAATAGAACAGTCTCCTATTTTAATTAACATAAACCACAATATAAATAGTTTGTATGAGTTTCATTCAGAACCTAGTCTAGAGAGATTGAGCTTATTCTCTTCTCTTGCATTCTCCAAAGCAGATCTCATTGATATTTTATGCATGGAGCAGTTTATATCTTCCTAGTGTGCAACAGTATTGTTTTCTTCTTGAAAATAATTCTGACTGAATTCCAGTTTTAGTCCTATATGGATTTTGTTTTTCCACATTAAAAACCCCCAACCTGCTGAACTGGTTAGTTAATTATATTTTGATCTCTTTCCAACTATCAGACTTTTGTGATTGGCACATTGTTTTAAGACTTAGTATCTGGTGCCTTATTAATGATAAGATTTTCAAATATGACTTGATTGGTAGAAAAAAGAAGTAAAATTAATCATTTTGCAATCTGTTTGGTCACATTTGAAAGATTCTGGACAGACCTCACAGGACTGCCTCATAACCAACACAATTTAAAAGATAATGCAACATTGATTCCTCCAATTTGCTTTTTTGGTTTTAGAGTCTCTGTAGACACTCAAGATTTGTTTCCAAGATTGTCTTTGCAAGGAGGGTTAAAATGTACTTTAAAAAAATATTACAGTTGAGGTTCACGGCTCCATCAAGTACCTGCACAATAATTAGTTTCCCTTCTTTATGTCACAGGAGCATGTGGTCTCCTGTAATTACAGGAGTTAATGGGGAACATGTATTAAACAAGAGGTAAAGTTGGAAAATTACAGATCCTTGTAGAAAATCCCTTCATTTGAAATTCCCAAATTTTTAGCAACACCACCAGCTAGTGGTGACATGAGTCATCCAATGGTATGATTTTCAAATGCACCCTATTTTATGCCAAACATTCAATTGTTTTATTTTAGCTGAAAGACTTTTAAACTGTATCTAAAACTGAAACATAGAAGCAATGATAGATTTCATAGTTAAGAAGTATATGAACAAACTTTCACATTTATTACATGTGGTAAGAAAGGAAATGGAGTTGTAGGAAGAGCGGGGGAAAGTAATGCAAATGAAGAGGAAGAAGTCTGGAATTGCAGCTGATAGCAGAGAAACTGAGGAAGACTTCTACAGTTTTGGAGAGTTTGCCTTTGGTATGAGTTTATGTTTAGGTGTAGTCAGTGTGATATTGGCTGACATTTTACTGGAGCCAGGAGTGTTCCCAGCTCTTATCTTCTGCCCTCTGATTCCCTGATTACTTTGTTGTTCCTAGGCTTTACCTCCTCTCATCCTTTTCTTTCCTTCTGTGTGTATTTTTTACAAGAGGATGTGGCCCAGTATTTAGAGTCTGGCCTTGTCAGAGGTAATTCCAAGTCCATTGACCCTCCTTTTCTCCTTGTTCACAGCACCTTGGAAGTATGTTTTGGGAGGGTTATTTCTATGGCTTTCTCAGTCATCTGGGGTGGACTGATGGCTGTTGCCTGGTGTCTCATGGTGGATACATATATTGGCATTCAGCAAATTCAAGACTCTCCAGTAAAATAAGAAAAGCAAATGGGTGCTTGGGGGGATACAGTCCTAGCAGATCACTTTTCCATTGCCAAATCAAAATAAGTGCTTGACATAGTTAGGACTTTTATGTGTTTCTTTATTAAAAGAACTTCTATTGCATTTGTTTGAGAAGTGATAACAGTAAGAAATTTTCCAAATAGTATGTGTGATCTTAAAAACGAACAAAATTGTCTTAGAATTTAAATATGCCCATAAAAATTTGCCAGGAATTCTGGAGTCAAAAAGGAAGAAAGAAAGAAAAAAACCCTACAACACGCTTCATGACTTTATGGAAAAGAACAAGGAAGCGAGAAACTGAGCACTACAAAAAGCTCAAAATAGGGTGAATGTGGGGCATTTTTATTTTGCATCAACGATTTGCATAATAAAAGATAGACTGACAAAAGAAGTGATTTAAAACAAAAGGGTTAGTTGAATAATTAAAAAGCACATTATAGCAACCAAACTTAAATGTAACAAGGTGAATAGTTCTTACAGGCAATGGTGAGGTGGTACATAAAATCCTGATAGAAGCAAAGCGAATATGAAAATAAACTGCAAAAAAGAAATAATGTTTCACCATTAGGTTATCTTTATGGCAGACAGAATTACATAGCTGCATGTATACATTTGTACATTTTAGGGTTTTTTTATAGAGTCATTTATATATCTGTCTAATATGTCTGCCCTGAGGATCTAACAAAGGCAAATGGGAAAATATAATTAATATAGAATTATAAAACCAACTGTGAAATGTATTTTCTTTATTTCCTCATGATAACTGGAGAAAAAGAAAAGCAAAGAGAACGACTGACATTCCTTGTTTAATGCAGCTTACTTAGTGACTGGCATAATGATAAGTGATGGTAATTTACCTTAAAAACCTTAATGAGTGGATCATTACTGTAGAGAAATGGGAAGAAAACTTTAATCCCACAGAGGCAGAGCTCCATGGTTGGCTGTGCAATAACCAGACAGAACTCTGAATGAGATTCCCAAGCTTCTGTTCCCTAGATAAAATTTTCTCTCACTCCACTTTTGCAAAGGTAATGAGGAGGTAATGAGGCTTGACTTGAATTTTTTCAGCACTTGATTCCCTTCATTCCCCAGCAGGTTCCCATAGGATAGAGTAAGATGTTGGATTTATATAAAAGCTGTGCTGATAGATAGGTGGAGGAGGTGAGCTATGCTATTTGGGTTTGGATTCTGCCTGTATGAGAAGGAATTCAGATAAATTTCAAGTTCTTTCAGCACCGTCAATTCACTCTGATAGTTTCCACAGAATAAGACAATTTGACGACGTGCAGACCTTGTCAAGGCTGTTGAATGTTTATTTTGTCACTTTACAGATACTAAACACTGACCTTTCTGTGTCACCTTCTCTTCCTCTTTCCCTCCATTTTTCACTAGCCTAATACATACATCTGAGTAAATAATAAAACCCAAAAAGGTAGGCAGATATGTTGTATTAGATCATTAGCTTAATTTGAGCTGAAAGGTCTTTGTTGTAAGTTGGGGGCGGGAAGGGACCTGGGGACCTTTGCAAAGTATTTTGCTGGCAAGCTTGTTGAGATTTGATTGCCTTTGTTGTGATAATCTGAAATTAATTTGCACTTGAACCCATCTTTCTTCTGGGCTCAATTTAAACACGGTTATAATTATGCGCCCTGCATGAAATTGAGAACAGACACTGATATGACAAGTCTGAATTTTTTAATTCCCCAGGTACTAAAGGCTTTTTTCCCCACTTATCTCACAAGGTAATAAAACAAAATGTTCCAGTGAAGCACATGCTTAAGAGAGAGGTATTTGCCTGAGGGGAAACAGTAATAATCAGTGTATTGCTACACATTTACTCATGTACTTTCTCAGTAGGTCAATCTCTTTCTTTTAAAGTGATGTTAAACTTCTGCTAATATTGGTTGATTTGTACCTGGTAAATTAAAAAAAAAAAGTAGAAGTGATAGATTTTATTCTGTTTTAGCAGCTCTTCATCAGAAAGGCTTTTTCTCAAACATCCATTTTGATAGATATTTTTAAAAAAACCCCACTATTGAAGACTACCTCCTAACATCCACAATTGATCTTAGCAGTGCACCTTTCTTGTTCTCAGTATGAGCTGTAATATCCTTATCAGCATTCTTTTAGTTTTAACCCAGATTAGTGTTTTTGGTGAGGAATCTCATTAACTACAGTAAGCCCATCTTCTTTTGTGATTTCCTTTGGAATTGTAATGTACAAAAAGGCCACCAAGGTCAATGCCCTGGGCACAAATTCCTCTTTAAATCATCATTCAGCTCAGAGTAACAACATTCTCCTTAGAAATAGACATTTTTAAAGATCTGGAAGAAACTGCTCTGTTTCTTGGAAGTGAAAATCATCCAGAAGAGAAATAGAAACTAAGAGCATAGGAAATGAAGTGTAGGGATCTGCAGAATAACTATTTGTTAGATCCAACCTTTTTTCTATTAACCAGTATAATTCTTGTCTATGACTCCTATATTTTTGAGCTGTGTCTTTTTGGATGAAAAAGAAAGTATTTTATAGTTAGTGTGCTACATTGTAACACGGGTTTTCATAGTATTGATGGTGCTACTAAAGTAACATCTTTTAAGTTTTATCAATACCAGTTGTGCTCTCCCTGAAGATGTAGACTGTATTTATCTGAGTTTCTTTAGTAAATTAAATAACTAAATAAAATCAATCCCACATTTTTGACAAGTAAAGCAAAAGTGCTATTTCTGCCATAGATAATATTAGGAGCAATGTAAAAAACAAGACTCCTTCACTCAAATCTTTATTGCTATAGCACAATACCAAATTATGTGAAATAACTGAAGAGCACCTCATTGTGGCTAAAAAAGAGCTTGCCCTTCACCTTCTTAAAGGACTCTATTCATGTGAATACATTTTTTTGAAAGCAAACTTATTTTTAACTAATGATGGTTTCCATGCTGGCTATAATGGAAATAAAAATTAAAATAAGCGGTGTAAAATTAATATTTATCTTGTTCTGCCTTATGAAAAGGAATATTGTTAGGCTGACACGGCTTTAAGATAAAAGATAAAAGCTAGAAAAAAATATACAAGTCATTATTTTTATACATTGACAATAATATTGGCATCAGTTAGCTTTGATATTTACATTTGTTTTAAAATTTCTGTATTCTGAGATTTTGTTCAAATACTGTTCTGCTGATATGGAGGAGAAATGATGTTGGACAATTTCTTTGAGAATGTACAATAGTTGAAATATGTGGTATTTGCTACATAATTGTGTTGTAATGATATTTCAGCATCATAAATCCATGAGGCAGATGTACTACAGTAGGACTTTATATATTAAATCTTGTAAAAAAAAAAGTTAAATGCATATCCAGGAGTGTTTCTTATCTCTACACCACTTTGTTCAGGAACAATTTTAGAAACAACAGAAACAACAATGCTATACAGCAGACATTAACTCCACCACATGACTACTGAACAATATAGTAGTTCAAAGCAAGAAAAGTCACCGGAATCGAGAAATAAATAGGTTTTGTATATCTGGAAGCCAAGGAAACATGAGGTATCTTTAAATTGTGAGGTAAAAATGTGCTTAGTGTGTGACCAGCTACGTGACATCTAAAATGTAGTAATAATAATATGGGATGAGATCTAGGAGAGCACATATGATAAGAACTGTGTGGCCACACATGGTGTGATACATTTTCACCCCTTAGTTTATGTGTTTTGCTTTCCACTGCCACATTTTCTGGTGACTTTATCTAGTCTCGTTCAATCATGCTGTGCACATCACAGTCACTTACTGACAGGCAGCCCTAGCTGAAGCATTCAGAGAAACAACCTTCCACAAACAAAGCAGGCAAGTCCTGTTTCTCTTAAGATAAAATCTTCTGATCTCATTATTGATTGTCTGCTTTCAGGGGTTTTGTTTCCTGAAAGTTTGATATGGGGCAACAGAGGTGACAAAAGATTGGCACTGCGACCTGGAAATTAAATGGTCGACTATTAGATCAACGTCAAATAGGGTGAGGCTGAAGTGTATGGCAAAAGCATTAGATGCTGTCTTGACTTAATCTCTCTCTCCCTCTTTCTCTCCCTCTCCTTTATCTTGAATCTGTTTTGAACCCTCCCAGGCAATTTACTATCCTTGTCATTGATTTTTATCACCTAATGTGCCCCTATGAAGAATTACTTTTTGAATGATAAATCAGCTTCCTCATTTCAACAATTGTATGCCTCACCTTAATGTGAAAATAGCCACCGAATGAAAAAAAATATAGTAAGTGTTAACATTAATCACTGACCAGTGGAACCCTTGTGATTTTGAAAGGAGCACCAGATTTTCTTTTATTATGGAGGGGATAACTGTACTAGAAATAAATGATGAATCCTCTCTTTTATTAAACTGTAACTGTTAAGAAATAAATTACAGTGGGAAATTACAGCCGGTGAGATGGAGGGAGTAAAGAAAAAAAAGAAAAGGAAAGGAAGAACTGCTCAGTAAAACAAACTTGTAATCGTTAGCCAGTGTTTTATGCAAATAGATGGGCTTTAATATGCTCAGCCACACTCCTCATTTCACAGGTGTTATGGTTGGGTGTTTAAGAAATGTTTTGAGGAAGAACACAATGATAATGAACAACTCAATGGCCTTTTCTAATAGCCCTTCTTCATCCCCCATCTTTCTGCATCTCTTTCTCCTCTCACAGACCTCTGTAATTATCTGAAAATCACTCCTTTTTCCAGTTGGAGGCCCTCAACAAAAGTACACATGATCAGATACTGAAAGAATGCATGTATTGCATTATTTACAACTTAAAAAAACCCTTTATTTTTCATTTTATAAATTATGATGCTCACTAGAAGATACATCTTTTCACAGAAGATGAGTTAGTAATACTACTCAGCACTGAATTTCTTTTTACCCTGCATTAAGTGACTATGTAACTCACAGAAAGTTTACTCGTTTGTTAACATATAAGTACACAAATCAGACCTGCATTATTGTAGAGAAAATGTTGAGAAAAATAGTACAAATGAAAGCTCTGAATCTAAGTAATCATTTTTAAGTGAAATGGATATATAAAGAGTGATCATTCAGCATAGGTCCCAATTGGAGAACACTTTAGAATCAATACTTCTAACAGAAAAAAAAGTCTTGATTCAGATGAAAAATGTAGTCTGGGAGTGCTTCATAAATTGTTCTTCAACCCATTTTTACCTATGCTTTCTGGTATTTGGAAAAAGAAAAAAAGGATTTTTGGACTATTCCTGATACAGACATACACAACCTCTTGTGGAAAAAAAAAAAAAATGGAAAAAACACCAGGAGAGAATTGGATCCATAAACTGAAAACCACACGTTCTAAACTGAGCTCTGACAAACATAGCCTGAAGCTACCACTGCTAATTCTCATCCTTTTGTCATGCATTTAATAACGCTTGATGTTTTTCTTAAAGCTTCCTTTCCTGGAGTCTCATTAATACAGGGGAATATAATGTTGACTAATTTTTTCCCCACCAGTAATTTCCTGGTCATTCAACTGGCCATTTGTATATTATAAAATAATAAATATATCATGGTGGTATTATAAAAACTGATAGGTATTCCACACAGCATTTAAAAATTGCTGGTTATGATGCAGTCTCAGTCTTTTGGTGGTCTGATCCACAGGGGTTAATCACACACCAAGGGTTAATATTTAGTCAATTCCACAGATAATGTGTTTGTCAGCTTCCCCAAGAGACAACTGCAGGGAAAACACTGATGTAGTTCTCCTTTTTCTCCCACTGAAAGGATAGAAGAGGGAAGGAAATGGATGAAGGCCTTAAAAACCCTCAACACAAGAATAAAGAAATTAGTGTAGCGAAGAGATTGGGAGATTTTGCAGCGTCTGTAGAAGTTGCATATAAGTAGGTCGATTTACTTTGTCACTAAAAAGTAAAACATTTGAAGCTGTCCAAGCTGGAACATATATTAGTTCTTAAAATATACTATCACCAAAACATTTTTTTTTTTTTCAAGTCATATTCTTAGAAATTAGTTTTAGAAGTGCATTTCTGTAGGTCTTTAAGATAATCTGGTTGTGCAAGATGGCATGTGTATGGTGGTCCTAAGATGTCAGCAGCAGAAATAGTTGTTTGGTATGTTAATGTGTGTGATACTGTAATGGTGACAACTTCAGAGGTTTCTAATGTGAAACTAAGAATTTTAACCATTAATCTCTTGAATCAATATGTGTTGCATCAATTCCCTTTGTTCTAGAGTAACTCAAGAGTGTGTACACTTATATCAATCCCTCCTAGTCACCTCTGCTCTCACTCTCCCTATGTAATATAGTGAAAAATACACATTTAAAGTGTTTCACTTCCAGACCATAGAATGATTTCTCAATATATTCTCTCAGTAGCTTTGATTTCCTTGTTTTGAGGTGCTGCACTCTTCATTTTGATTGTTTTCTTGGCAAGAAAAGTAATACAGCACTTTTCCAAAATGACCAATTAGAACCACACATAGTTCTTTGATCCAGTGTTGCAAATGTTTGTAGTTGAGTTGCCCATATATTCCTCTTGTCTGCAAATTCTTCCAGAGTCTTCCTGGCATTATGAAGTTTGAAGTGTTGCATTATATTGTGTGCAAAAGAGGCTTTGAGTCACATGTGGCTTCTTATGTATCCAAATCCAAGGTCATCCAGAATTTCTTTTCTTCTCTTTCTGGTGTAGAGCATTTCAAATGCTACAGGAAAAAAACTTATCATAACCTTATTTAAAACAATCCATAAACAACCAAAACCCTTTCATTTGTGACGAAATATTGAAAACTAAATGAAAAGTGCAGACTGAATTCTTGAATCTCTACTTATAGTCATGTAGTTTAACTAAATGCTACTTTTCATCTACTTTCTTTTGTATGGAGCAAAAAATAAAAGCCACTTGTCAAGTAAAAGAAAAACATATTAGCTATGCTTAGAGTATGAAAATCAGAGTGGTTGTTTCTCAGTCAAATACACTACCTATTCTTTATGCTATACTAAATCCAAGAAACTTCATATTTCAAGTTAAAGAATGTGTAGTAAGGTTAAATTTGCTTTCAACAGATAAAAAAATCATAGGATGTCTGGAGTGGTCTGTACAACCAAATAAAATGAGTGATAAAGCATATGACAATACAATTCCAGATTTTGAGCCTTCTGTATACAGGCAACAGTGCAAAATCTCTCAGCTCTGAATTCCAGGCTTCATTTTTAGCTAAAGTCTATATTTTAACAGAGGTTTCTCTATGTTTTCCAATAAAGTGTTATGCTAAAGAGTGGTTGCCCAGAATAGATAAACCCCAGAATATTTAAGCTGTGATAGGTTAAATATTATCATTCAGATAAAAAGGTAGAGAGTAACTACATGTTCCCCTATGTCTTCAAATTCAAGAGAAAAGTACCTGTAAGGAGAGGGAGCAACAACAAGCAGCTGGGGAAAGGACGAGGATAGAAACTTCTTAACTCTGCTTAGTTGGCAATTAGAAGAACGTGTCTAATTGCACTTCCCCTGCTCTGAAGTGGTTTCTGTGTTGGAATCTTCAGCTGATAACTTAGGAGAACTGCTGTAGTGATTTTGCTGTCCTCAGGAATGGCTTCCAATATGCTGAAATCTCCCTGATGGAGGCAAACAGCTTGTAGAAGATTGACATTGACATGATGCTAATGAAACAGTTTTAGTCTATATAGTTTCTGAAATTTATTGAAATAAATTAATAATAGCAATTGCTATTATTTATGAGTTTTTCAATCATCTGTTTACCAACGATCCAGGCCAAGGCAAACAGAAGTCCCAAAATCACTCAAATAAGGATAATTTGAAAAACTATAGTATAGTTGAATATATATAGGAAATACTTCCTTCTTTTTGACCTTTATTTATGCTAGCACAGATTATGTGCTTTAGTAAAGTCTTGCAGCTTTAGTATGTTTTTTCTGCCTGTAAGAATTGAAAAGGTTGCTAGCACTCACCTCAAATTGAGATGTGATTGAGGTTGCTCCTCAAATTGCCCACCTATTGAGTCTGCAGTGGATTAGGAATTACCTATGCCAACTAAATGCTCCTTCAGTTTGAGAAAATTGTGGGCTGTCTTTCTCAGACTTGTGATCAGGATACTTTCTAATGAGTTCATGGTAAAGTGTGATGAGTACACTTGCTAAGTCATTCTGATGTTGAAAAACTTCAAAATTATTATGTAGGAACCTATCCTCACGATCTTATTTATTTGGCTTATGGGCTTTACTGTATCATTTTGAGAGTTTTAAAATATAATTTTCTGAAGGCTGTAGTTCACATGTATAAAACATATTCATATGTAGTTCACATTGTAATATTTATTGATATATGCCATAGCCTTAACTAGATTAAGAGACATTGGACTCAAAGCAACCCAAATTATATTAATATGAATTTTTATTCCATCATGTACTGTTCAAAATTTATTATTACACCTCAGTTTCATTTTTATGTTTTCCACAGCAGTGTTGGTATTGATGTGTACAAGGAATTTGTACAAAATTGGATATTCTGTTTTGAGGAGAAAAGGCTGAGTTTGTTTGTTATTTTTGTGTAGGGTTTTGGTTTTTTTTTAATCATGCTGTGACCCTCTGGAAGTGTTCCTGATCAAACATATCTCATCTTGACGAGAAAGTGAGGTTGAATGTTTTGCCTGGCTTTGATAAAGGCTTGTCTAGGCAGATCCTTCTGCTCTGCTCACTAGTTAGCTTCTTCAGAAAGATTTTATGGCTGTAGCATCCCTATCCCTCAGGGCTGGATCTTCCTTGACTGCACCTTGACTCCTTGGCCTGTGTTGCACCCTGACATACAGGACAAGAAACAGACTGTTTTGCAAAAAGAGGTGAATGAAGTGGGGATTTGTAATTTATGGAGTATGAATTCCTTTGTATAGCAAGTCAGGTTAATTTCATGCAAATTCACCTGTTGGACCAATCCATACTGTAAATATGTAATATTTAGAATAAAGAAACAAACATATTTGTCCTACAGGTGAGAGGCACAACCAACTTAGAGCTATATTACAAATGCATTTTCATAGATAATGAATGTATGATGAAACTGGACACTTTACTGGACCTTTCAGTAATGTTACTCTGTCTTGGTTCTAAATATTTCTAAGTTAAGAAAACTCAGAATTTTGGAGGTAAAAATGTTTTTAAGTGGCTCATCTTTTCCTGCCAAGTACATTCCCTTTTGGATGGGATTTCATAGCTTTTCTTAAGATTCTTGTATTTCTATAAATATGCTTTAGGACACTTTCCTGCTGTTTGCAAGTGTATAGAAAATTTTGTTTCTGATCACCTTTTGCCCCTGGACTAATTCTCTTCAGATCATGCATGTGCTACATTGTTTAAGAACCAGAAGAAAATATTGGGGTGAAAAACAGAGCTGACCCATCTTCTGCTTCTACAGGCATTCAGGTCAAGAGCTTTTGACCTCTCAGCCAAAGGTAAGTATAGCATTAGCTTGACACCTACTGAAATCTGTCAACTGATTTTGGTGGATGTGGAGTGCCCCTGCCATCAGCTCTCCAGACTCCTCAGGGCCTAGTAAAATAAGAAGGTAAAGGAATGATTGTCTGAAGAAGAAAGTCATCAAACAACAACAAAAGAGTGTGATTTGATCCATTCAGGAAAGAAGGTCAAATATAGACAAAGTCTGGCTTTGAAGGTTGTGTCTGACCTCAACAGAACCGAGCTAGAGTAAACCATGCACACAATGAGCAGATGAGTTAAAAAGCACCAACAGTGTGGAAATTCCACAGTATCAGGCATAGTAATTGTTTAGACGTGCACAGTGACATCTGCCACTCTGCGTATTTGTCTTGCACTGGCTCCTGTTGTGCTGCTTCATGCATATATTGTATGGGGCCAGGAGGGAACAGTGTACATAAACCACTCCTGATGTCTGTCAACCATCTCCTGGCAACTTCTTGAAAGTACCAAAAGATGCAATGGTTCTTCATCCTGCATTCTACTCCTCCACTGCCTTGTGTATATTTGTGCTGTCTTTTCCCCGGTGACAAAATGCTGAATAGCTCTAAACGCACATTTCCTTATATTTTCTAACTGTGGATTTTTTGGCTTCTAACAGTACATGGTAATTTCAGCCAAGAAGGAAAATAATATCTTTTAGATGTGATGTTCCACTAGTAAAGAGTCAATTTTCTTTATCCAGCTGCAAATTGTTTTGGACTGTGAATTATGCAGATAGTGCAATAACGGAATATAACACTCATGTCACATGTCCCTAGAAAATAGATCTGTTTTGTAGGGATATAACTCAGTTTGAATACGGTCCTTGGTATTCTTCACTAGTCTCTACCAATTCATTAGTATTTAAATTTATGTTAATTTCATCAAGGTGTGAAAAGATTTTTTTTGCATATACATGAACCAACGATATTACTATTCAACCAGCTATTTTACTTTTTTTACCCTGGAGATGCTTGTTGTATGTTAACAGAAAGAGAAAAGGAGATTATAAAAGCCCATTTTTGAAAACTCAGAAAAGGTAGCCATTGAACCTGTTTTTAAAGGAGCTATCAAGTATTACCTTCCCTGGTCTGAGTGAAAATTTCAAATGATATCTCCATACTACATTACACTTCCAGAATGTATAAACATGACAAAGAACTATCAGCTGGTACATGTGTATTACTTTATAAGGTTACCATCCTGGGACATTTCAGTGTTGCACTACAACTATAAAGATTACATACAAAGACAATGTTTGTTCCATTTCAGAGTTCAGCAAGTAGTGTATCTCAAAATTTTATGGTTCATATTTTTTTCAGAAGTGATCATGCAATTCCTTTTTTGGATAAAGCAGATCACACCTTTAATCAGGAAACAACTATAATTTTCTGTTAAGAACAGATGTCAATTCAAAATAGTCTTAGGAAACATTTTTAAGAGTCTTGATTTAACTCTTGTTACTCCCTTTGAATACTGTCTTAGATTTAATTCTATTTCTGGAAGAAAGTATTATTTCTGCTGAGCCAAAATAATTATTTATCCTCACATATAGAATAAGTATTTATGGACTATATTAATTTATTGACTGAATGAAAACAAAGGTATACTCTGTGCATTTCCAAACACCCTATAAGTGGCTCAGCAAAGCACATAATACAGACCTTGTCTTACATGTCTGCGATGATACAGTTTAATAGTGTTATAAGGCTATGGAGGTGTGTAGCTGTTAGGATGGTAGATTGTGTTGGTCTGTATAGATTTACTGTCATTCTTTGGGCTTTTCATACATGACAGAGGTTGTCTGAAGCACAGCAGGAACATGAAGCTTGCAGGGGTTAAGTGTTACTTGCCTCCTGGCTTGCTACATAGTCCTCTCTGCACACATACAGAGACGAGGTGCAGGGTACATCCGTCACCGGGCCGATGACATGATGGATTACTCGTGTCATTGTCAGTACAGTCAAAATCACTCTGCTGCCGATAAGGTGGTCCCCTTTCTTTACTCTGTTGGAGTGAATGTATTTTTCCCTCTGGTTTTAAAACTGTAGCTCTTACACACCTCCCTTAAATCAAAGATGGAAAAGGCTATTTTTAAATTTACAGAGTGACTTGGGGCCACAGGAGACAAATTCCTTTGAAAATTACTTTCAAAATGGACAGATGCATTTAAAATATTTTACATCAGTTTGTTTATTCTGAAAACAAGCTACTTTAGTGGAGACACTGTTTTCCTGAACTCACTCTTCCTTGTAATTTATCAGAGAGACAGACTTGAGTTTGAATTGCCAGCATCACCTCCTGATACTTATTCTGTGTAGGGTACATGTGAAAATAGACAGCTATCTTTGTGGTATTACTGGAGGAGAATAAAGCACTGGACAACAGCAGGGTTTTGGAAGTGTTCATAGGGGAGCTTTGCAAGAGCAGGGCAGTGCCAATAAAAATATTCAAAAGGGGTCCTAGTTGGCTCTGAGTTAGTCACAAACTCTTCTACTCACAGTGGTTGGCACTGCAGCCTTTTCCCCATGTCACCTGGTTCTATAAAACCTGAAGTGGATGAGCTGGGATAGAGACAGTAAATACAGATTGGACAAAGGTATTGAAATCTTGTCTGCAGAAGTGCTGAGGACAGCATCCATTTTCCCAGAAAACTGCTGTCATTGAGAACTCAGTGACACTTATTGCCACAGCCTTCCCAGACACATAGTTTTACTCCATAATGCTTTTCCCACCCTTAGCCCTGAAAACCTAATGGTAGGATTAAGTCTTGAGCTTGTTCTTTACTGAAGCTGTGTAAGAGATACAGACAATCCACCAACAAGCAAATACGTTTGGCAGGCAGCTGAGAAAGAGCCTTGATACTGCACGAGCATCTCTTCTGTCCCATGATGAATATTATGAGGCTTTCATGGCATACAGGGTTGCTGCTCTGACACGCTGACAATCCAGACTAATTTTTTTTTATACCCTGATCCTGAAGTCAAAAATTTCACCAGAGAAATTGTGCTTCAGAGAAGGAAATCCTAGTTGCTGTCTGCTTACTGGGTATAGAAGAGAGTTGAGGTGGAGTGTGTGCAGGTATACGTAACTGCAACAATATTTTCTACTATGCAAGCCTTTTTGAAGCTTGTGCTCTTAATCTGAAATATATACTATTATTTCCATCCCACTGTAGATTCCATTTTATTTGTGCTTTTATTCCAGTACATGTGCATCTATGTGCACACAAAGTGTAAACACTGTGTGGTGTCTGCATAGATCATCCTTGCAAATAATGAGAGCAAAAAATTTCAGAAATATTTCTGTTTTAAAACCAGAAATTCTTTCAAAAAACACATAATCGCATTTGCCTACGAATGGGAAAATCTTTCTACAGAACCTACATGGCAGATGACTGACTTAAAGAGAAACAAAACAACCAAAAGCTTGTGTATGCATATCAAGAGCACAAAAGATACATACTCTCCCATACTTCGACATCCATGTATGCTGATACATCTAAATAGCTTTGTTTTGAAGTTTTAATCAGATTTAAATGGAAAGTTATTGAAGAGAACTGTGTGGTCTGAATTTTAATCCCTGAACCCACCAGCTTCTTTTTTATTGCATGTGGTGTGGCCTTGAATTGCTGAATGTTTTAAACATACATAATGAGCTCAATGTCAAACTGTTGAGCCTTTTGTCTTTAACAATAAGCACTTAGCTCAACTAAATGAATAGAAATTGCTTTAGTGAATTACAAAAGGCAAGGTTTTACACTGCACTAATACTGACATTAATTAATGTAGACACTGTCATATTTTACATGTATATAGAATTAAAATAAAACATTAAAAAATGTAACAGACATCAGTAAACAGCCCAAATTTCATCAGTCACAGCTGTTGGATAAAATACTTCTTCTACCACGAGTAATTTTTTTTTTTCTGATTTCTTCACATTTACATAGGCTACACTTAGAACAAAAAGGGTAATGGTTAGATGGGAAGAATGGGAAAGAAATAAAGAGTATGTGTAATTTTTCTAACTTGGAAAGATATTAGATCTCCAATTGATAATAAGCCATGTTGTTTGTAACAGGATAACTTTTCTAATGTTAGAAAACAATTTAACTCATTTCCTTCCCCCCAAAAAAGAAGCAGTATTCAGAAATTTACAGTAAGTGGCAATTCATCGTTCAGAAATCCCTTCAACCTAGTACTAGAGTTGCTGCCAGAGATCTGAATTCTTTTGCCTAAATCTCTGTAATCCAATAAGCTTTTGTGTTTAGCAGCTTGTTTTGAAACTTGTATAGCACCCCAGCCTGTGTCTCCGTATGTTCGTTTGCAGGCAGGTGAGTGCCCGAGGGCCTGATTATTATTCAAGCCAGGAGGCCTTCACAGCCCCAATCAGAATGTAATTTGTAATTAACTGTCATTTACTTCTGTCTGCACTGACTTGTTGTTCAAAAGACCATGTATCTGAGCTGGTCACTGGCTTCTCTTTGTTGTGGATATGATGTCTCTCAGATCTAGTTGTATTCATAATGTTGAGAAAACTAAGCACTCGCACTCTCAAAACCAAAGTGGGAAAGGAATTTCACTTATTTTTCCTAAATAAACTAGGTATATGCAATTAAGAATACTTAGGTATGTAGAACAAAGTATTTGATGTTCTGAGATGAGTTTCTGAGCAGAATGCTTAAGATCATGTGAAATATATTCAATTGAACTCCATTAGGGATAGAGCTTTCATAATTTGAACTTATTATAGCCGAGATATTTAAAATGAAAGTGCATATTTAAGTTGTGGGAATTTTTTCTTAACCCATTTTGAACATTGCAACTGTATTTCCTCTCTGAAGCGGGGACACTAATGTATTCTGTGAATGTGCCCATATCATGAATTTGTAATTGTCCCCATGGTAATCTTTTGTTAGCTGAAAAAAAAAAACCCCAAAGAATAACATAATATCCGCGTTTATTTCTTTGAGAAATGCGCTTCGAATTATTTTTTTTACATTATTTTAATTCATAAACAGTAAAAAAAAAATAAATTCTTTTTTTTCCTGTTTAAACTATTTTAGGCACTTGCCTGAGAGAAAGCAAGCGTGACACCCTGCAACAATAAATATCCTCACACAAAGACACTTTAAGGAGAGGTTAAACTGATTTAATTCTGACTTTTTAGCCCAGCATAAAAACACTGTACTGCTGTTTTACTGGAACAGAACTTTTGGGCTGCTTCATCTTTCTTAACGCTGCTGCTCTTGTTGATGTTTTTTTATTTCCACCTTCGCAGGTGTCATGGCTGCCTGGGCAGGCGAGGTGACAGACTTCAGGGGACGATGACACCAGAAGACCCCCGGGGCTGGTCCCAAGCTTCGACTTGTGCGCACCTACAGGTAAAAGGAACATCTCCCTGTGGCTCAACACAGCTCTTGGCCTGTTCTGCCTTTCCCAGTGCTATCACATCAGATTGCATATTCTGGGCGGTATTCGCTGGTCAAGGGGATGCATAAAAAGGTTCAATGACATTCTTTTGTAGTACTTAAAAAGGGGGGGTGGAGCGGTGGGGAGAAAAGAAAGAGAAGAAAGAGCAATGTCTATAGGAACAGCTTTCCCCCCACGGTGATTTGCATAAAGTTGGATTAAACAGAGCTTCAAGTCCCAAAAGGCTGATTACTTACACTGGGCCTTATTAATTATTTCCTTCTTTATTTGAAACAATTACGGGGAGAAAACAAATACCGTGTCGCTATCACTTTAAGACTGGGAGTAATAAAAGCCTGAAGCCCCAAAGAAAGCTTGCTTTTATTTTCCTTTTTTCTTCTTTTCCTTCTTTTTTTTTTTCCTCCCTTTTCTTTCTTTCTTTTTTTCTTTTTTATTTTTTCTTTCTTTTTTTTTTTTCTTCTTCCTTTTTATTTTTTCAGTGTGGAGTGTTTTCTGTCCTGGCCAGCCACATCGGGACTAGCAATTCCCATGTGTTATCAAAAGAGACAAGAAGCAGCAGGCTTTAGCACCTAGCTGAGCGGGATTGCTACATGCCACTCTAAGTGCGATTAAGCTTCCTTTAGTGCACCAGTGACATCACTGATGGCTCAAAGCTGCAGCTACTCAAGAGTATTAGAATGCATTTCATGCTTGGCTTACTCAAAACTGCAGAGCTAAAATTTACACCTTATTTGATGTTCTTCTCCCCGCTGTTAATTGGTAAAGGGATCTCTGACCCTTTTGATCTCTGCTACAATCCTCTAAATGCCCAGGTCTGCTAAACTGTTCAGCAGGAGATGCTCAGCAGTTGCCCAGTAATGTGAAGTCTTTTTTTTTTTTTTTCTTTTTTTTTGGCTTTCTTGCCTTTGGTTTACATCCAAGTTGCACAGAAATAAGAGATGACAGTTGTTACAGATATGCTGGTTTAATTACTTGTCAGCTTATAGCTGATATCTCGGCTAGCCAACGTGGAAGCTTAACTTTCTTCTAGTAGCTTAAAGCATGACCAACTGCTAGTGCTTTAGTATTTAGCCATAAAACTCTGGATAAATTTAAGACAAAAAATAAAATAGAGGAGCTGTCTTTTTCTTTATTTACTTGCAAAAGTGATCAGCTTTCGCAGCTCTTGATTTTAGACAACATAAAATTATTTGTCTGTATTGACATCTAAGAGGATATTGGTCTTTTATTAATACCAATTTTTAACTGCATGGGGAAAACCAAATACAGTTTCCTCCTGCTACCTTTGAAATGAGAGATTTTAAGTCTTTATGAGAGTAAAGGAAAGGTCTATTTTGTTGACACGACTACATATATTCCTATATAAAGTTTTACCAGCATTCCTTGAAGATGCACTCCTTCAAGAGCCTAATCTTAATGTATATATGACTAAAAAAAACAATTAGCATGCATACACCTCTGCATACAGCTGAATTAATTGCACAGAATACTGTGAATTTTGCTAAAGGTGACGGCAGCCATTAAGCACCTTTGAAGAATTTGCCTTGCAAAGAACAAATGAGGAATGTTGTAATAATTGTTGCCTATAGGTGAAGGCTGGTGAAAACATGACCCCATGGTTGAGACACCACACTCTCCCCCTCCAAACCCTGTCAGAGTTTTTTAGTGTTTATCCCAGGCTTTGTTATCCACCAAGATACATAGTTTCCATTGAAGTGAAACAGATTATTGGTTACTATAGTTCCCTATTGCTCAGTTGAGGGCTGTGAAAAGCCAGTCACAATAGGTTTAAAAGTCCAGTTACGACAAATAAATCCATGTTGTGAAGAATGGGAGAGAAGATACCTGTTCTTCTGTCTTTGATGTATTCTTTATTTTGTAGGATAGAAGGGGAATTAGTGGAAGGTTAATTGTTTGGTGCTTAGAGTTCTGTCTTTCCAGTTTACTGCAGAGTGAAATATAGTGCTATAAAAACAAAGAGAATATTGTTTGACTTCTTCCCCTTCCCCCTCCTTTCCAGTTTTCAAGATGTGCAAGATACTGTAGCTCTGTGGTGGAGACAGGAATACAGATTTGTGAGTTTAATCTGTGGCATTATATTTTCCCTGTGCCAAGTCGCACCCACACAGTGTTTGCCTCCTTTTCATGCTAAAATGGTAAATGATATTTTCTTATATCCTGAGAAAATGACTCCTCTCAGAATTTTGAGGTTAAGCTACAGAAAATTTACATTAAGGGAACTGAAAATGTCAGCTTTCACCAGGATACATCAAGAACCAACCAGCTGAGCATGCTGGCAAAATTAATGTATTCTAGAAGGCCAACATACAAATGTTAAGAAGGACTTGATGATACAGTGCAGATTAAAGCAGTGGCTTTTGTGCCTCTGGAAGCTATGTTTGCATTCAGCCCAGTATGACTAGGGAAAAAGTTAATTTGATTTGATAGCTGAAAAGGTCACACATTTTGTTCTGTGCCTTTCATGCTTTTTCTCTTAACTAGATTTCTCCATTTCAGCCAGAGCTCAGTTCTAAGGATTTCTGCTTTGCTATAGCCCTTGTTGAATCCTGCCAAGAAACAAGTTGTGGACAACATTCTACATGCATAATACAATAGCAAAATGGAAAACCACTGAAGTCAAACTGTGTTTCAAGCTTATTTGGCTTCGTTTATCCTATATTTCTTATTCTTCTGTGCAAGTTCATGGGGAATAGGAAAAAGGATGGAGGGGAACAGAATTAATCAAGTGCAGCTTGCAAAATATAGCACAGGTAAACTAGAGAAAAGCTTAAATAATGGCAGTCCCTACCAAAAGTGCAACCACCTTCTGTGAAGGTGTTATTTGACATTGCTGAAGGTTCCATCTTGATTACTTTCAATAAAATCTAAAGTAAGGATGTCTGTCTTGGCTCACTAAGCAACAAGGTTTTATCACTAATTACAATCCTTTATTACCAGTAGTTTAATAGGTTTATGATAGGTCATAAAACAATTCAGCATGGGAGTACATAAAAGGAATAGGTTATACAGCTGTGACATCTTAATATCTATTCATTGTAATCATTTTATGATCTTTAATGGTAGCGTTTTTTAAATAAGTTTGTATGTTTTTACATTGAATAGATGGCCACCAAAAAATGGGAGGTGGAGGAAAACCACATAAATATAGAGTAAAATACTTAATGAGGCATTTTGAAAACTTCTAACGTCAAAAGCATGTAGACTGTATCACACATGTGGAGTTTCATTAGGGGTAATTATAATAAAATTATAAGTGCTATAATAATTCTAACCTTGAAGGCACAATAAAGGATAGTTATATTTGCCTTCCTAGCCCACACATCTGAGACATTTTCCTCATTAATTATATTTCATGTAAGTATAATTATGTAGAGTAAGACTAAAATTTGAAAGCATTTGCTAAATCACTGTTAATGGTAGCCTTATTCTTCAGAGCTTTAATATAACTAATCATATCTAAAGTTATAGGCTGAAATAAGAAATAGAAGCAAAGTAAAATTTACACAGTATGGGATTTTTTTCCCTACTGATTGTTTTAATCTGCAATATAATTAAAGAATGGAAAGTAAGTTAGTAGAGAAAATGGATTATTGTTTCAAACTACAGTAAAAGTAATCATTAATCCTCTAGGATAAGTTATTTTGACTTTGGCTTCACTGGAATGATGTTGGTCTAAAACTCTACATTTTCTCTGACACAGACCATTAAGTTATGAGCTTATAGACATTCTTGGAGATGGTAATCCCTACACAAACTGTTCTGATGATTTCTTTAGAGTCCAAAATATTTGACTGCACTAAAATGTCAAATGACATTGTTCATTACAGCAGAAAAACAGTGTCTTCAGATACTGTAACACTTAATTTTCTAAGATATGTTTTTTCATATTTGTTCACAAATCTTTACATTTATTCAACCACTAATGGCTACATTAGTAGCATTGTGGGTAATACAATTATTTCAAGGTTACCTTGAGAATAAATGTAAACATAATACTTCATTACGGAATAACAAAATACAAAGATAGAGAGTTTTTTGTTCTTCACTATGAGTATTATTTAATTAACAGCACTATGTATTGCAGGATAGAGCAGCAAATATATTGTCACAGTAATAAAGGAGAAAAAAATCCCTCGGAATATAATGGAAGTTTCTAAGCAACTTAGGGTAGCTACTGAATTTTAAAAAGTATACTTCATATTCAAGGATTTTTTTTTTAATTAAGAAAAAGTTCAACCACAGGAGAGAATGAGGGGGACAATCTGAAGTTTTTATCAATAATTTTGGGAGTTCAATAAGCCTCCTTAAAATGAAAGCAGGTTTCTTTCCTTAGCATAGTTTATTATGTATTACTGCAAAAATGTAGATAGCTACAGGATACATGTGGGATTTTAATGCACCTAATATAACATAAATGCCTTTCTTTCACCTGTGCATACACAAACATATGCCCTTTTAAAAAAAAAAAAAACATTCCCACATTAATTGTATCATGATTTCTTACTTTAGCAGGATCATTGATGCCCAGGTTGGGACATCCCATAAGAGTATAGTAAACTGTCTTTCAGTTCTCACTTTCTGCTGGGTGTTTCATCTGCTTGCAGATCTATTCTAAAGTAGATATCTAGATGCACATCACTAGTTCATACTCTTTTCACATGCCACATAATATGACTTTTTTGAAGAAGCCTGCTTTGAAGTAACTTCATAGTGGAAGAGGGACACTTCAAGTGTGATGAATTTCTACTATTCACAGGGACAAGAGTGGGATGTAGGAAAAAAAAAGAAGAGCAAAATCCAGAGAATGTAATCTGTGTACAAGCTGCAGTTATCTGTACCTGGGATGCACTAAAGCAGCAAGTTTTGGTTGAGTGAAAGCAGTGGAGTAAGAGTAACAGGGAGAAGAAACAAAGATTTGAGCACTGAAAATATTTGTTCTCTTGTTTGCAAGGACTGCTTCAAATTTCTAGGTGAGAGCTATATCTGTTTTTTTAAATGGATAAGAAAAATACATTTTTCTGTCAGAAATCCACTTCTTCCTATGCTGTTATGATCAAGTTGTAATTCATAGATAGATAGATAGTCAGACAGATAAATGAGGACCTCTGGACTTAGAATAGAAGGAATCTGAAAATTCTCCCTGTTGTCTTTAGCCCCTTTTACTTCCACAGACACACTGTTGAAGGACTAGTCTACATAAGTGGGATTTGAGATGATGTGAGGAGCTGTACAGAGCTAATGTGGTTGAAAGCTGGATTCTATGGAGTTAGTTAATAGGTTCTGCTGATACAGTGTTTGTAATTGAACTACAGTATTTGGAATACTAGGCATCTATCTTTCTGAGTATATTATTGCAAACTAAAAGGGAAATGGTGTCAGTTGTACACCTACATCTCTCTTATGCATTTACATAGGGAGATCTTATTGTGCCTATCAGCCTCTCTTTGCTTAGAATGCAATTATTAAATCATTCTTATTCTGTTTCTGATAAAATGAGTCATTTCCCTGAGCAAATAGTCAGTAATAAGTGAAATAGCTTTAATTACTTTGATGCCATTGTGGCAATTGCTTTGCTTTTCTTTTTGGATGTTATCATTACTAAGGGTCTTTCTATGAGGGCAAGTTAGGGGCTTTTGTTAATAGGGCATGTTGCTAGGAAAATCTTTTCCACTCTTCTCATTTTACATCCTGCTTTGGGCAATGTTTTGACAGAGGTTCTGTGGAAACAGAGAGTATGACAGTATGGTACTATGTTTTGCTTTTGGGTCTCATTTTTATTTGCTTTTGACTGCTTTGCACAGCCTGTACTAAAGGATAAAGCCACAGGAGGATTCAGGTGTGATAAAAGTGTTGCTATAATTTAGATCCAGTGAATAGTGTAAAACACCTACAAATTAATCAGAGCAGCACCTAACGTTTCTGTGCCTGGCCTTCAGACAACAATTAAAACCCAATGTTCTTAATACCTCTCTGAGGTATATGGGCTGATTGGCAAGTAATCCTGAACACCCACAGGTGAAGTGAGTATGCAGCCAAAGCCACTGATAAGAAACATAATTTGATGCTTGAATGTGATATCTCAAGCTGTTTCTCTTTAGAGTTTATCTGAGGGAAGACAGCAGAATGACACTGTCCTTAGGATATCTGTGTTTTGGAAGTTCCTCTTGAGCATCACTGAACTCCTGTAGTCTTCCACTGAAACAGACAAGGCAAACTCTTTTCAAAATGTCATTGTCAAGATGATAGGACTTTTATTAATGGATATATTCATTGCTATTTAAGCAAGTGTGCTAAGCTGAATTTTAGTTGGAGGGAATCACCTTATTTTAATGTAGCTAGAAAGAATTTTCACCTGTGAGGCATAAACTGTCAGAGCTCCCTCATGTAACAAATTCTTTCACTTTTGAGAGAAATGAAGGAATCTTCCTTCACTCCAAGAGGAACAATTACAACAAGAATATTCAAGTCCAGTCACTCAATAGTTCCATTTAACAATCACTTCAGAGTTCTATTCTCTATTTGATCACAAGTCCTCTTTTTCTGAAACTCCTTCATATTTCCTCAGACCTATTTTCCTACAATCACAGGCATTAATGTAAACATTTTCATTGGTCAATGGGTCTTTTTTTGCTTTTCTTTGCTGTTTAGTTTAGTTTAGTTTTTGGTTTTTTGGTAGATGGAAAACTTGCAGATTATCTTGTCCCTTAATTCTTTATTATCACCTTCTTTATTGATTCTTCAATATTAAGGGCTTAGAAAAGTTATCTAGATAGTGGTATTCAACTGTGTGTTCCTATAGGGAAAAAAAACTTCAAATACTTCCTTGAAACCTCATGCCTTTAACACATACTGAGATAAGTAGAGTAAGGTCTGAGGTCTATGCCTTTCAAAGAAATAATGCACCTCGAAGACAATGCTAACAGTGTAAAATCATAGAAGTTTTAGCATAACAAGTGCAGCATGGTACTACTTATATCTTCTGGTATTAGGATTAATACAAAGAAAGCATTTTACTTACCTCAAAGTCTTTCTTCATTATGCTGTTCATTATCTTGTGCAAATCTATTCATCTGTCTCTGTTTTCTTGCCTTTGATTAACATAAATAAATTCATGTATGCTTTTTTAATCTTTTTCTAATTTGATGCCTAACTTATTTTCAGCATTATGTACATTTTCTCCACTAGAGACAACACCTAGTATTTTAGCAGTTTAACCAAATTGGTCTCACTTTTGCTGCATGCAATTTCCTGTCAAGTGTAGAAAATACCTGCCTGAAACATTATTTTCATGTCTTCATCATGAGTAGCTTCCCCATTTGGACTTTTATAAAAATAATTGCTGGAAGACAAATTTTTTTCATACCTTCAAGATGTAATTCAATCAGAATTTTCAATGAAAAATCCTTCTAAATCCTTTTTCTCAGAAAAAGTTGTACATGCATCAGGATTGATTCCTGTCAAAATTTGCACTGATTCCCTATGCAACTGTTGTCTGACTCACTACTCAGGACTGCAAGGAGTTTTACCTTTGAAAGAAAAGTTGTAAGCATCAATGTGCTTGAATATAGCTTCAGAGTTAAATGTTTATACCTAATTTAGGTTATCAAATTGTTCAAGATAGCGATGTTTTTCATTAGTACTGTTTAATTTAAAAATCTCTCTTCAATAAATTTTTTAAGTATATCAGGTTGGATTTTAAACATACACATTAATGATGTATTTATTTAAATTTTCCAATTAATAAATTTTCAAACACTGTTTTCTTGGTTTATATTATGAATAGCTGCAAAATAATTTAATTTTTAAAAGCAGAATTGAATATTTTATAGTTTTTACTCTAGATTGGAATATTGTTTGCTAGGATCATTAAGTAATAAACCTGCCTCAAGTATAACACATTGATTACAGAAATTTCTCTCATACACCTCTATGTAGAACTGAGAGAAAAAGATAAAAAAGAAAAAAGTGAGAAATCATGGTGTATATTCATTACATCTGTATGGAAGCTCTTGATTCTGTTTCTAAAGGTAATTCTATTGTCTCTAGACACATGGTAGAGTTTATTTCATAGCTTGAGATTTTAAATCATTTAAATAAAATGTCAAATAATCTTTTGGTCTTGAATTATTCTTTACAAAAGACAGTTAGCAAACTCAGGAAGGTCCCATACTATGTGAATGAAAGTGCTAGTATGTCAGAAAAAAAAAAGAGGATGATTCCAGTTAAGAATAGAACTCCCTTGACCTTGGCAAAGCATTCCAACTACCCTCTTTCTGAAAACTCTGGACATAAAAGACATATGGGAAGTTTTACTTGTTTCCTTGACTCACACACTCTTTCCATTGGTGGCATCTTGTTTTCATTAGTTAAGCATCTTGTACCAGCTTGCAATGACCTCTCTTCTTGTCTACTGTCTACCAGACCCAGCCACTATTGCAGTTATCTCACTTCACTCAAACCACAGGTGCCCATGTAACCTCATGGTTAAATGTCACATGAAGGAGGAACTTCAGCCCAAGCACATCAATTTAATCCAGTCTTCTGTGTACACTGATACATTGGAAACATATTACTTGAATTCATAAGTAATTTCTCTTTTTAGTAGCCCTGGATACCACTATGAACAAAGGACAATTCAATCTGGCTCAGAGTTATTTATTATTCCTCTGAAATGTCCTGTGTTTTGCCTGATATATTACCAGAAACTTTCTTAGGAGACCAAGGAGAGGAGAGTCTTGGGAAACAGCTGGATGTCTGTGGGTCAAGAGCACTGAGTGAAACATGGAAAGTCTGCCAATCTTGAAACCATCTCCATTCCACTGAGTTCCAGATCTGCTAGATGTTAAATATCATTACTTTGCCCTTCCTAATGCAATCTTTCAAGATGGACAACTGCTTTATTGGAGCTGTGAGATTTCAAACTTAACATCAGATGTAACTAGCAAAACTGCACTGGTTTCCAGTCTCATTTGATTCATACCCAAATTAATACCTCTTGGGCAGGATCTGAGCCAAAAGCCTCAGCATGCCATTCAGCTGCATCTCAAGGGTTTCATACATGCTCAGATTATGCATGACTTTAATCCTATTGCACATTAAACAGCATGAATAGGACAACATCTTGGTCAGCTGAAATCCTAAAACAATATTTAGATCAGACTAACTGGTACTAAGCACCTTGTGCTTAGCTGTTCCACCAAACAAAGTATTTTTCCTGACAAGTCTTTCCTTGCCCACTGGGTCAGGGATCAAAAAGACTAAAACTTACAAATGATCTCCTGCTGGCTTCCAAATCCCAGCCACAGGATCTGTTCTCAGAATCCTTTGGAAGAGTAAAAGTAGTCACTAAGGTGTAGCTATCAATCAAAATTTTTTCATTACTATCACCTCATCTACCTAGATTTACACACTAGTGTGACTGAAATCATATCTGATTCCAAGATGAAGCAGAATTTTGTCACAGTTGTACACTCAAGCACATGAGAACTGTCCATTCATTAGTGATCTTAGAAGCTACAGCACAAATACAATATCACTTGCAAGTTGCAATAATTACCTGTCTTTCCTCTTCACCAGGGACTGTCATTATCTTGGGGGAATATTATGGCTTTTTAGAGCTGTATCAGGTATTTACTGAGGACATAAAAGTGCCTTAAAGGAACTGTAACTTAGGTGATCATACTGACAGAAAGAGGACAAAAGTTATTATTATGGAACATAAATTGATGTGCTTTTGTCCAGAATACAGGGTCTTATGAATTGGAAACAAACAAAATCGAAGAAAACTTTGCAACTACTGTGATACAACTGTGAAAAAGAATGGCAAGGTCCCATAACACATTAGACTAGGTTAATTTTTCCCAGACCAGGTTTGTTAGTACCATCAGGGAATCATAAGACTTGATTTGAAATATTATCTGCAGGACTAGTTGTCTGTATTCAAGACATATAGATCTAAATGCAGGGGATATTTATTACGGACTTAAGTAACAATTTTGTGAACACAAAGAAAAAAGTTCTAGCTTCTTCAGCATTACTAAAAGAAGGTTTGAAGGAATATAATAACTCTGAAATGCAATAAGGGATAAATGCTCATGAGGAGGAAGAGTTTCTAAACAAAAGAATTAAATCAACCTAAGAAAAATTACAGTAAATTACAAATACAAAATACAAAAATTACAATAAATCACAAATACATTTAAGTTGCTAGCTAGATGACCTCTGACTGTCCAAAAAATTAACTCCTATTTTCCAAATAGACAAGTGAAGTACAAACTTAAGTTTGTAAGTGCAAGAATGTGATAAGAGGTAAGAGTTCTAAAACTTACTAACAAAATTCTGTGAAAAAGAGATTAAGTTTGTGATCAGAATTATTATGTGCCAGGAATTATTATGTCCATTGCATGTAGACTCTTGTGCCTTGTATCTCCAACAGTCACCTCTGGAAGAAAGGACAAAATGTTTTCATGACTTGATAAACAAGTGTTTTTCAGGAAGTAAAGCTTTCTTTTTTGTGAAGCATTCAAAATTGGCCTTAATTTGGCATAGGCAAGATATTCATATGCTTCTACTATTATTCCACTGCAATTAATGCTCAGTGCCCTACCCCTATAACTTTTTCATCTACACAGGGTAAAATGATCTCCTGATTTTACTTTAGAAGAAAAGATTTATCTTGAAATTTGATGCACTTTTTTACTATGGTGCATGTATTACTTGCTTTCTAGCCTCACCTTAGAGTTTTATTTAATTTCTTCCAGATAATGCAGGTTCTTAGATATTTAACCTGCATCCTTTCTTGTGAAAACTTTTGATCTGTGAATACTTGTGAAGCCTGCTCAAACTTGATAATTTTGCTGAAGATCTTAATCTTCCTGTGGTCCTGGTAAATGTGACAGGAGGAGGAAAGCAGGATAGATGTGATGTGGACAGACCTAAAATAAACATTAATCACATAGTTAGCTGGAATTCTGTACAAATGGACTCAGTGGCCTAGGTGGTGCCTCCCAATCCAGTCTTCCTGAATCTCCCAGCTACAACCCCATGACTACATGTATTTAATCCCTCCCCTGTGCCACCAATTCCCCATTAATCTCACAGATTCATCTCTTGTTCAAATCCCACATAATTCTCCTGAATACACTGAAGTATTTAACAATCCCCATTGCCATCCTTCTCGGCAGTAAAAATGCTCCTTGCAGCTCTCAGAAAATTAATCACTTTTCCATCAAAACGGCATTGCTCACAACAAATGTAGCGTATTTTCATACCTCAAATACAAAATCTCTCATGCTACTTGCCTTCCTTTCAGACACATAAATTTTCCCCCACCCTTTATTGGAATCGTCACCCACCCAAAGCAACCCCTTTCTAAAAGTGAGAAAAATACATCCTGCTACCGTCAGACAGAGGGACCTCCCATGTCTGGGCCAAGTAGTTCTTCTAAATAAATCACTCCAGCAAAGTTCAGACTTCATGATCTTTTTCCATGTAAAATGTTTTGCATTTCTTTAAACACATTGCCAGCACTTCTTCTGCATATGTCTCTCTTGTCTCAGGACTGAGAAACAACTCCCTTTATGATCATGAGTAAGGTTCATCCAAAATACAGAAATACTGAATGATGAATTCTGAAATAATACTTGGCTACAGCTGAATGATAAAGACCAGTGAACCCTATCCAAAACTCTGAAAAAAAAGTTCTTCCCAAACTGTATTGCCATTGTTATGGAAAAACAGACTGCAGGAAAATTCTGTGACAAACTTTTGAGTGAGTTTTTAGTTGACTGAAAAGAGTAACACTGAGGATATAAGCTCAAGGAGCATCTCTTTAGAAAAAACTGAATGTTTATCACAACTCTTCTTGTAAGCAATCACTTGTTTAACATGAAATGACAGTGTACTTTCAGTTATTAAAGAGGAAGTGTGCTCAATGGGCACTGTGAAGGGAACTGGGCTTAAATCCCACTTTTGCCAATGCTTGTGTTACCTAGGCAACACTTATATTTATATCTGTTTCATCCTGTGAATGTTTTCTATAATAACACTTAACTAATTCACAAGGGTGTTGTGATGTGAGCACTAATTAATTCACATCTTCATAGAACACTTAGGTAAAAGATGATATGGAAGTACTAGCACCATTATTTTTAACAGTGTTTATGCAATGCTAAAACCTTTCAGACGGGGAACCTCTGATTTTACATTCTCCTTCAGATTTCTCAAACTGACTTATCTAAACAGTAAGGAAGAAAATACACAGGAGGGCCAGGAATAAGGGTAGCTACTTTATGAAAGCAGAGGTTTTGAAAGAAATGTGTAAAATTCAGGAAAGCTAGGGAACAGATAGGGGTTTCTGTCAGGTTAGGATGATAAATGAAAGGGCTCTAGTGGCCCTTCTGTTTGTTTAGACCTCTTGTTCCTGCTACAACTCTGCACAAAACTAGCATTGAAGTGCTTACTGTTAAAACATAACATAACCTGACAATGATCAGCCCAGAGGGCTTTTCCAAGAGAAGGCCATATTGTTCTGCATGGGGAAGTGCTCTAGCATGAGATGTCCTGAGACACGAAGGAAAGCATCAAGTGCGGAAGACTTTCCAGTACATTAGTAGTATATGAAAGGAGCTGCCCACTTGTACATTAATATTGCCTTGTCCTGACTGACATATGGGAAAGCACTGCATCAGATTTCTATAGACAGCTTGTTTTCTCCTTCTTTTAAAGAGCAGAAGATACCAGGTTTAACATTTCAGGGCCTGAATGCATACGGTTAAGATACTTAACTTTTATATTGTGCAGATGACTGAGCAATTACAGTTCCCATTATTTTTTTACTGTGCACTATTTGTAAAGCCACTACAGAATGTTTACCTTGGGAACAGCTTTAACATTAAGCATTTCATATACCAACCAGGCCATTTGTAGTTAAGCAGTTTTCTGCTAATGGCCCTAAAGTACTCTGTTTTCAACTCCAGAGGGTTTTTAAATGCCATGAAAAAGGCTGGGTTTTCTGATATATAGAAGATCTGTATCCACATCTTAGACTTCAAACAGAGTAAACCAGTCTGGTATTGAGTTGAAAACAAAATAAGAATTAAAGAAAATTGCCGTGAAAATGAATAAGAAAGTACGTGAACCTTTATTTTCAAAATATTTACATAGAAATTTAAGCAACATTGCTCCAAAATTTTTAATTTAATTTAATTTTCTTATTTCTTATCTGCTGCTGGTTTTTCTCTATGCATAATGTAGACGTACCAAGATGTTTCTACTTATGCAGTGCAAAGAAACAGTAAGCATTGTATAACCTGATACTTCTGTGTAAATGCATCATGTGCAGACCTCTCCAGTTTGTACAGGTGGTTCTCATGTGTATGCCTGAATTTCACCAAAGTTCACACATCCCAAGGAAGATTATGTTGCAGACGTAATTTTTTTTTTCCACATCTTGATCATTTGACTGATTCATTGATTCACTGCAGTTTTTTTTTTATACCAGCTCCAGTAACATGAAAAAGTTGGAAAGGGTCCTCAAAAGTAATGCCTGCCAGATAGTTGGTCTAGCTCTAAAACTCTCCTACACAAAATGAGAGTATCTTCTATCTCTGAGAGGAACAAACCTACACCAAGCCTGCTTCTAATTTGTAATAGCTCAAAGTATTGTCATGCTTGAGGAACAAATGAATTTATGACTGAAGAACAAAATCTAAGTACCTCTGTCCACTCATCATGAAACAGAAACAAATACATCTTAAAATGGACTAAAAAGACTTGACTGGTATGCACATTGGAAAATGTAGGAAGAAAGAAAAGCTAGAAGATGAATGCTGCAAGACACTCTAGGGGTTCCCCTCTTTTGTTTTTTTGGGGTTTTTTAGTATTAAGAAGTCTAAGTTAAAGTTGATACAGCGTAAGATTTATTTTAGGGTCAATTTTCAATTGGTAAATTGTAGTGCCAAACCAAGTGCCACTGTTGGCCAATATGATACTGGTGGAAACTTAGCATTTTTCAAGATCCATACAAAATTTTTCTCAAAAAATATTTCGGTGAATACTGTCATATATTTTCTGGGAAATCAAATTAAGAGGAAAAAAAATACTACCTATATGTAGAAATATGAAGACACCTTCTCTTATGTTGACAGCCCTCAGAAAGGATTTAAATTTTAAAAGAATTCCCACAACATATTTTTCTCCCATATAATGAAGGTTCTCTCTATCATTCACTAGATCAACCCATGCAGTCAGACATACAGTGAGAGGATCCAAGGTGCAGGGAAATTAGCAATAGAAGGAAATCAGCAAATCAATCTTTCTGCATTTAATAGACTGCTGCACATTCCCTCTAGTTTCAAGCTCTGCATGAGCATATGTTTCCTCTTTTTTCATTTTCTATAAAGCACTCAAGGGGCCTCTCTGAAAGTAACAGAGGACACCACATAAGTTCAGTTTGCCAACACTTCCCCACGCAGGTGTTTTCTCTCAGTTCATGGACATCACACTACATGAGTGATTCCTTCTGTTTACATCTAGCCTACAAAAGCACAAACTCAGGAAGGTATCTGTGCCACTGTTGGTTTTCCCCAATGTCTCAGAAATGATTAAATGTTCCCATTGAAGCAGATAATGAGGAACTCAGTGGGAAAAGAGGCTGGTTGTTTTCTCCCCCCTGCATTTACATGCAGATTGTTTGCAATGCCAAGAGTATCATTATTAATGTGCATGTAAATATTCTTGATTCACACAACACATTGCAGGCATCAGCTCTAACTCAGATCCTGAAATCATGACCAGTTATCAGCAGGTGGTGATTAAGTGATTATGTGCTAATTATAGCTCTAAACGTAATTTTCTTAATTGTACCTTGAGACAAGGTAGAAGGTGTTTAGCAAACATTTCTTGATGCCAGAGGTTATAATTGAGGAACATATATAATATGTAGTTCTTGGAGTCTGGATTTTAGGGGTCAACTTAACAGGGAGCCTAGCGTGTGCAAGCCTCATCTGGGGTCCCTCTGCTCTTTTTGGTATATTTTCACTTGTTGCCTAGAATTTCTGGGTAGTTGCTTTTGCTTCACAAAAGGCACAGTAGTCTTACTGGATCAAAGACAAGATGCTCGCCTCAGATTTAGTGCTGATATTCAGTCTATTCACAATCATGTTTCAGATGAATGTAAGATCCAAAAGACAGTGAGGAGAATAGGACAAAAGTGTTTTCTTGATAACTTTTCATATAAGTAATTAAATATGTATTTCAACACTGCTAAAAACATAGATTATTCCTTGAAGGGACCCTAAAGCATGTTTTGCTCCTGCACTGTTGGATATTTAATGATGTCAAGTGTAGTGGAACAGAGGCAATATGAGGGTATGACAAATACATAGACCCCTTGGAATACACTATTTGGTGTTGATGAGGCACTTTACAGAGGCATAGGAAATGTGAATTGAGGCCTGCTGAAGTAAAATAAGGATTTTAGCTCTGCCTCCCACATAGTGGGCCTGTATTTTAACAACCAGGGGACTGTAAAGGATGGGAATGCTTCTCTCTGGTGTCCCTTGTGAGACTGAGCTCATCAGACTCAGGCATAGAAACACAGGAAAAGATTACTGAGTATTCCAGATGGTTGTAATATTCTGAATCTGATGAAGAAGGGTTGAACCTTAGTCATATTGGGCCCTACTTTGCTACATTTAAAAATAATTTACCTTTAAGGTTCTAGGACTTGGCTCCAGGACACTAGGCTTTCAAGATGCCTTTCCTATTGATGGTCTGCAAGTTCAGTGTGTATTCTGGAAGCAGTCTTTTGTTTGAATTGCCTTGCAAAATTAAAATTTATTTCTGAAGATAGGTTTTTTCTGCATCTTGTATTTTAGGAATCAATCTTGCTTAATTCCTCACAGCTGTTCTGTTTATGCATGTTCTTCTTTCGCATTTTTCTATTTTAGCTTGGTGTGATTGAAAAGACAATGTTTAAACAACTGTGATCCTTCTTACATTCACTAGAGAATAATTCATCAATTCGAGTTACAACGTTAAAATCTGATCTGATCCAAACTTGTCTTTGTAGATCCTTTACCACTGAAAGAGTAGTCTAGAGGAGATTCTAGTTCATCATGCTCATAATTTAAAAGCAAATACATACACTTTGGAAAGTTATGGTCAACCGTAGACAGACCCTTGCTGAAAGGAGGACAACCAAATCCTTATTGCTTAGAACAGAACTAGAATGAAAAGCAGTTATAAAGATGTGTCAGATAAATCTAGTTTTGCCTCATTTATAACTGGATGTAAAAATCTCATCCAAAAGTGTCAGAAAGTGTTGTGTGTTTTCATAAATTGAAGAGTCTTGAGAACTAAATAGCTCAGGCACAACAAACATAACATTTTGCTATTCTGATGTGTTGGAGGAGTCTCATGTAGTAAAAGGCAGAATCTGAAAATGTATGAAGTTGTGATACAGTAATGCTTGATGAGCTACATTCAAATATGAGAAAGTGGTAATTTGTATGCTGAAGGGTCTGAACTTACTGTAGCCAGGATTTTTATCAGGAAATAGGGAGGAACCACGATTATAAAGTAGGTGTTGTGATATTAAGTCTCTCATTTTAAACTTCAGGCCTTTAAAGGAATAGAACACTCACAGTGGAACACTACGGGTGCCATGGTTTGAATTCTTACCCGGGTAAAGAACTAGTGTTTGGAAGCTATGTGTGTACTAAACTATTAGAATTATAATGTTGCTTCAACATAAGTTGCTCTAAGAAAATGGGAAATGGGGGATTCACTTTTCACTTCTGACCTCAATATTTTCTTCATCTTCATTGAAGATAGTTAGCAACAATGCCGAGAATCAGATTGTTGAGCAAAGCTATTCAGTGGTCAAATGTATGTTGTCAGAGAGTTCATGAAAAAGTCATTAGCTCTCCTCCCCTCCTCTTTCACTGTCAGGCAGAATCATGTCATAAATATTGCCACTTGTCTAGCAGGATATCAATCTATCCAGGTATCACCCACTTCCTGTCTCTGGCCATATGTTTCTGTTATTTATGTCAAGAAAATAGCATTTACACAACCGCTGCTAGTTGTTTACAGAAGTTTAACTCCTGTGATATAGTCCCGCTTGTGTTGCATGCTTTTAGCCCATAGATAATACATGAGATTGTACATTTTAAAATATGCTACCACATGCATGACAGAATAAACACAGACCTGAACTGACAGCACCATCTGCCAAACACAGTCGATGTCAGGGGAATGGTCTCTGCACAATATTCTGCTGCTCCCCCATGACATAAGGCTATTTTTTTCTCATGGTATAACTACACTGAATTCAACTAGTTCATTTAGTGCTCAAATTGTTAAAAATGTCAGAAGCAGCTTGGGCCTCCTAAGAAGCACTGCAGAGGAATAGTGGAAATAGGACAATTCTCACATACATTCTTACCACTAGTCACGTTCTTGTTTACATACTTACACCAGAAATAAACCTGTGAGTGATGTCTACACGACACCTAGATACTCAGTGCTCTGAAGTCATGGAAAATTCATAACATTAATCTTTAAATGACCCATCTGAAAATTATATAGGACAATATGCTTTCAGATGCAGTTAAGTTGTTTGACATTAGCAATAGTTGCATTTTTTTAACCTGTTAGAAACCCACATTTATACACAGTCCCTAAAAAAATAAAAAGGGAAGGGTGCTACTTAACTTTTTATCCTATTAATATTTTAAAATTCATGAACATTAACTAGTTCATCTGGACTCATGTTCAGTTTCAGGATGAGACAGATCTCTGGTTTTATTACCAGATTGCCACCTGGAGACAACTGCTTGGATTCAAAGGGCAAGTGGCCTTTTACTTATCCTACAACAGCAGTAAACTCAAAGTTGCATGACCCTTGATGAATATGTGACAGTCATAATGCACAAGGAAACTGAACAGGGTCTTCACCAAATATCTTAATGAGGGTATCTCTTCCACCCAAGCACCAAAGTCTTCAGTTTCAATGGACACAATTGGCCAGTGTTGTTATCTAGTATGTCTGGCTAGAAGCTCGTTTCCTGGAGCATATTGACCTCAGTAGTCCACATCTCATCCTGTGATGCTCTTACAACCTTAGGGAGTTAGAATAGCTATTATTTGAATCTGTCACAGGCTTTGGTCTCCCTATGCATCCTCTTCATGACACTCATATGTGGGCCTGTGCACAAGTGTCAGAGAAACTGGCTCTATCAATCTCCCTATACTTCCATATAACTGCTCAATGCCCAATGCATTCTGGCTACACCCAACTCATCTGGCATGCAAGGCATGGATGTCAGGCACATTTGACAGACTTCAGGAAAACCTGAGCACAATTATGAAAGGCCTCCTTGCAACCAGAGGTTCTCTCTATCCACAGAGGAGCTTGGAGCTCTGTTTTTGGATACCAGCTTTGCCTGATAGGAGCTATTTCTCTCACCCTGGCAGGGCTAGATTTCCAGTAGTCATGCGATTGATGACTTTTGTTTCTGATGAATGCTATCTTCTTATCCTAGACCTGAAGAAATTCTCATTATTTAAATTTTTTTTGAAAATGTTCCAGAGGAAAGTTTTATTTCAGATGAATCAGCTTTTTCTCACAGTAAAGCTTCATTGAAGAATACCTGACCATCTTTATTTGCTGGTAGACAGATTTCCACTTTGCACAGTGAAATCACATTGATTCTTCTAATTTACAGGCCTTCTTTCACTCTGGATAAGTGTGAAACAAGGTTTGTGTTGTTCTGTATCACTATTTTATGTAACATAAATGGATTTGAATGTAGCATTTTGTTTAATTTTTGGCATTCTTTGCTATTTGTTGTGAGTATATTATTACATCAATACTAAATGAATTTTAAAGGAGATTCAAATGAAAGAGATAGGCAGTTTTATTGTGATTCATTCTTATATTATTTGTAGAACAATATGTCCTTTAAACATCTTCCTCTAGGAAAACACCTAAGAAACCCACGTTTTCTTATAGACATAATTTATTGGGAAAGAAAAGAAGTTGAATCAGCATGTTCAGCTAGTTTTCTGACCTATTAAATAGAATGGATTAAGAATTACTGAATTAAACATTCACTTCAAAAATATTTATTAACTATTATTATTTTAGGTAAAATAATAATATTAATGCCTATTGTTGAACATAATGCCTGATTTTGTTCACCTGAGGGGTTTTATAGAAAGATATTATCAAGCTGAACAAGGTGTATTTCATATCTATCTAAATTTTTCTACTATTCCATCAGGCCAGTTTCAGATTTGGATAATTTGATCTTGTTTAAGCCCATCACCTCTCACTAGCTTCTTCCAGCAGCAGACTACCATCCCTGTAGAACATTTTTTCTTGCATCTTATTGGTATTTCCTACATTGAACACTTAAACCATTGCCTCTTTTCTTTCTGCTATGCATCTCAGAGAAGTCTGTCTATTTCTTCCCCTAAATTTTTGCACTTCCTCCTTAAGGATGAGGAAGAACTCAGTTTGATCTTCCCTTATTACCATTAGCATTGTATGCTAAAAAAATGCGGAGCTTATGTTTCTCCCTATGCATAAAGTGCTCCAGGCACCTGGGGTGGTAAGTGGATGAAGAGTTTCAAGGAAATTGGGTAAAATCACACACGTTCCCGCTTCTTCATCTTGAATTTTCTAAGCATTAGTCCAGGTTTGGAAAGATAAAAAAAATATCAGTGAAGCAATTGTGGTAATTTTTGCAGTATTGTCATATCTTTTTTCCTAACCTAAAGACAGTGGGGTCCTCCATAGAGAAAAGCAAGCAAAGAGAGACTGAAAGGTACAGAAAGGGTGTCCTTGCCTTGCTTATTTTGTAAGACAAAATGTTAAATGTGAGGGGAAAGAAATTGACAGGGAGAGAAAAAATCCACCTGATTTTGTAACTCCCATTTAAAAAAAATAAATTTTAGATTGGTTTTAAAACAACATTGCATTCTGGTGAGCTGGGTTCTCTAGGGATATTTTTAATTTGTAGAGTTTGCATGTAATTACACAGTTGTTTGTGTGGCACATCTTTCTTTTTTTGTAGGCAATGGGTTTCTCATGTTGTCTGACTCCCCTTTATGCTTATCTCATTATACAAGAAGAAAAAGGGCAGAAATTGAATTTTTCAAGAAGCAGGTTTAATTACCTCCTGGTTATTAGTAGGGTAGGCCACATAGGTCAGCTGCTGGTGCTCCAGAATGGCCCAGCTCTCTCCCAAACCCCAACTGTGTCTAGGCATACAGAAATTAAAGGAGTAAACTTACCATAGCCCAGCAAAGGTGACTGGTGAAATGGCACAATGCTTGCATTTCAAAGGGCATATGAGTATTTCCATTTTTGTGGGTTATTTTTGAGGTAAAACTTTGGTTTTTCCCAACTGCTGTAGTGAAACAACACAGAAACACAAAGATGTATGTAGATAAATAGCCTTATACTTACCTTATTTAGAGCTACAGCATGGAGGGTAGGATCTGATGTTGAAGTGATCCACTGTTTTGTTGGTACAGTTTGCTTAGATAAAACTTTAACAGTCTCTTCTGAATCTATTATTTCTACTTCATTATCTGTCTAGATTATTTCAGGCAGTAGAACTGCGCTGAGTAGGTTTTTTTATTGATTTGGTACAGGATGGCAGAACTAGGAGCAACAGATGCAAATTGGAAGAGGGGAGATTTAGGCTGGATACATGAAAGAAGTTCTTTACTGGGAGGCTGGTGAGACACTGGGACAGGTAGCCCAAAGTAGCTGTGGATGTCCCCTGCTTGGAAGTGTTTAAGGCCAGGCTGGATGAGTTATTGAGCAACCTGGTCTAGTAGGATGTGTCCCTGCCCCCAGAGGGGTTGGAAGTAGATGATCTTTAAGATCCCTTCCAACCCAAACAATTCAATGATTATTTTAAATAAAATATATTTAAATAATCTAACTATATATCACAGCAAGTTGCTGCTGCAGAGAAAAGGCAGAACCATGAGCTTAGAGCAGAAATATCTCCCTGTTCGTGCAATTCTTGTATGCTGAAAAATGCTAGGGCCCTGGGGATATTTTCCTTTGTATTTTCATTTTATTTATAGTATTGATTTGGACAAAAGTCTTCAAAAGTAGAAGACAAAGTTGAACATTACAAACTGCTTTAACTTCTAAGAAAGCACAATGATGTTTTGAACAACATGTTTGAAATAAAGACTGATCTCATATATCTTACTGGGACATTACTGTACAAACCCAGCAACAGCAAAGTTGGCAACCATTTTATCCATCTGTACAGCATAGGAAAAGATGACAGTCAGAGGCTTGTGCAATAATCGTATCTTTGGAAAAAGTAAGCCAAAATTTAACCTCTAGGTTTTCCTTCACTTCAAGTCAATATTTCAGCGCATCTTTTCCCCTTGTACTTTTTGCAGTATAATTTTAACAGTATAACAACTGAAAGTAAAACTCAATATTTAATTTACTTTCTAAACGCCATATTCAAAAGATAGATTAATACTACTGAAAGTTGCACTGATCTTTTTATATCCTCTAGGAACATGACAAGTAATACCCAGAGGGCCTCAATGAATATTGGGTTAAAAACTTGGCATTATCTTTTTTATTTGACTACCAATCCTCAAAGTTAAAATAAATTAAAAAAAAGTCAACCTTAGTAATTATTTTTTTCCCTGACATAAACAGTTATTTTTCATTTTTCCACATGTATGGTCCAACTCTTCTGCTATACTGTTACTGAGTCTTATGTATTCATTCATCAAGGTATTTTCTGGTAGTTTCTCATTAGGAGATTCACTGAGATTATGCTGAGGTTCCAGAATCTCCTAAAAACACAAGAATCTCACAAATAGTTTCTGCCAATCTCAGTCTTGTAGTTAAGTTTGAGCTGTTATCCCACTGTCCTCTGGCTAGTTCTCCTCCCCTTCTGTGTCCTAGGGAGAGCACCATTCATTTCACAGCAGGCTCACAGTGAAATGGGTGAGAAAGAAGAGTAGGCAGCATGAAAGGCTGTGATGTAGCAGCCCTGAATATGTAGCCCTGGGCCTTATTTACTTAACTCCATTTACCCTTTTCTGAATACTCAATTATTAATTTCCTCGTGGACTTTCCTTTCAAATAAATTGTCCCTCGATGTCACGGTGAATAATTACATTGAAAGCTGCTCACAGCCTCAGTCTTTTCATGATGCAACAGGACTAGAACAGATAACCTGAGAAATATAGACACAGGAAAGTTGAAAAGAAATGTTCTTATCTAAAGTATATTTTCCCAGAAATCACAAAAAGTATGTTTTAGTGGTAGACTATCAGATCTCTCAAATTTCAGGTCTAAATATCCATAGATTAAAGATTATCTAAAAAAAAAATAATAAAAAAAATCAGCTTCTTGCAGATTCATGGCAGTGAAAAACATTCACCCCATCAATTGAAAGAATTCCACAAGCAGCTAAAGGTGAAGTAGAAGTGTTCAGTGATCTAAATAAAATGTCACTTGTTGATGATATCTGGAAATATCCCTGCCTTCCTCCCCTTCATCACCTACTGAGTGAAAAAACCCTTCACATTGCCCACGTTGTACATAAGCATACTTTCAAGATCACCTTTTCGCTTGTTTATTTTTCTTTTTTAGGGTATGGGATAGGAGATTTAAATGTCAGGTTTAAATCCTACTGATCTTTAAAGATTTTTATTAGCTTCAAGGGTGGACAAAAAAAGACTATACTGGGAGCTCTACTAGGTTTCACTGATCACATGTGAGTAAAAGCTGCCAAAAAGGGTTAAGATTTCACTCCCTTTATGGATGAAAATTATCATGACACTACTATTTATCTACAACACCATACCAGACCTATCATGTGATGGTTAAGACCATATGCACTGCTTTTACATGGCTGAAAATAAGTGAAATTAGTTCCAAAATGAGTGTTTACACCAGCTCAGCATTATTTATTTGTGGGGTTTTGTGTTTGTTTGGGTTTTTTTTCTTTAAAATGAAGCAAATTTCAGTAATGTCTGAGAAGGCAACATCTTCTCATAATGTTTATATCAATATTATATATTGATCCATCCAAGTTATTGATTTGCAATTTTGATACAACAAAGAGAAGTTACAAATTAATCAAAGAAAATAAATTCTGGTCATGGTCTTTAATCCATCCTTATTAAGGTCTCTCTCAAGTAATGTTTTCTGCCCATAAAACAGGAACTTTTTTTTTTAAGGTTTTCTTCTTAAGAAATAGACATTAAAAATGAGTTTAATTTTGCTTTCTAAAAACATTATGAAATGAGTTTTAATTAAAAGAATGCACATTGAATGCAAAGAAAATTTACTGCAGATCTCAATATTATGTTTCATTAAATCTTCATTGAAAAAAATAATCTGAACCAGGCCAGGAAAAAAACCTCTTGAAAAATTTGGTCATAAAAAGGAAAACTAGTGTATCTTTCTGGGGAAGTGATTGAAAAGTATGCCATAGCAACTTGTGTAGATTTTGTCTTATTTAACATCTCAAAGATCTGTAAGAGGCAGGAGGTAAAACTAATGAAAAATGCATTGGGAGTATGAAGATGATTACTGAAATGAAACATCTTACTTATGAAGAAAGGCTGAGGGACTTGGGCCTTTTCAATCTGGAAATAAAATTGAGGGGAGATCTTATAAATACTTTAAACAGTGGGTGTCAAAAAGATAGGGCCAGACTTTTTCCAGTGGCATCAGGAACAGGAGATAAAGGACATAAACTCAAACATTGGAAGTTCCATCTAAATATGAGGAGGAACTCCATTACTTTGAGTGTGACAGAGCACTGGAACACCCAGAGACGTGGTGGAGTGATCTTATGTGGAGACATTCAAAATCTGCCTGTATTTGCTCCTGTGTAGACTTGACTAGGTGAAGATCTTATGACAGGAGGATTGGACCACATGATCTCCAAAGGATCCTTCCAACCTCATCTAAGAAAACCACTGAAGAACTTATTTCCCATCCCATTGTGTCTTATGTCAGGTGTCTTATGGGGAAAGAAGAATACAATCTTTCTTTCCCTCAGACTCCTGCTATGATTGCTGTCAAAAATACAACATTTGTGGATTACATATTAACAGTGGGATACTGGTAATGTACAGAAGAGAACTATGAGAATATTAGACAGATGATCAAAGGAGCCCATACAAGTTGATCTATTACAAAAAAACCCAAACAAGACAGAGGTATTTGAGTGATTTTTTGGAGACAGCAAAAGAGAAACTCATAGCAGCACTGTTACATGACAAAACTCCTGTGATTCTCTTAACACTAAGAGGAAATCTTAATATAGCTCTTTTATTTTTCCATCCTGACACAGTTCCAAAGTACCAAAAAGCTAACCAAAATATGACAGAATCACAGAATATCAGGGATTAGAAGGGACTTCAATAGTTCATCTAAAAACTGAAATGATGAAGGTTGGTGGAGCTGCTCCAAATGAGGGCCATGAGGATTCTTAGAGAGTTTGAGCACCTGTCCTATGAAGACAGGCTGAGGGAGTTTGAATTGTTCAGCCTGGAGAAGACTCCAGGGATATCCAACTTACATTTACCTGATGAAGACCTACAAGAAAGCTGGGGGAGGTCTGCTTGCAAGAGCATTAGACATCAGGGAAAAGTTTTTCACCTTGAGAGTCGATTGCACTAAGAGGTGGTGGAGGCCCCAGGCCTGGAGACATCCAAGGCCAGGCTTGATGAGACTGAGCAATCTGATTGAGATCTGCTTACTTCAGATGACTTATAAAAGTCCCTTTGAACCCAACACATTCTATGATTCTGTGTCTGGGAGGAGGAACTTGGAAGAAAAGCCTTAAAATGTAAAACAACATCCTTTATTCCTTTCGTTCCTGGACCTTAGTTTATGACCGGAGACCTTCTTTTCCTTCTACCTTCTTGCCACACTAAAAACACTATTTTCTTCAGTGCAGATCCTACTTGCCTTCCTGTGTCTGTGAGGTCTGTGGAAAAGGAAGGTTTATAGAGAAGTGACAAATGATGGTCCAAATCGTGGGACAAATAGCTTGGATGTCATACAAGATACCACAACAAATATGGATGCAAGTTGGACATGGCTTTTGACTTCTTATGTCTCATTTGCTCTCCAGAGTCTCTTCCAGCAAGCAGAGTCTGACCTCTCCGTCAGCAAGACTGCATACACTGCAGTTAGTCTGCTTTACTAATGGAAAATGTTCAGTTTATCAAGTGGTTTTCAATGTCTGTGGCAATTTGAAGAGTAAAAAGAGTCACTACTACTATCAAAGATCAGTGGTGCTGAACACACCAAAACTTGAGTTACATGAAGTGACTTGCACCAGCTGCCTTCCTTTTTCTGTCATGTGTGCTTACTCAGTCATTTAGAGGACAACATGCCTTCGTTATGAAATGAAACATTTTACAACAGGGAAAGGACAGCACTACTCCTTTCTTCAAAACTCTTTTATAGAGAATTTATGATAACTTGGGCTAATGTTGCACAAAGATCATCAGATTCCATTCTCCCCCAGTAAATTTACATCAGATTTTATACTTGACTGGAAAAGATGTGAGTTCAGAGAGAACAACACTCCTTTCAAAATTCCTACTCAGAAATCTCAGGGAATTTATGTAAAACTGAACATTCAAATCAGGTGATGGTATAAAAAGCAAGTTCTCTAGAGAGAAGTGGGGCAGACCTGGTGGGGAAGATAGCATTCCAAATTGGAGTCATTCTCCATATCAGCCTCTGGTGTCTATGTCTTCACAGAATGTGAAGGCTTACCTTGCTCCTTTCCTTCTCTCTCTGTCCCAGAGGCTGAGATCAGCCTTTGTATAGCTTGTGTCCTAGTAATGTTCTCAGTTCAATGATTTTAATGTCTATTAACATTGTTCCCTAACTTTTGCAGGTGGTAGTGGTTTACAGATTGCACATGAGACAGAAAAACACACACAGCACTAGGGAAAAACATAGATGCTGAAAAATATATGTAGGTATAAGGGCAAAAAATGTTTAGTCATCAAGTTATTTTGCACCGAGTAATTAGTAGTAATATTAGATATTTCTACAAAGTTATGATACAAAAGATAGAAAATAAATTTTAAAATCACAAAGAATTATGTGCATTTTCTGCTTAGAACTTCACAAACTAAACAATCAAAGAAAATGAACAATGTTTATTTAGACAAAATGAATGTCTTATGTACTACTAAGTCACAAATGTACCACAATTCATCACTCAGAGGTTTATGAGCTACTTGAGTTTAGATGGATCAGCCAGTCTTTCTCTGATCAATCTATATGTGCATCTGCAACAAGATCTATTGTACTACTGGTGGTGTTATATCTTATTTCAGCTGCAAAATGCACTTTACCTCACAATCACTGTTGGAAATTTCTGATGTCAAAGCAATGCCTGATCTCCATGTCAAAATGTTCTTTATGATAGATTCAGAGATTGTATTCATGGTTATTGCTCCAAGGTAGGATTTTTTTCCTGTTTTCTTGCATGTTTATTCAATTGCTATGTAGTCATGAAGTGGCTAAGTTATGAATGTACTAATTTAATTAGAAGCTCTGATTTTTGTTTTTCCCTCCCCACCAAATAGTAAAACTGAGTGATTTTCATATATGGCTTACTCTGGCTCTGAAGACTTTAAATGCATCCACTGGCAAGCTACTGTAGTAGACACATGGGGAGGGGGGTGTCAGCTTTTAATTGTAACTGTCTTGCAGAGTGGTGTTGTTTTAATATCCTGTATAGATTTTTATGTAATACACTTACTTGCAGGCAGCCTGAAGCAAGAATCAATTCTGTGAAGGATTCTTCTTTTGTTAAAAGCCAATCTTGTTTTAATGATGCATGAAGAAATATTCGAGCATTGACATTTTTCTGTCAGGTTTCTTTTGAAAAATCAATTAAGATAATACTGCTTTGACCTAGTTATCTAGTTAATGCTTATTAGGAATGTAATATGATTTACTGTCAGCATAATAATTTTTGTATCTTATCCCATTAGCTTGTGCATATTTCAAAGTGTATTACACAATGGTCACTTCTTAAAATGTAATGTAGCAGAATACATTAATTAGATTGACTGGAATCATTAGACAGAAACTCTCCCATTGGCTCTTTGTATCGAATTTGTATATCATCCCTATCAAGCTAATTCATTGTTTACTTGTCTGAAAAGTGTTTCTGAGTAGCTGTAATATGTAAAAAGTTGTTTTTTTCAGTTGGACAGAAACTCTCTGTTTCACGCCTACTTTTTAGAATTTATTTTTAGCACTCCTTGGGCTAATTACACCTGAATTATCAAACAAATAAAGCTAAATAAATGATTGGGTTTGATATATGGGAGGTCATAAAAGAATGCAGGTAGATACATGAGAGGACTGGCATAGGAGCACATCAACCCCAGTGAAGCACATGATTTGGTAGGTGTTCAAAATTAAAATGATGGGTCTATTTATTGTTTTGCATTTCAGCTGCTTAGTGTTAATGGAAAGGTCAATAAAGAAGTTGCCTTATTGTGGAATTAGTAAGGATCTATTGATTTCTATCCATTTAGTGGTCAGTGTTAACCAAGAACTGAACTCCTTTAACCTTGTTAAGCAGAACAGAAATTAAATCTTCCCATTGCTTACAGCAACGCTCTATCTCAGAACAACAGTGTAATTAGACATTTTTGCAAATTTTATCCACTTCTACCCTGCTGTTGCCCTGTGTGAAGTTAAGAAAGTGGAAAGGAAAAACAACTGACTGTTTTATAGATCTTGGTACAAGAAATATCTTAGTGTGGCAAGAACCTGTAATGATCTTTCATGTGTCATGAAAGGGTCTTTCTTTTAGTCCCGAGTAAGCATTTATTTGTCAGATAACTTCAATTGCAGAACATTAATTATCTATACAGCTGCACTATCATCACTATGTGTTTCTCTTCTAGCAAAAATTCCACTTGATTTCATGTGATTGACTCAGGTTTAATTTGATTTTCCTGCTAGAAACACATGCTGAAGAAATGAACACATTATCTCTGTTTGCAAAGGCAAAAACTACAGATATTCGCTTTCTTAAAATATCATTTCTGCAAACTGTGGATACATTCAAAGAAAAAAACCCACCTTTTACAAATGTATGTATCTTCTAAAGCTAGGGAGCTATTTCATTCTAGTTAATCAAAAAGATTACTGAAGTCCCATACATTATCACTAGAAAGAAAATAGAATAATGAAGTATAATTTCTTTATCTTTTCTTAAAAACAAAAATCAAAACTCAGCTACACATTTGGCCTCTTATTGATTTCCTGAATTTCATATTATTTCTTTACATTATCTTTCCACAGAGTCAGAGTATCCGAGGCCACTGTATTACTATCATACATCATTTGAAAACCACCATTGTAACATTTGCACTCTAACAAAAGCCACCACATTGCAGAGATTGACATGATGAATATGTGCTGAAAGTTTCCAGGAAAATTTGATCTCCTTTCACCTAACATTTATCTAAAATAGGAGACATTACAAATGAAGAAATGCTTTTTCCCTATGTGGATTTCCCTAATTTAACTTAGACTTGTATGCATTTGAGGTAGTTGTAGAAATCAGCAGATCTTTTTTCTACATGTCATTAGAAATTTCAACAGTCTGGAAGAGTTTAGACAGCTTAGTATACATAATCTGTCTTAAACTTGTGAATATTTTCCCGTGTGAATAAGATGGCATCTTGAAATCCTTAGGTGATAATGGTAAGATGGGTCCTGACTTTTCTTGAATAAATGGAGCTCATGCAAGAAATAAATATAGAAATAAAAAATGAGTCAGGATACAGGATTTTAAGATTGGCATTTTTTACAAACCACAAATGAAGTAGGAAGAAAAGAACATCCTGATGCTATCAGTTATTCTTATTTGCATGTAAACTCTGATATTAGGATTCATTTTTGAGGATGTCACTTTTTAGCTCCTAATTAATTGCAATGACAGCGCTGCATGCGTCTGTTTATAGGAAAGATGCTGTTGTGGCTGAGGTTTTAATTATATTAAATATTAATCATGGATTGAAATTGGAAACCTTAAATTATTGTTTAATGATCAATGATCAAACGCATAATCAAGATAAAGAAAATTAGGATGGCAGGCAGCAACATCACAATTGAATCTTACATTATTAGTCTTCTGCCTAACTAGGCACTTTTCTTGAGTATCTGAACTGTTTTGCCTTTTAACTGTGCTTGCAGTTGCTATAGTGATGGCATAATTTTGTAATGGTCTAAAAATGACACTGGCATAGATACTGACAGATAGGAATTAATTCACTAACAAGTAATTATGTAGCGAAATGTTGACTGCCATGCAGAAGGTGCACTGTGACACATTTACTGTTTTTCAGGGATGGCAGTAACATTAGCGTTGGTCATTAGTGGTAGACATCTCCGTACAGTGTTGGATACAGACTTATATGCAGACCTATTTAGTTACCTGTGTGACAGCCTTGTTCAGGACACCAGAAACAGCTGTCCTAGCCTGTATGAGCCAAAATAATTAGGCCTGTCATCTTCTCGCTCTGATTTCCCCTTCAACCTGCTCCACAAAATGCAAATATTTTGCTTTCATTGTCACATTCACCTTGACATGGATATTGCTTTGGCGCATAACTGGATGAGATGACTCAGAATTTGCATTGTTCATTCTAATAAATTTGCTTCCCCTCTACTGCATGGCAGGACCCATCAGATAAAGTCTCCCAGAGTGTCATCAATCAACATCGCTGACAGACGGCTTTTGCCTTCATTTGTTACATACGAGAACATGCTTAATTATTTGTCCTGTAATTAGTTGGGAAAATGTCAGGAAATGTCAACTCTCTGTTCACTCTGGAAGGGCTCTGCTTGAAAGCCACAATGACTGAAGTGTCATTAATGCTGCCTAACAAGACGAGGATCAGCTGGGGAAAAGTGAAAGCTTCTAAAAAAGTAATCATGGCGAGTTAAGGGAAACTGCAAATCAGCGCCAATAATAATATGTGAATCCTATTAGCAAACACTTATATTTTTCATCTGTTACTCCCCACAATAAAAATAAGGGAAAAAAACCTCAAGGAACAAATGCAGTGGGCTCATATAATTTCTGTCACATATTCATTGGAATTTCCTAAGCCAATCATGCTTAATACATTACTGTAGGTAGTATCTAATATTTAATTTTCAGATTTGAGACACATTTTTACATTCACGCAGCAGTATAATATGCAATGGATATGTGAAGGTAAATATTATTTTTACATTAATCAAGGAGTGTAAGATTAATTGAATGTGAAAATTTGTTTTCTGAATTTTAAGCTGATAAGGAGAGCATATATTAGCTTTAATTTTGGGAACAGAAGTAAAAAAGAATGAGCACAATCTGTTTATCAAGTATTTACAGTTGCATGCAATAGGCAGCTGAATAGATATCTTGAAATTATATGGAAATGTAGGAAATATCATCTCCTTTCTGTGGTGGAATACAAAGACAACCTCCTGTATTTTGTGTTAAAAATAAAATAAAAAGGACAGAAAATAAAAACATATCAGTGAGACTTAATAGCTACACTCCTTTCTCCTTATCTGTATTTTGGAAGAGGAGAAGCATTTGGTATAATTTTGCATTGAAAGGTTACAGAAGAACAGGATTGAAAGATATGCAGATTAGATAAACAAAGTAGCTAAAAATTGGTTTTATGTTTACTGTGGTCATTAGATACTTTAGTAATTATTTGTAATCAGCAGTTCTGTTTTCTGTTTCCATATTTCCTGTATGAAATGATATGGTATACATTTTTAATGTCTCATCTTCTTTCATTTTTTTCTTACATTATTGCAAAGTGTATAATCATGTGGGAATACTTTCTTACTTAATTACTTATATTATTTCATCCCTCGTTGCGATTAAGCAAATTATTGCTTGGTCTCTTTAGGAAGGATAATTAAGATAGTGTTCTGGTGTTTTACAATTTACTCGTTGTCACAGGTACAGCTAAGCTAATTATCAAATGGTTAAAAATTTATTCTGGGAAGAGTATTACAAGTGTACTATGTGGGCAAATTGCTTCCAAGGCTAATTCAATTATAGATGCACTGTACCTATCGTGTAGGTACGATATTTGTCTTGGAAGATAGAGACCACGGGAATGAGAGCTCAGGTTATTTGTACAGTGCCTGGTTTTGTATAAGAGATTTTGGAAAAAGTAAACATGGTGTCTGAGAGAAGAAAGAGAAGGAAGAAATACTCAGTTAATTCTTTTATTAAAAAAAGAGAAGAAAAAATCACAACAAATGAACACAGCAGGGCAAACGGAGGCTGCAGGATGAACTATATGAAATCTAGATGCTGCTCATTCTTGATATTCTGATTCCAGTCAGAATAAAAATGCCGATAATATTATTCTGACAAGCTGCTCTCTCAGCCCTGAGTGGACTTCCATCTTCATTCCCTAAACCAACTCACAATTCAAAATAATAAGGCACTATTACCGGTTTTCCTGGGGAAAACCCCTCAGGATTGACAGGTTATGAAGACTTAGTAACCCTTTTATCCTATAAGAAAGATGGTCTGTTCAAACAAGGGTGCTACTGTGCTTTCAAAAGTAGAGGGGGTGGCCACAATTGGAAAGGTTTTGAAAATGCTCCTTAATCAACCAAACAGAATAAAAAGCTGCTTTTATTTCATGTATCAGTGCACCATTTCTGAAAGAATACAGGGGCACAGGAAGGATTTTTAAATATCCTAATGTATTCATCTTTTTGCATTCTTGGTGCTAAGTCCTGGCTGCATAAGGAAGGGCTGAGGCAACCCCAGTTATGATTATACCTGCTGTGCATACGTGCTATTAACAGATGCCTTCTTGTACTAATTTACTTTGAGGTCAGTCTTGACACTTTCTATTCTAAAATGAAAAGCAATCTGCTCCTGCCATAGTGAACTTTTAATAATTGATTGGGGAGGGGGGGGGGCTTGGTTTTGTTTTCTAAAAAAACTCCATAGCAGAATGCGGCTGTTGTTTCAAAAGGAGATGCCATCACGTTGACCTGGCATAAAGCTTACTTTAATTTAAGGTTACAATTACTGCAGACTAAACTTATAAGACACACTGCACTGCTGATAATATAGTAGAGGAGAACATGTCCCTTGACAATTATGATCACTCTTTTGAATCAAGTTGGAGCTACCTCTATGTAATAAATCTGCTGTACTTATTCATATCCTAGTTGAGCTTATATATAAATGAAAAGCCCTCTTCTGTAACCCTGATAATTGCTACAATTATTCACACAAATAAAAAAGACATGTTCTGATTTATTAATAGAAATCTATGAGGATAAATTTATTCTAATACTCAGAGGAATACCCAGCACACCCTCCTCTTCCATACAGCTTGGGGGTAAGTACATACAGTACGTGTCATGAGTCCCGAAATCATGCAACTGATTGTGAGACAGACTGAAAGACTGCAGTGTGTTGCACTGCTTGCATGACTCTTGAAATTTAACATCTGCATTAAGTTTGCCAACTACACAGAAACCCAGTGCTGGTGAGCAGGTTGCTCAAATGGAAGTGCAAAAAGAGAAAGTACTGGAGAGCAGCAGATAAATGTAAGGATGATGTTTTTCTCATTTTTAGCTGACTGATGTACAACATAAAGTAAGCACAGC